>CM035131.1:30774641-31262141 GCA_020205605.1 Panax ginseng | reverse complement strand
GCAGATGATATTGTGACAATAATTGAATAAAACTGAGTGACTTCTCACGTAAGTATCAATAATCAAAGATATTGTACAATACCGTGTGCTACTATGCAACCACGCGTATTACTATACTTTTATCACCGATTATTTTATGACAACTTGTTTACTTTGAAAAAATTTCATATATCACCCTTAACTTTAAAACCTTTGATCAATTTAACCATTTACTAAATAGAATAATTATAAGAAAATTGAATACTTTCATTTGATAAAATTCGGGGTCTCACAGTAAGGCCCCCTTGTTCATTTATCAAGTTGTTCATGAATTCACTTCTGATTGCAAACTAATTTTATTATTAAATTCATTATAATTGCAGGTTTATATAATTGAAGCATAATATTGTATGTGTTATTCCAATTAAATAATACATTTGTATCCAGGTAACCAACTAAAACCCTTATTTAATTGTTTTTATTCTTTGTTTATTTTATGAAACTTGATATTTTAATTTTTAAAAGTTTAATAAGTGATCATAATATTGTATATATTAATTCCAATTGCATATTCAATTTATTTCCAGTAACCAACTAAAATTAACCCTTACTTATTTGATTGCAAATTTATGAAAGTTTATAATTAAAAAGTTCAATGAGTGGTCCAATAATATTGATTAACTCATTCTTGTAGTGTAGTTAATTGAATTTTTTATTTTTTGCTTTAGAATCATAGAAAAATCACATACTATTGATTCATTTTTCAAGAGATAACAATCAAATCATGTTGACACATATCTGCTTACCCTTGAGCCTAATGTTCAAACATCTCTTCCTACCCTTGAACAAGAACAACGTTCTCTAAAATCACTAAGAATTGAAGGTAAAGAATGGGATATTAATTATTTAGAGCGTGATCTTGGAAAACGTATCAAAATATGGAAATGTCGTGGTGATCGACTTGATGAAATTCGACGAGCTTACATCAATTACGGTCCATATCGCATTCTTCTCGAGTACCCTTTTTTTGAATATATATTATGTTGTTAAAAAAATTCTTCCCCCCCCCCCCCCCAAGATCAAATCCTGACTTCGTCCCTAATGCTCACCTCCACCAGCTTGCGCATGACATTGTAGTAGGGGAAATCGTCGAGAGCACTACAAGAAATTATAGATGTAGTGAAGGAAATTTTGTGGATGGAATTCATTCATTCACATGAGGAGTTTTCTAGCGAAGGAATTGTGAAGGAAAAAAATGTAGTGACAATATAGTTATTAGCGAAAGAAACATCCTTCATAATTTAAATTTTTTCTTTCACAAAATTGATGTGGTATAAGGATATTTGGCACCAATTTATGATTAAAATTTATGAGAAAAAAGACTATTAATGAAGGAATTATTGCTCAATATATATTATTGTTAGGAGATTTTTTGTGAGAGATAAAATTGGTCACTGTTTTGTTCTAAATAAATTTTTTAAAATTAATTGTGATGAATATAAATTGTAATATAAATAAATTTAATTTTTACAAATAACAAATTTATTTTTAATAATACTTTTTAAGTAACTTACAATATCGACTATTTCTTTAATCAATGCAAATAAATTTACAATAATTTAAAATTTAAAATTTAAAATTTAAAATTTAAAATTTCATACATTGACCATGAAAAAAAATGGGGAAAAAATAAGGCTCTTTTGTGGAATAGATCATAAATGCTAAAAAAAAACTACTCATCTGTGGTGAATATAAATTGTAATATAAATATATTTAATTTTTTACAGTAAAAAATTTATTTTTAATAATATTTTATAAGTAACTTACAATATCGACTATTTCTTTAAGAGAAGTAAATAAATTTGCAATAATTTAAATTTTAAAAATTTTATACATTAACCATGAAATGTATTTTTTTTTAAAAAGACAAGGCTCTTGTGAGACCCCAGATTTTATGAATAAATATTTAATTTTCTCGAAATAATTTTTTTATTATTATGGTGTGGATTTGATATAATGTTATAGTTGTGGGTAGTATTTATAAATTTTGCAAAGTATGCAAGTTGTTATAAAATATTCTTTTGTCGGGAATATATCTCATGCACTGACACAATCATTGGTGGACCTCTGAACAAAATTATTGTCGAATTAAGAAAACGACAAAAATATTTTTATGAAAATAACGGAGAAAGTTTTACTGAATTATCTTGTTGAACTACTTTCATTAGTAAAAGTACGATAATATCATGCGTGTTAAGTAGCACTGCGTATTGATTATTGATCTTTACGTGAGAAGTCACTTTCGGTTATACTCAATTATTGCTAAAGAATTCTTTGCATCATATCTCTCATATTATTGATTCAATTATTGTCACAGTATCATCTGCATAAAATGTTATTTTATTAAATCAATAATTGAGACGATAAAATTATTCATATTATAAATTGCAATATTTACAATGTCTAGAAGTTCTGTCAAGGAGAGGTTAGATAATCCAATTGCGCGCCAATAGGGAGAAATCCTTATCGGAAAGCCCCCTCTTTCCTGGGAACGACCTGGTTGATAAATATTGTGAGTTATGATATTAATGATGAATGTTATTAAAAAATCAAAGTTGTGTTCGAAGTTGAATTTGGAGTCGCGAACGTGATATTTGAGTTCGAAACGATGAAATTAGTGAAAATAGTGTATAAACACAAAATTTTCCGGGATTAACTTTTTGGCCAAAAAGTCAACAATTGATTTTTTCAAGAAAAGTCAAACTTCAAAATTTCAAAATTTATATTATTGATAAAAATAGTTTCATTATGTTGGAATTATTTGTGTTAGTGAAAATCGACATTTATTTCGATAATAATTGATGTCTGGAGGTTATATTGACCAATCGGGTATTTAACCGGATAAATGAGCAATTGATTGCTATTAATTCACATGATTATAACTATTTGTTCACATGTGTGTACTATTGTTTCACATTCTTGTTACTATTAGGGGAGTTGGTGCAAGATTGATAATACTTGCATGACTAAGTTAAAAATGGAGGTATAGATTGAGTCTTATCTTTGAAATTCAGATTTTCACATGTCTAGAACTATTGATTCACATGATTTACTATTGAATCACATTATTTACTATTAGGGAGGTGGTGCAAGTTTGATAATACTTGCATGACTAAATTAAAAATAAAGGAAAAGTTGGAGGTATTGTCTTATAATTTTTCGAGCCCCAAAACGTGCAATTATCGAAACTATATTTTTTTATAAATAGAAGCTCATTCTTCCTTCATTTCTCACTAATTCACTAAAGCTATAGAGTAATTATTATAGAGAGAAATTGTAGAGAGAAAATCTATAGAAGAAGAGAAGCTTCTCGCCACCTCACTTCTCCTATATCCAGCTTTCTTTCAAAGGTAAGGGGTATTATTTCTTTTGTATTCATGAAGAGAACTTCTATTATTCCATTCTTTATTATTACATTTGGAATAACTTTGTATCGCGACTACCCTATACTTGGTGAAATTCTTACATTATTCCATTCTTTGTTATTATGTTGGAATAATCATTTTATCAAGATCTGCATACACGGTGAAATTCTTCTATTATTCCATTCTTTATTATTACATTTGAAATATCATGTTCATGTGTGTTTTACGCCGGACCTGGTTCCGCTCTTTATTATTCTGTTGAATATCACATCACATGCGTTTTCACGCCGACACAGGTTCCGTCTTTATTTTTATGTTGGAATATCCTCATGCGTGCGTTTCTGTTGGACTGGTTCCGACTTTATTATTCTGTTGGAATAACTTTTATCTATCTGCGAAGTACCTGCGTGCATGGTGATTTACATTTGTTATTCCATTCTTTATTATTCTGTTGGAACATCCTCAGCCGATGCAATTTTACTTTGACTTTGGTTCCGTTATTTATTATTCTGTTGGAATAACTTTTATCTACATCTGAATCACCGCATGCATGGTGATTTCTTTTGTTATTCCATTATTTATTATACTCGATTTAGTTCTGATTTTGACTTCCATACTCCATGAAATTAGTGGAATATCCTTCATATTTACGCTTCATCCAGTATCTTTTCATGGAAATATTCTTCTGAGCATTCTTGAATTTTACTCTACAAAGAAGTATCATGTTGACAATTTAGACGTTATTAGTTCCTGGATAGATTAATTCTTAAACTTGTTTTACTGAATTCTTATATCATTGTCATCATCCTCATGTTTATATTTTGTTAAAAGTCATATGTGGCCTGTAGTGCATAGATGGACTTGGTATGATTATGACCAGGGATTATTCGGTGTAATCATGATCGTAATGTTACAAATGATGTGGTAAAAGTCCTCATTGGCCCGTAGTGCATTGATGGACAGTTGTTGGCATGATCATAACCATTGATGAATACACGAATGTCCTTGGCCCATAGTGCATGGATAATTTGTGCTCGTGATACTAAAGAATATCCTTGGCCGTAGTGCAGGGGTGATTCGATGATGTGGATTATTTATTAAGCTGAGTCTCAGCGATAAAAGTGATGAAAAACCTTTTAAATCATAAAAGATAGTAGATTTTATTCTCTACTTGACTCTTTTAATGGATTGCTTATTCCGCTGCAGTTAAACTTGATGTCTATTGTATTTTATAAGTTTAACATTGTTGTAGACTAATGATAATTTATTCTGCATTATCTTAGTTATAATATTTTCTTACTGGGCTAGTTGAGCTCACCCTTTCTTTCACTGTTCTCTTCAGGAAATGAGAATATAGATGGGACGAGTCGGGGAACGGAGTGATGGTCCAGAGGATAACATTAGTAGTCCTCACTATTCTGTGAAATAGTGTGTTAATAAATGTATTGAGGACTTATTTTGAGTTTTAATCTTTGCTCAGAAAGACAATGTTTGTATTAAAATCACAACTTATGTTGTATATTTAAGATTGTATTTGTATTCTATACCATGTATTTGGCGACTCGGAATAGGTGATGTATACCTATTTTGGGGCGTCATGATTAATATCAAAGCTTAGGGATATGATCCTGGCTAAGATGTGAGACAAGAACTAGGAGGGAGAGACAGGGAATTCCTTCATTAGTATGACCTACCTAAGTTTATTTGGTATTTAATTGGTTTCACGAGTATAGGGATAATATATGATATGTTAATTAACCCTTGTTTTGTGGCGATGATTTAAAAATGGCGTCGAAAATATTGAGATAAGCAATGAAGCACATGAGGGCCGTTGAGACACCTATAATCACCAATCGAGTTAATGTGATGTCGGATTTAAGAAAGAAAATTAGAGATATCTACGTGGTGAGTGAAGAACTAATAGTTGCACCCGAGCTAGTTGCAGAGGTAGCAGCTGAGAGCGAGGAAGAAGAGGAAGAAGATGAACCCGAGGAGAATTTATTAGAAGAATTTTATGATCAAAATTTAGAATTACAAAATCATATTCATGAGTTAGAAGAGCAGGCTGAAGAACGGCAGGCGGTCGTGGAGCAAAGAGATGTAACAATTCAAAATTGTGTTACCCGATGTGCGATGCTTGAACAGAAGCACTCTTTGGCAGAGTATAAGATATTAGAGCTGGAATATGAGAATGCTATGATCAAAGTTCTGATGAAAGAAGAAATAACTGAATGAATGAGAATAAATGATGCATGGGTAAAAGCCGTACAACACATAGATATGGTAGAAAAAGACGTCTGATCCAATAAAGCCAAAATAGATGAAATGGATTTTTCTTTGGACAGCAATTGGGAGAATCCAGCATCAAATTCAGAATTACCCTGTGCATAGCAGTCAACCCCAATTCGATATGGATCAGAGAATAATGATTCAAATCATGGATCAGGAATGTGACGAAGCACTTAAGGGTGGAATGTACCCTATAGTAAAGTCAAATCCGGTAGTTTAAGTGAGAGCGTTTGTCGAGAAACCCAAACGAAGTTATTACGGGTAAGTTAATTATAAACTCTTGCGAAGTCTATACTTTATTCAATACCAGTTCTACCCACTCTTTTATTTCATCTAGTTGTGTTCAATGTTTAAATTTGACTCCGGAGAAATTAGACTTTGATTTATCTGTTGAAACTCTGTTGGGAGAAACCTTCGTTACCTCTACTGTTTATAAATTTTGTTTAATTCAAATTGACACTTTCATGTTACCTGTCGATCTTATCTCTTTGAAAATACTTGCCTTTGATGTGATTTTAGAAATCGATTGGTTAACTACTCATCATGCTTTTCATAAGGTTGTTAGCTTTCATATGCCTAACCAACCTGTTATGCGAATTCAAAGTAACCAAACCACTAAAGTCAATCATTGTCATATCAAGCCATAAGTAAAGAGCCCCGATCCTTTCATTGTTAACTTCCTTGTGTGGAATGCACCGAAGCCAGACTTTCTGTAGGCGACATCGTGAATGGAGATGGCAAGTTGATAGGTATCAATGTGACGTACTATCCAAGTCTTGGATGAGGGTCACAGTTTTGAATGATATTTCTATCATTAATAAATTTCCTGACGTATTCCTGAAGACTTCCTAGCCTACCCCTAGAGCGTGAAATTGAATTTTGTATTGACCTTAGTACAAAACCCATTTCTTAAACCCTAAAATATTTCTTCAACTAAAATAAACGTAACATGCGCCAAAGACGTTGACTCTATCTGTTGAAGATTACGATCGTACCATTCAATACCATCGTAGGAAAAGCGAACGTGGTAGCTGATGTGTTGAGTAGAAGATCGTATGCGTTTACGAGTGCAATGTTGTTAACACAAAAACCCATTTTGTATAACTTACAAATGATGAAGATGGAGTTAAAGACTCTAGGGACCCACGTGAAGATAACGAATATACGATTAGTATTGACTTTAATCGATAAAGTTAAAGCCGCTCAAACTACACACTCAGAGCTGATGATTGTGAAGAAGAAGGTTCAAGAGGGCGTTATTCTAGAAGCAAGAATCGATGAAGAGAGGAAATCTCAACCCTCGATTTAACTGGCCCATTTGAAATCCTCGATCGAGTAGGAACTGTGGCCTATAGACTCGTTTTACCTCCAAGTGTGTCGCGTGTTCATAACGTTTTTAACGTATCAATGTTACGTAAATATGTGGATGACCCGAACCACATTATTAATTTAGAACCGGGCGAGATAGCGGATGATTTAACGTTTGAGGAAATACGTGTTAAAATCTTGGATAAGAAGAATCGTATTCAACACTCAAAGGTTATACCTCAAGAGTTAGAATCTATCGAGGTATCCTCACCTGTTCAGCATACCAAGTACATACGTAAATTTCGAGGGCAAAATTCCATAAGGAGGGGAGATTGTGAGACCCCAGATTTTATGAATAAATATTTCATTTTCTCGAAATAATTTTTTTAATATTATGGTGTGGATTTGATATAATGTTATAGTTGTGGGTAGTATTTATAAATTTTGCAAAGTATGCAAGTTGTTATATAATATTCTTTTTGTCGGGAATATCCGTGACGACGGACAATCATTAGTGGACCCATGACAAAAAATTATTGTCGAATTAAGAAAAACGACAAAATATATTTTATGAAAATAACGACGGAAGTTTTCTCGTTATCTCTTCGCTGAACTACTCGGTAGTAAAAGTACGATGTCTGGCGTGGTTGCATAGTAGCACACGGTATTGATTATTGATGCTTACGTGAGAAGTCACTCGGTTATACTCAATTATTACTACGAATTGATTCTTTGCATCATATATCTCATATTATTGATTCAATTATTGTCATAGTATCATCTGCATAAAATGTTATTTTATTGAATCAATAATTGAGACGATAAAGTTATTCATATTATAAATTACAATATTTACAATATCTAGAAGTTCTGTCAAGGAGAGGTTAGATAATCTAATTGCGCGCCAATAGGGAGAAATCCTTATCGAAAAACCCTCTCTTTCCTGGGAACGACCTGGTTGATAAATATTGTGAGTTATGATATTAATGATGAATGTTATTAAAAAATTAAAGTTGTGTTCGGAGTTGAATTTGGAGACGCGGGCGTGATATTTGAGTTCAGAATAATGAAATTAGTAAAAATAGTCTATAAACACAAAATTTTCCGGGATTAACTTTTTGGTCAAAAAGTCAACAGTTGACTTTTTTGGGAAAAGTCAAACTTTGAAATTTCAAAATTTATATTATTGATAAAAATAGTTTCATTATGTTGAAATTATTTGTGTTAGTCAAAATCAACATTTATTTCGATAATAATTAATGTCTGGAGGTTATATTGACCAATCGGGTATTTAACCGGATAAATGAGCAATTGATTGCTATTAATTCACATGATTATATCTATTTGTTCACATGTGTGTACTATTGTTTCACATTCTTGTTACTATTAGGGGAGTTGGTGCAAGATTGATAATACTTGCATGACTAAGTTAAAAATGGAGGTACTATACTGAAATTCGTATTTTTCACATGTCTAGAACTATTGATTCACATGATTTAGTATTGAATCACATTATTTACTATTAGGGGATGTGGTGCAAGTTGATAATACTTGCATGACTAAATTAAAAATAAAGGAAAAGTTGGAGGTATTGTACTACAATTTTTTGAGCCCCAAAACGTGCAATTATCGAAACTATATTTTTCTATTAATAGAAGCTCATTCTTCCTTCATTTCTCACAAATTCACTAAAGCTATAGAGCAATTATTATAGAGAGAAATTGTAGAGAGAAAATCTATAGAAGAAGAGAAGCCTGCTACCTCACTACTCCTATATCCAGTTTCTTTCAAAGGTAAGGGGTATTATTTATTTTGTATTTATGAAGAGAACTTCTGTTATTCTATTCTTTATTATTCTGTTGAAATAACCTGTATACGCGGACTTCCCTATACTTGGTGAAATTCTTCTGTTATTCCATTCTTTGTTATTATGTTGGAATAACTTTGTCATCTGATCTGCATACATACGTGGTGAAATTCTTCTATTATTCCATTCTTTATTATTACATTGGAATATCCTGCATCAGATGCTTTACGTGGGACTGGTTCCGTCCTTATTATTACATTTGAAACATCCCGTTTGTGCAAATTTACTTTGACTTGGTTCCGTTATTTATTATTACATTGGAATAACTTTGTTTATCTGAAGAACCGCATGCACGGTGATTTCTGTTGTTATTCCATTCTTTATTATACTCGGTTGGTTAAAGTTTTGACTTCCATACTCCATGAAATTAGTGGAATATCCTTGATATTTGCGCTTCATCCAATATCTTTTCATGGAAATATTCTTCCGAGCATTCTTGAATTTTACTCTCTGAAAGAAGTATCGTGTTGACAATTTGGGCGTTATTAGTTCTGGATAAATTAATTCTTGAACTTGTTTTATTGAATTCTTATATCATTGTCATCATCCTCATGTTTATATTTTGTTAAAAGTCATCTGTGGCTCAGAGTGCATAGATGGACTTGGTATGATTATGACCGAGGATTATTCGGTGTAATCATGGCCGTAATGTTACAAATGATATGGTAAAAGTCCCCATTGGCCCGTAGTGCATTGATGGATGATTGTTGGCATGATCATGACCATTGATGAATACACGAATGTCCTTGGCCGTGGTAGTGCATGGATAATTTATGGTCGTGATACTAAAGAATATCCTTGGCCGTAGTAGTGCGGGGTGATTCGATGATGTGGATTATTTATTAAAAAATTGAGTCTCGTGATAAAAGTGATGAAAACCTTTAAATCATAAAAGATAGTAGATTTTATTCTCTACTTGACTCTTTTAATGGATTGCTTGTTCCGCTGCAATTAAACTTGATGTCTATTGTATTTTATAAGTTTAACATTGTTGTAGACTAATGATAATTTATTCTGCATTATCTTAGTCATAATATTTTTTACTGGGCTAGTTGGGCTCACCCTTTCTTTCACTGTTCTCTTCAGGAAATGAGAATATAGCTGGGATGAGTCGGGGAACGGAGTGATGGTCCAGAGGATATCATTAGTAGTCCTCACTATTCTGTGAAATAGTGTGTTAATAAATATATTGAGGACTTATTTTGAGTTTTAATCTTTGCCTGAAAGACAATATTTGTATTAAAACTCACATTTCATCATTGTATATTTAAGATTATATTTGTATTCTGTACCATGTATTTGGCGACTCAGAATAGGTGATATATACCTATTTTGGGGGCGTCACAGCTCTTCTGTGGAATAGACCACAAATGTTAAAAAATTACTCATCTATTCTGCAAAGAGAGTGAAGTTTGAGTTTATTCTTAGTTAATTTATGGTATCCTACAACTCAAATTGTAATGCAATTAATTTTTTAAAAAGAATTTTATTCTTAATAATACCTTTTAAATTATTTATAATATTAAATGTTTTATTAATTAAAATATTAAGTTACAATAATTTAAATTTTTAAATATTATAAATTTACAATAAAAAATTATAATAATTAGGGCTCTTTTGTGGAATGTATCATAAATGTGTAAATTATTACTTTTTGTTCCATAAAAGAGTTTTATATATATATATATATATATATATATATTTTTCGGTTATTATTAATTAATTTATGACATCCTAAGATTTAAATTTAAATTTATTTAAAATTTTGAAATAATAGTTTTATTTACAATATTGTTTTTTAAAGAATTAACAATATTAATTGTTTTTATAAGTTAAAATCAAACTCTATTTGAAACAGAGTCCCTAATTTAATTAAAAGCTATGTACTTGCTCTCTGCAGTCTGCCATAACCCAAAGCCAAAACCCAAATCACATCTCACTCTTTACCTGCCCTAACCCAAAACCCCAAATTGCGTCTCCGTCTTCGGCCTCTCCGCGTCTCCCTTCATTTCGATGTCCTTCATGTTCTAACCTAATTTCTATTTCCTATGAATTTTCCAATCCGATAAGATTTTCAAAAGTTGTGACAACCGTGATGGAAGAGATTCAAGTTTATGAAAGCAATTCCTTGTTGCGGTTATAATTGCTTCGTTTCACTTAATAAAGCGGTATATTTGGCTTGGGTTAAAGCCGAACGGAGAGCTAAAGAAGCTATTCTGGCCAGGGAGAGAGCTAAGGACGCGTTGGAGCGATTTTTTGCCCTGACCTCCGAGAATGATGAATTGATTGACACATCCAAAATTGAACGTTTGGCAGAAAAATTAACTCAAACTTTCCAAATTGGGGATGCAGAAGGATAAAAGGATGGTGATGATCTACTGCATAATGGTCTGCACTCTTTGTGAGTTAATACACCCTTTATTTTTTTATGCTATGTGGAATGGCTTGAACTTTAAGAATTTATGTAGATTTTATGGTCAGAATTTTTAGTTCTAGTATTGACCAATTAATTTGTATTTGTAGTATTGACCAATTGATTTGTATTTGTGATACTGTAGCTCCATTTATAATTTATGAGTTCAGTTTCTAAGTTTTAACCCAAATTAGCAACACAATTGACATCAGAATCACAATGAATGTGATTGGTATAGTCGTCCTGGTCGCTGGCTATAGGAGAATGCAAAAATGCAATTATATTATTCTATGTTTCTAAGTTTCTAAGTTTGTGATAATTTATTTCTTTCCCTGCCCTTCAGCAAAAATGCAATTATATGCAATTATATTATTTAACTCATGTCTTTTGAGAAAAATTCAATTGGGTTTTTGTTGTAGTTATTATTGAAAAATTAATTATTGGTGTTTGAAATTATATGTGGAGATATGATATGATATGATATTATTGATTGAATATAAGTTTGTGATAATTATTTTTTTCCCTGCCCTTCAGCAAAGTGCTAATTTTATTTGTAATGGGTTTTATGTGATTTTTATTGAGTGAATTATGATCGAGTTGTTGAACATTCAATGCAACAATGTATGCTATTTTTTCTTCCTCATACCTAGTTATTACAGATATTTTTTCTAATATTTCCTCTATCATTAAAGAATCAGATAAGTTCAGTTGTTTTAATTGTAATGGTTCTATTTTGTTGGTGAGAAAGAAATGAAGGAAAGAGAAACTTATTTACAAGCTTTGGTGATGGATTGATTTGTTGATATATAATTGGAAGGGGAAATCAAAATCACATGCATTCTACAACAAATAAGCATGATATAATTATGTACTTGGCTTAAACTATTTTTGCTTTGTCAATGTGACATAATCATAACTTAGAAAGTTATATTAACTATGAAAATGACTATAAAAGCTTAAGGATATGTTTGGAGCTTGACAAATCCTGCGGAAAAGAAAAGATACGACAAAAATTGTAGAAAGCTATCTTAATGAATCATAATTATATTTATTTATACTTTTTTTAATATATATATATATATATATATATATATATATATATATATATATAAAGAAAAAAAAAGAAGGTAAGATCTAGTATATTGTTAAAATGTAGTGTAATGGAAGGTTGAGTTACATCCAACTTTTAGATTTCCTTTTCCATAATTCCCTTGTGTTTTTTGATTTCAGACAGCCAAAGAGATATTCTTTTTTTTTTGCTTTCAATTCAGATTTTCAGTTAACTTCCCGTGAAACTGACTTCGCAGATTACTTGTTCAACTTTTAGCTGAATAAAACAAGATATCTTTTATTACCATTAACTAATTGGTGGCAAAAGAGAGCAAAAACAAACAAAATATTAAATTTTGATATTATTTATATGATTCTGCTCTGTTTCTGTTATTAATAGTATTAACCTATTGCAGCTATCTGTGGCGATAATGTTTGATGCTGGCATAACTTCATATATCTTACCAATTTACTGATGAGAACTTTGACTGTTATTGTATTGTGAAGTGGCCTAGGGTCTTCTTGTTTCCCTCTACCTTTTTGACACTTACTACACTCCAGTCCTCTCTCTACATATTGCTCTTGGCCATAATGCTACTAGGATCCCTATATACCCATTTCTTTGAGAAATGTTATTGCACATCTTGTGCTTCTTGATACTTTTGGAACTTGGCCTAGTTGTAATTTGAAGGTACTTATCTATTTAAAGTTTGTAGTGTTCTCAAATTTGTCAAACCCTCAACTTCAGGACTATTTCTCTTTTTAGTTAAATAGACTTGATTTTATCTTATCTTCAGATAGTTTTGATCTGTGGAAGGTAACTTATTAAACACAACAAGTTATGTGATACTGCGCTGCTTTTATAAGTAAATTATATCTTACTCTGAAAATGCTTTTCCTTGTATTTTTAGATTATTATCAAAAACTAGTCCATGGTGGTTTCTGTATGGAGACTATAGAAGTAAAGAGTTTAGGGATGTTTGTTATATTTATTGTGATCTTTGTTGAATTTTAAAGATTATTAATTTTTCTAAACTAGCTCGTGAGGTATCTGGTAGCAAGTTTAGCCCTAAATTTTTTCATTATTTAGATGAGTTGAGGCCAAACTCAATTTTTAAGCACTTTTTTAAATGAGGCAGGCCTGAACATGATGAGCTCATCTCAGTTCAGTTGTAAACCCAATATGAACTACTTGCATACTATCTAGCTCTGTAGCTGTTTCATATAGATGGTGTTTCATATAGATGGTGTGGAGATAATGGAGTGCTATTGTTTTTCTTGTTCATGCTTGACAAGTTTCTAACCTTGCATGCTTTGCAGGTTGTTTACTTGTTTAGAGATGCGGGACCTGGGAATGATTAGATCTTTTGTGAATTATTTGACAATGTTGGAAACATCTTCTGTTACTGCATTTGCTAGAGATTTTCAGTTTAGTCAGCCAGTATTTACAGTTTTAATTTCTAATTGATGGCTATTTCATCATTAACTAATATGTATTCATACATATTCATCTCTATACTAACTCCCAAATACGATGGCATGAAAGCATTTTTAAATAAATATATATATATTTGATATAGTAAAAAATATAACATGTAATACTAAATATATTGCAAATTTAAAGCCATATAAGGTGCTAACTTAACATACTCAAAAGAAAGGAGCAAGTAAAGTGGTTTAGTGTAATGCGGGGCTTGTATATGTGGGTTTATGCAACAAGAGTCATTAGCGACGACTGTGGCGAGTGAGGTCATTCTTGATAGTGGCGCCCGTCGACAATGGTCCCGTCGGTTATGACATAATTTTTTGTAGTGTATTTTACATATGTAAACAATTTTTTAAATAATATATCGTGCATTTTTATGACTTGTAAATGTATTTAATGAACTCTTGTACATGTTTTGGATTTTAGACAGACTATAGTGCCAAGGTTGGCAGGCTTGCAGAAGATGGTACACCAGAGATAGATGACTTGGCCATTATGAGTAGTGAGATAACTGGCGGGACTAAAAAAAATAGGATACTTGGTTTTAAAGGATATCATGCACGAGACTTGCTTGCTCCTCCTCCTATGATGCCTCCGATTATAGGTTCCTCACTGCAACAATCTATTGATCCTAAGGTATTGGAGAGTATGATTGATAAGATTGTCCTCTCTCGATTGGGTATAAAGTTTATGAACGATGCTTCTAATGATGATAGTACACCACAATCGTCCGTTGGTATAGATATTAATGAGCGTATAACTAAATTGGTAGAGACAAAATTTACCAACTTCCATCAAACATTTATCAATTATGAATCAGTTGAGATATTTACTAATAGCTATATTTTTGTCTTTGTCCTTCATTAGTATTTCTCTCCCTATTAATTTAAGTTCACCATGTTCATTTTTTCTTATTCCTCATCTTATTGAAATTAAATTTTTGTGTTTCTTTTGCAACATTAAGACCTAATATGATGTACACTTCATTCTTTCTAGTTCATTGTTATTATTTCAGTTTTCTTATGTTAGTTATTAAAAATTGAAAGTACTATGTGTAAGACCCCAACTTTTATGAATAAAGATTTAATTTTCTCTAAATATTATTTTTGAATAATAAGGTGTGAATTTGATATAATGTTATAGTTTTGGGTAATATTTACAAAATTTTCAAAGTAAAAAAGTTGTCATAAAATATTCGTTTGGTCAGGAAATATTCGTTTTATCAGGGAATATTCGTACGACAACACAATTATTGGTGGACCCCACGATGAAATTACTGTCGGAGTTAGAAAATGACAAAAATAACTTTTTATAAAAGAAACGGCAAAAGTTTTACCGTTAAGTGTTGAAATATCCGGTGATAAAAGTACAGTAATACGTGTGGTTGCATAATAGCACACAGTATTGTACAGTATCTTTGATTATTGATGCTTACGTGAGAAGTCACTCAGTTTTGTTCAATTATTGCAACAGTAATTGCTGCATAGTATCTCACATTATTCAATTATTGTCACAATATTTTATATTATTAAATCAATAATTGAGACGACAAAGTTATTCATATTATTATTTGCATTGTTAATAATGTCTAGAAAGTTCCGTCGACGAAAGGGGTTTGGTCACCTAATTGCGCGCCAATAAGAAAAAATTCTTATCGAAAAGCCCCCTCTTTCTTGGAAATGATCTGGTTGTTAGTATTGCGAGTTATAATAATGATAAATAAATGTTATTAAAACTGTGTTTAGTGAATCCAATTGGGTTAAGATAAATAGAGGGGTATTTTATGAAGTATTTGTTGTAAATTTTGCTTATTACATGGACCCCACTTACTCATTTTTTAAAATAATCGGTAGAAAGTATCTCAATTATGTTATATATATATATATATATGTGTGTGTGTGTGTGTGTGTGTGTGTGTCGTGCCTTGGATGGCAGGCATATATATATATATATTATATAAGTTTTGTTTTTTTATGTAAAATAGAATATATTATATTTTATTATGCATAGTACTATATAGTGTTGTATAAAGATTATGAAAGTGTGTGCATAGTCTTTGCGTAGTGCGATATAAGAAATCGAAATTTTTTTTCAATTTGAGCAGATTCGCCACCGTGTGATGGTTTTACTATGCGTTCGTGATTTTATTTTCTAAATAATATCCTTCCATTCCCCTATAAATAGGGTGCTTAGTTTAGAAATGAAAATCACACCAGAATCAGAGAATTCTTCTTCTATAATATTGAGCGTATTTCTTTAAAGTTTAAGGAAGCTTTGAGTGTAGAAAATAGTGCAAGTTTTCTTCAAGAATATCCCCGTTATACCATTCAAAAGTACTCTCGTTTTAAGGTAAGTGATATTATTTTTTTTCAATATTCGTAAGAAATAATATTTTCTTCCATACTCTGTAGTATGTAAGTAATATTATTTCGTTTCAGATTCCGAATTCTACACTCATTTTGTTAAGTATTGCTTCTATACTCCTTGAAATTAGTAGAATATTCTTGAAATTTGCGCTTCATCTAGTATCGTTTCACAAGGATATTTTTCTGAACATTCTTGTTAAATTTTAATTTTTTTCATGCTGGGGTACTATTCACGAAGTACTATTCTCGATGTACTATTCATCGCGGGTACTATTCATGACAAAAATTGATTTCTTTTCTGTCCAAAATATTTTTACATGAATATTATTCTTAAATTTTACTCCACAAAGCAGTTATCATGTTGACAATTTGAACATTCTTAAACTCTGGATAAATTGAATTATATATATTTAATATTTATCCTTGATCTCGTTTAATTGAATTCTTATATCATTGTCATGATCCTCATTCTTTAATTGTATTGAAAGTCATCTTTGGCCCGTAGTGCATAGATGGATTGTTGATTGGTATGATTATGACTATGTATCGATATAATCATGACCTATAATGTTACAAATGATGTGGTAAAAGTCCTCATTGGTCCGTAGTGCATTGATGGACAGTTGTTGGCATGATCATGACCACTGGTGATATTAACGAATATCATTGGCCCGTAGTACATGGATAATTCGTGGATGTGATAATAATGAATATCCTTGGCCCGTAGTGCATGAATAATTCATGGATGTGATACTAACAAATATCCTTAGCCCATAGTGCATGGATAATTCAATGATGTGGATTATTTTTTGAGCTGTGTTACAGCGATAAAATATTGATGATGAACTTTTAAATCATAGAAGATAGTTGATATTATGCTCTACTTGACTCTTCTAATGGATTACTTGTTCCGCTACAGTTAAACTTGTTGTCTATTGTATCCTATCAGTTTAACATTGTTGAAGGCCAACGATAATTTTTCTGCATTATCTTAGTCATATTATTCTTTATTGGGCTAGTTGAGTTAACCCTTTTCTTTCATTGTTCTCTTCAGGAAATGAGAATATAGCTGGGACTAGTCGGGGAATGGAATGACAGTCCAGATGGTTGCTATAGTAGTCCTCACTATAGTGTGATAATAATTGTAATGAGGACTCCGTTTGAGTTGGGATATTTTCTACGAGACAACATTCGTATTAAAACTCTCAGTTATATTTTGTCGTATTTTACACGACAGTTGTATAATTAAGTTTATATTTGAATTCTTTACCATGTATTTGGAGACTCAGAATGGGTTATGTATACCTATTTTTGGGGCGTCACAGTTGGTATCAAAGCTTAGACATATGATCCCTAGCTAAGATTTAAGGCTAGAACTAGGAAGGGAGAGACGGGTAAATCCTTCGCTAGTATGACCTCCCTAAGTTTATTTGTTATTTAATTGGTTGGTCAAAATATAGGGATAATATGTGGCATGTCAATTAACCCTTGTTTTGTGGCAGTGTTTGAAAATGGCATCTAAAAATATTGAGATAAGCAATGGAGCACAGGAGACCATTGAGTCACCGCAGATCAATAACCAGGATAATGTGCACCAGGAAGACAATAATCCTCATGTAAACAACAACACTGACCAAATGATGAACGACGGGGTGTTTAGGAGCTTTCTGCAATTCATGCAATACCAAGCGAGAGAGACACCTGTGCAAAATACAGGTGGAAACATTGGCAACTCACGGTTGGTCACCTAGCAGCAATTCAAGGAGCTGAGACCACCGAAGTTTTTGGGAAAGCCAGAACCACTTAAGGCAGAGACGTGGATTAAGCAAATCACCAAGATATTTGATGTGTTGGGATGCTTCAAGGAGCAAAAGGTTCCCTTTGCCACCTTCATGTTCCGAGGAGAGGCAGATCATTGGTGAGAATCTGTAAAACGTACTCAGCCTGCCGCACTGAAGATGTCTTGGGAAAAATTCCCAGAATTGTTCAACGACAAGTACTTTCCCGAAAGTATTCGTCACATGAAGGAAGTGGAATTCATCAAGCTGAAGCAAAACAATATGACCGTGTCGTAATATGAGGCTAAGTTTGTAGAGTTATCTCGTTTTGCATCCCATTTGGTTGATAATGAGGAGTGAATGACGCGAATGTTTCTGCGAGGTTTGAAACCCAAAATACTTTAATACCTCATTTTTCACAAACTTTGATTATTTTTAGATGTTGTGAATAGGGCTCAGTTATTGGAGCGCGATAATGAGTCAACCCAACCAAGAGATAGCAGTTGGAAAAATAATAATACCAGTGGTAGCAGTCATCAAAGCGGTGACAACAAACGTGGAGGAAATCATCATGCAAGAAATGATAACCACTTCGGTGGTAATCCTGGCCAAGATAATAGAAGTGGAAATTTCAAGAAGAGGAGATTCAACAATGATGGAAAGACAGCAGCACCAGCACCCGTTGTTAAAAAAAGGAGAACGACCACCGGTCGTATGCTACAAATGAAGAGGGGAAGGACACATCGGTCCAAACTGTACGCAGCAACCCAAAGCGTGTTACAATTACGAAAGAAAAGGTCACTTAGCCCGATTTTGTCGTGTAGTGAACTCAAGTCCAGCAGGGATGGAGACACCAAAGGCCGTCCAAGACAAGTCAAAGCCGGTAGTTCAAGGGAGAGCATTTGTCGTGACCTCCAAAAAAGTTAGGAACACGAACGATATTATCACGGGTAAGCTAATCATAAACTCTTGCGAAGTCTATACCTTATTTGATACCGGTTCTACCCATTCTTTTATTTCTCCTACTTGCGCTCAACGTTTAAATTTAACTCTGAAGAAATTAGACTTTGACTTATTTTTCGAAACTCCATTGGGAGAAACCTTCATTACATCCACTGTTTATAAGTCTTGTTTGATTCAAATTGGCACCCTCACATTACATGTCGATCTTATCTCTTTGAAAATACTTGCATTTGATTTGATTTTAGGGATTGATTGGTTAACTACTTATCATGCTAAAATTGATTGTTTTCGTAAGGTTGTTAGCTTTCATATTCCTAACTAACCTATTATTCAAATTCAAGCAACCAAACCACTAAAGTTAATTACTGTCATATCAAGCCATAAAGTTATTCGTTTATTGAAAAACGGTGTTAAGCTTTCTTAGCCCATATCACGGATTTAAACAAAAATACGTCAGATTTAAATGATATTTCTATTGTTAATAAATTTCCTAACGTATTCCCTGAAGAACTTCCTGGCCTACCCCCTAGAGCGTGAAATCAAATTTTGTATCGACCTTGAACCCGGTACAAAACCCATTTCCAAATCCCCATATCAAATGGCTCCTATTAAACTTCAGGAGTTAAAAACCCAACTTCAAGAGTTGTTAGACATCGATTTCATTCGTTCTATTACATCTCCTTGGGGTGCTCCTATTTTATTCATAAAGAAGAAAGATGGGAATATGCGACTTTGTATTGATTATCGGGAGTTGAATCATGTCACCTTCAAAAATAGGTACCCATTGCCTCACATTGATGACCTGTTTGACCAGTTGCAAGGAGCTAAATTCTTTTCAAAGATCGATCTTCGTTTCAGATATCATCAATTAAAGATTAAAACTGATGACATTCTAAAGACTACTTTCAGAACTCGGTACGGGCATTAAGAATTCCTAGTTATATCTTTTGGATTGACTAATGCTCCTGCTGCCTTCAGGGATATGATGAACCGAGTATTCAAGGAATATTTGGATCATTTTTGTGGTTGTCTTTATTTAAGACATCCTCATATACTCCAAAAGCCGTGATGATCATGAGCAACACTTGAGGCTGATACTTTAAAAGTTTCGTGAAAACAAGCTATATGACAAGTTAAAGAAATGCGAGTTCTGGCTTGAGGAAGTAGCATTCCTTGGGCACGTGATATCAAATCACAGAATATCTTTTGACCCAGCGAAGATTGAGGCAATACAAAGCTGGGAGCATCCTAAGTCAGTAACCGAAGTACGTAGCTTTCTGGGCTTAGCTGGTTATTATCGGAATTACCCTACTCATGATTTAGAGTTGGCATTAGTCATTTTCGCGCTAAAGATCTGGAGACATTACCTGTATGGGGAGAAAGTGGAGATCTATACGGATCATAAAAGCCTCAAATATTTCTTCACCCAAAAAGAACTCAACATGCGGCAACAATGTTGGCTCGAGCTGTTGAAAGATTACAATCATACCATTCAATACCATCCTAGAAAAGCGAACGTAGTAGCTGACGTATTGAGTAGAAGATCATATGCAGGTATGAGTGAGATATTGTCAACGCAAAGGCCCATTTTGTATGACTTACAAAGGATGGAGATAGAGTTAAAGACTTCGGGGACCCACGTGATGATGTCAAATATACAAGTAGAATCGACTTTAATCGATAAAGTTAAAGCTGCTCAAGCTATAGACCCAGAGCTGATGCGTATAAAGAAGAAAGTGCAAAACGGTGCTATTCCAGAAGCAAAAATCGATGAAGAAGGAATACTTCGAGTTAACTCCAGACTTTGTGTTCCTAACGACTCTAATTTGAAGTATAAAATCATGATGGAGGCGCACAAGACACCTTTCGCAATCCATCCTATAAGTACCAAAATGTACCGCGATCTTTGATATATATTTTGTTGGAGCAATATGAAGAGAGAGATCGCAGAGTTTATCTCTAGATGTCTAACTTGTCAACGTGTCAAGGCGGAGCATCAAGTACCAAAAGGTCCATTGCAACCACTTGAAATTCCAGAATGAAAGTGGGAGCACATTACTATGGATTTCGTTACTGGTCTTCCCAAGGTTTCTCAAGGCATATATGCAATTTGGGTCATTGTTGATAGATTAACCAAATCTGCTCATTTCTTACCTATACGAGAAACTTATTCACTTGAACGTCTTACTCGTATATACATAATTGAGATTGTAAGACTGCATGGTATGCCAATATCCATAGTTTCTGACCAAGACCCAAGATTCACTTCACAGTTTTAGGTTAGTTTACAGAAAGCTATGGGCACAGATTTACGATTCAGTTTAGCATATCATCCTCAGACGGACCGGCAGTCAGAGAGGACTATTCAAACTCTTGAAGATATATTAAGACTATGTGTCCTTGACTTCAAAGGAAGTTGGGACAAGTTCTTGCCATTAGTAGAATTCTCCTACAACTACAGTTATCAAGCAAGTATAGGCATGGCTCCATTCGAGGCGTTGTATGAACGCAAGGTTCGTTCTCCAGTATGCTGGGATGAGGTAGGTGAAGCAACGTTGTTGGGACCAGAATTGGTACGTATGACTACGGTGAAGATTCAAATGATTCGACAACATATAAAAACCTCACAAGATCGACAAAAGAGTTATGATGATCTTCATCGAAGGGACATGGAATTCAATGTTGGAGATCATGTGTTGTTACGTGTTGCTCCATGGAAGGGAGTTATGAGATTTGGAAAGAGAGGAAAACACAATCCTTAATTCATTAGCCCATTTGAAATCCTCGATCGAGTAGGAACTGTGGCCTATAGACTCGCCTTACCGTCAAATATGTCTCGTGTTCATAACTTTTTTCACATATCTATGTTACGTAAATATGTGGAAGACACGAACCATATTATTGAGTTAGAACCGGATGAGATAGCGGAAGATTTATCGTATAAAGAGGTACCTGTTAAAATCTTGGATAAGAAGGAACATATTCTACAATCAAAGGTTATATCTCAAGTCAAAGTTTTGTGGAGAAACCACGATATTGAGGAAATGACCTGGGAGTTAGAATCTGAAATGAAAACAAGGTATCCTCACCTCTTCGACATACCAGGTACGTACACCAATTTCGAGGATGAAATTTCATAAGAAGAGGAGGTTGTAAGACCCCAACTTTTATGAATAAAGATTTAATTTTCTCTAAATATTATTTTTGAATAATAAGGTGTAGATTTGATATAATATTATAGTTGTGGGTAATATTTACAAATTTTGCAAAGTAAAAAAGTTGTCATAAAATATTCGTTTGGTCAGGGAATATTCATTTTATCAGGGAATATTCGTACGATGACACAATCATTGGTGGACCCCACAATGAAATTACTGTCGGAGTTAGAAAACGACAGAAATAACTTTTTATAAAAATAACTACAAAAGTTTTACCATTAACTATTGAAATACCTTGATGATAAAAAATACGATGTCGTGCGGTTGCATAGTAAGAAGCACCAGTATTACACAGATCTTTGATTATTGATGCTTACGTGAGAAGTCACTCAGTTTTGTTCAATTATTGCAACAGTAATTGTGGCATAGTATATCACATTATTCAATTATTGTCACACAAAGTTATTCATATTATTATTTGCATTATTGACAATGTCTAAAAAGTTCTGTCGAGGAAAGGGGTTTGGTCACCTAATTGCGCGCCAATAAGGGGAAATCCTTATCGAAAAGCCCTCTCTTTCCTGGGAATGATCTGATTGTTAATATTGCGAGTTATAATAATGATGAATAAATGTTATTAAAAATGTGTTTAGTGAATCCAAGTGAGTTGAGATAAATAGAGGGATATTTTATGAAGTATTTATTGTAAATTTTTCTTATTACATGGACCCTCACTCATTTTTCAAAATAATCGGTAGAAAGTATCTCAGTTATGTTATATATATATATATATATGTGTGTGTGTGTGTGTGTGTGTCGTGCCGTGGATGGCATGCATATATATATATATATATATAGTTTTGTTTTTATCACTACTATAAAAACAAGAATACGTGATAGAACTTTGTGACAGTATTTTAAAACAGTCACAAAAGATAGTCATTTATGATGGACTTTTTAAGCAATCACAAAATAATAGAAAATCAAGCATACGTGATGGATCCTGGTGACGATTTTCAAAAGCAATCACAATTGATAATATTTCGTGATGGATTATTTGAGTCATCACAAAAATAGTATATATATGATGGCTCTAGTGATGTTTAATTTTGTCATCGTAGATATATATATATATATATATATATATATATATATATATATATGTGTGTGTGTGTGTGTGTGTGTGTGTGTGTGTGTGTGTGTGTGTGTGTGTGTGTGTGTGACTATTTCAATCACCAAATATTGTACAAAATTAATTTTTAGTTTTTGAGATGGCATGTAACCATCACCTATATATTTCTCCTTAATGTGATTGCATTTAAGCCATCACAAAGAAAAAAGTTCAAAATAATCTTTGGTGACAGCCAAGACCATCACGAAAAGAAAATCACATGTGATGGACATTTATGATTACATTTAAAGTAATCTCAAAAAATTGTATTATATGATGGACTTTTTCAACAATCACAAAATAATAATATAGATGACGGCTCCTAGTACTGGTTATTTTTTCCATCACTATAAACTATTGGTGACGGACAAGACAATCACTAAAAAACAAGCATATATGAACAACAAATATATTAGGTGATAAAATTTACTAGCAATCACAAAATAGTAGTATATATGGTAGATGTTACTCAATGTCTAGTTGTGCCATCATTATAGAATATTTGAGACAACCATTACAACCACTAATTTTTTTGCGTAAATTTTACATCTCTTTTTCAAGTCTCCATTAATCTCTATTTTGCTTTGTTCTCTTTGTAAACTCATTGTTTTTCTTGTGAATTCAAAGGATTTAGAGTTTATCTCATTTGTAGATAACTAACTCAAAGGATTTAGAGTTTATCTCATTTGTAGATAACTAACTATTTACGATTGTATTAGAGTATTACAATCTATCATATTTCGTTGCATCAGACTTTTATGAGAAGCTAGAAATAACAAGATTTTTAGGAATGAAGTGGTGTGTTGACTAGAAACAGTGAAAACCTTTGTCTCGGTTGGTATATATCTAGTTCTTTCTATGCAAGAAGTCTAGAGTCCAAATCTCCACCCCAAAAAAATAATGAAAACGATGGAGCAAAAGTCTTGTTGTTGGGGAAGAGCAGATGGACTAATTGATGTAACCTTCAAATTAGTGGGAAGAAATCTGAAATGGAAGGAGCAGTAAGCAGGAACTTTGTTTTACTAAATTTAAATTGTATTAAAGGAGAAAGAATGTACAAAAATCATGGGAAAACCCAATCAGGATATAGCATATACATCACCCCAATCAGAATATAACATAGACATTATAGGACATGCCATATGATGTCATGACTATAAAGAAAACAAGGCCAGATGCCCAAACAAAAGAGAAACAATCTCAACATTCATGAGAATACAATGCATAGAAATCAAACACAAAACCAAGAAAAACCTCATCCAA
Organism: Panax ginseng; assembly: GCA_020205605.1. Taxonomy (NCBI): domain Eukaryota; kingdom Viridiplantae; phylum Streptophyta; class Magnoliopsida; order Apiales; family Araliaceae; genus Panax; species Panax ginseng. The sequence continues at coordinate 31,237,625 of CM035131.1, read as the reverse complement.
AGTAACAGCAGTCCACAATAGCAATAAAAGGAAAATCAGTCCAAAGACCAAGAGGCAGCATCCATAACAGAACCGAAAGAGCCTACTGCAGACTAGCAGCACAACAAAGCATAAGGCCCAGCAAGAGAAACCGACAGTAGTATAGCAAAGAAAAATAGCAGATAGGACAAGGAAAGTAAGAGAAGCAAACCCCAAGAGCCCAATGGCAGCTATAGAAGTGCAGAAGCAAAAAAGTGCAGCAGCTGCAGCCGGCATCAAATAGAACAGCAGCAAACGATAGCAGCAACAAGCATAGCACCACCCCCCGAATCTGCAGCATCAAGACATGGAGATAGTCGCAATACTGCAGACCAAAACACGTAAACAATGCAGCATAAAAAACAAACAGATCAGCCAAATGGACCCACAAAATATCCCCACAGCCGCTGCAGAAGAGCACTAGCTGCAACAGCAGCAGAGCATGATCAGCAACACCAAGACAAAGACAAAGAGCAATAAAATGCCAAGATTAAAGCTACTAATTATTGAATTTGTAGGTAGCATCATTTTTCCAATCAGTCTTATTAATTAGTCATGACCAATCTTGAGTGACGTCCTTCAAATGTGAATGTGTGATATCTAGAGAGAGATGCAATTAGTAATAAAACTGTAGAATTTCATCCTTAATTCTTTTTTTTATTATTAAAAAAAATAAAAATCTAAAGTGTGTGATTTCTGCACATTCATGGTGTATGCATAACAAAGTAAATTTCCATATTCATATGCAACTTGAAACTCACCCTGATGAATCCGTTTCGCAAGGTCAAGTAATCAGACTTCATTACAGACCTGAAAAATTGTCGAAAGAAACATCCCTGCAAGAGGAAACCATGCTAACGAACTTAACACAAGTTCAACATATGATATATAATTTCAAGTGGCAAAACTATTAGAGCAATGTATCAACTTACTTAAACACTGGTTACAGAGCTTCTCTAAAATTGAATTTCATCTCCAAGTTCATGTTATCAACTTATTATCTTATAAGTAATCAACATAACTCAAATGACTTCCTCTTTTTCTAATAATTAATAACAAGGAAAAAATTTGAAGATATGGGTGAATTGGAGAAATATATCTTACAATAACAAAGAAGAAGGGAATCCTGGTCCAGAAACTTGTGTGCGCTCTCACGAAAGATGTCTCATGAGTAAGCCTGAATCTTGACGGATCTGCATGTTCATTGTAGGAGAAATTTAACATAAAGATAGCCTCATGTACAAAAATATTAAAATGAATACTAAATTCAAACTACAGAATGAATAACTAGTCCTTTCTTGATCGTTTAGCGACATACCAATGGAAAACTCATAGTCCTGAGAAGTAGTTCCCTGCTCCCAGACCTTCCAGCTAAAATCTGTATAAGTTAAAAACTTAATAGCATTATATGTAGAATAAATCAGGTGATAATATGAAGAGTGATTGTGTTTTATAGCAAATAAAAATATTCGAAAATTGTTTCGAACATATATTAAAATAAATTATTGTCCTTTTATTTTATTAAATAAAATATTAAAAAAATCCTTTTATAAAGCAACACGGGAAAATGAATATAGGCTAAGTTAGTGATAAAAGAAAGTGAATGACAGACTTGGCAGGAACTCTATTACTGCAGAAAAACAAAGCAACAATTGAAAGGATTCTTATTTCAATAATGAAAGGAAATAATAATTGACTGATAATTATCTGGAACATGCCAACTGCTATATATATAGGAAAACATAACTAAAAAACTCAGCTACTTGGGCCTAAATATCATCTTCTTCTTCTTCAGAATATTCATCATCATTAAAATATTCATTATCATCTTCATCTTTATCACTACATTCTCTATCTTCATTTTCTGCTTCCGGTAACGATGGATCCACTTCTTCAGCAAATTGAGAATCATCAAGCGATATCAAATTCTGAGTTTGCTCCTCAATATTATATAAGTCAAAATCATGAAACTCTTCCTCCTGATATGTCTCCTCATTACTATTTTCAGCAACATTAAATGTGTTTCTTGCTTTTGTTGTGATGACAGTAGACCAACCTTTAGCTTTAGTCGACACTGGATTAGCATAGAACACTTGTACAACTTGTGATGCAATAACAAATGGCTCATACGACTTGTGCCTTAAATTTGTATCAATTGTAGTTATCCCGTACTTGTCAATAACTATCCCTTTTTCAGAATCATACCATTCACATTGGAACAAAAATACTGAATTCTCTTCGCCATAGTATTCTAGTTCAACTAATTTAATTAATTGTCCGTAATAGTCTCGTTCTTGGCCTTCAAAAAGTACATCCCTGGACTAAAACACCACTATTTTGAGTTACCTTTCTTGACTCCAATTCTTTTGTATGGAACCTAAAGTCATTAACAATGAATCCATCATAACATGTCACCTCTCTAGACGGACCCATAGCAAGCGCTTTTAGACGTGTATCAACGACATCATCATTCTTGACTCTCTTTTCAAACCATTTTATAAATGTCGAATTATGTTCCTTTTGTAGCACTTTATCCGATATGTTTGGACGTAATTCTTTCAATAAATGCTTGTGCTCCCTAGAAGTAATGAAATAAATTAGTAGATATAGAGTAATGATTTTCATATCTAAAAGTAATAAACTTTATAAGAATTAAAATGTCATACTCGATGAAATCAAAGACTTCCTCGCAATTAGACCAGATGTATAAGGTTGCTGCCTCGAATTCTTTATCGGACAGATCTTCGCGTTTTCATTTTCCTCCTATTGGACCACCAGACCTAGGGTGGCTAAATATTGATAACTTTCCATTAGTTTCAGCTTGACCGCCATCGTCATTTCGATCAGCTCGGTTGAACTTGGTTTGCACCCTAAGCCATCACCTTGGGTGTTTATTCTCTCCCTGTTTCCTTTCTCTATTCTAATTTGTCCCCAATTCTTATTTTAGAATTGTGATTATGTTTCCTCTGTTCGAATTTGGCCCCAATTCTTATTTTTATAGAGATGTTTTATGAACTGTTATTGACAATTTGATTGTTCATGTGTTTGTGGAGATTTAACATATATATGTCCCTCGATTTATATATGTATGTTAATTACGTACGTATATGTATGCATGAATATATATGAAACTTTGTTAGTTAATTACTTTGGTTGAGAATGGAGTGTAGTTTGTAAACAAATCTAATATTGAAATTGCTTCTCGCTTGAGCTGAAATTGTTGACTTAGTAAAACTAGCAAGAATAGTCTAGGAAGCACAATTTTGTAATGTTATAGTTCATAATTCCCATGTACAGTTTCTCTTTAATATATTCTTAGTCAACTTTGGCAAGAAAACATCTTTTAGTAGAAATTCCTATTTTGCTTGATTATATTATTTCTGCAGCTTTTTGCTAACATAAATCTTGGGTTTCAAAATCTTTTGTCAAGTTAACCATTTGTCAGTCTCTCTGCATTTATCCAACTCTGTTTGCAAACATTTTACTTAAGGTGGCCTCATAGAATCTCACGTTCTCTTTACTCTTAGCTTATTGCACTCCTAGAAGAGTTTAGTACAGCATAATGTTTGTATGAGGGATATTTGTGTACGACTTTGTGTGTTACCTTTTACATACCTACATTTAATAAAAATAACTATAAAGTTCTTATGGTCCTAATGTGAAATTAGCAATGTACCTGGTTTTTGCTGTTATAGATAGAAAAAAAAACATTACTAACTCATAAAGAGAACATCTTAAGTTCTCAACTGGTATCGATTCATTCTATTAACGGTCTTAAGGGATGTTACTAAATTCATCCAAAAATTGATGGCTTTGACTCAAAGACTTGCCAAAATAAGTTATTACTTAGTTTTAAAGTGCATTGTCAAGAAAACATTTGACGGCCTCTTAATCAAACTCTGCTAGAAAACATTTTACTTAGTGACCTCACAGCAATCTCCCCTTTTCTTTGCACTTTGTGTACTGCTTTTGCATATTTCCTTTTCCATCTAAGTGCATGCATGAATAAGTATTGCTATAGAATAATACAGTATACAATCTGCTCATGTTAACTTAGGCTTGTGTTTTACTTTCGACTAAAAATAGGCACTTTTCTGACTGCCTTTATCTCTCATTTAGCTTGATATATATTGGTAAAAATACCCCCTGCATATTTTGGCTCTAAACTTTGGGTTGGTGGAAATGGTTTTCTCTGCTTATAAACTTTGTTATGCAGTGCAGAAATTTGACTTATTTTGCATGACTGAGACAGGAAATTGTTGCAAACTCTATTTGTTTTTGGAGCTAGTAGAGTACTGAATAATTTTGAAATTGCATTACAACATCATCTTGATAATTTCTTTTATTTATCCTATACTTAATTATAAGTTTTTTTTCTTCTCCAGCTATGGTGAGAACTAGAGGTGGGAGTAGTCTTTCCGGTAGGAGATCAACTCTTCCTCATAATAGTTGCGAGACTGTTAACATGGAGAGAATGAGAGATGAGCCTACTGTATCTCATAATAGTGGTGAGAGTGTTGATGGGGCTACACCAAATACTACACAAGACGAAAGCTTATCTCGTAAGAAAAGGGGGCCAACTCTAGGGATAATGAAGCCTAAAACAGGCCAAACAAAGATGTTTGTCAATATCATTGGACAAAAGTAAGTTTTTACAAATATACTCAAGTTTGTCAATATGCAAGATACATACAATCAATTCTTGACACGTTTAAGATTTGTTTTCTGACACGTAATATAACGTCTATTTTTAACTATAACAGGGTAACCCATGTAGCACAATGTAATCCAAAGAACATAAAAGCAACTAATAATATCATGTTACTATAAAAGCAATTAATAGGGGTTTCATTTAACAAGATTTGATTAATCCTATTGTGACAGCTTTGTTTCTACTTTTCATTATTACTGTACTAATCATATCATGCTATGTTACTATATCTTATAATTAGCTTCCTTGAACCTGAAGCTCGAAGAAAGACTCACATATTATTTCAAAAACATTTTAAAGAAGCTCGAACCAAATTCGAGCAATGGCCAAAACATGAAATTCAACTTCTGTGGGTAGAATATTTGGTATGTTTTAATGAACACAAATTTCAATTGTAGAAGAAAGTTTTATCAAAAAGTGTATTATTCATTATGTATTAATTAATATTTTTACTTGTGGATGGTGTTATAGAAATATTTTCGTTTCTCTTCATCCGAGGAGGAGGGAAGGGGTCGAATCATATGGGAGGAAAATGCACGAAAAAGCTACCCAAACTATTTATGGAGATGGAAAGATGATGCCATTAAGAAGTTTGGTTCCATTGAGGAAGCAAGGGATAAAAAGCCTAGTTGGACAACTCTTGATGTGTAGCAGGAGATGTGTGATTATTGGCTGAGTAAAGACCTTTTAGACTCTAGTGAGCTAGAAAAAAAGAATAGAAACATAACTACATACGTTCCTCACACATCAGGCTCCATACCGTACGCCATTAGGAGGGAACAAGAGGTAAATTATAAGTTGATAAAATTAAATTAATAATATGTGTAGTTGATAAATGCACATGATAACGGTAAAAGATTCCTATCATGATGCTCTGTTTGGAGTTTTTAAGTGTTCATGTGGTATGTCTACTGCTTATTTTTAATGTCAATGTTTTGAATTAAAATAATTATTATTTTGTTTGTTTTGTCTTAGAAACAAAGACTGCATCGTTCGCCAACACAATACGAGTTATATAAACAAACTCGTATGAGGAAGGAGAAGGGTAGCGAGGAAAAAATATGGGTTTGTGATGAAGCAAAGAGGAAATTGGTATGATTTTCTCTCGCAAAATTATAAACTTTGTTCACTCATGTGAAAGTGAAGATTGTTGTTCGTTCTATTCACAATTAGTTATGAGTATTGTTAATTATATATACATATTTTATGCATGGTATAGGATGATTATGAGAGAAGACTCCTAGATAAACACAGTGATACAGATAAGCCTGTGAATGAGTTAGATGATCCAAATTTGGAGACATGGCAGGAAACTGTTGGAGGCGTCAAAAAGGGTAGACTTATTGGTCGACCAGGGAAAAATGGAGTTCTCGTCATGGTTCGTATTGTTTATCTTTGGTTGCAGATGAGAATTACATTAAATTAAAGAAAATGGAAAGCTACATGACTTATCTTCATCAATATGCAAAGAATATGGCCGAAACACTTGCACTTGATCCTCCTATAGACCCAAATGATTTGTTTGCTTCATCAAATGCATCAGCTGATATTCCAACGAATAACTCAACCACGCATGCTGAGAATGACAACGAAGATGATGACGACTCTCACGAGGACTCCATGGAGAATTCAGGATGATTTAGCTTTTCTTTACTTATCTATTATATTAGTTTAGAGTTCTTTGAGAGATGTTGGGTTTGTTAATTATTTAATGAACCTATGACATGTAGCTACCTATTTAAGTAGTTGATTATGAATTTATTTTTAATTAAATTGATCAGATTTCTTCATTTTAATAAATTTGTATGATTTTATGTTTTAAATTTATTTTAATTTATGGCATTTACAGATTTAAAATATAAAATTGGCAATTAAATATATTTTAATATAGAAATTTTGTGATGACTTTACTATCACCAAAACGTATAAAAAAGTTACAAAAATAGGGACAATTGTGATTGCTTTAGCCATCACAAGAAACTTGTGTACCTGATTACTTTGGCCATCATAAAAACCTTAACAATTATGTGATAGTCGTGGCCATCACAAAAGGATGTGATTGCTTTGGCCATCACAAATAATTGGTGATTGTTTTGGCCATCACAAAAAGATGTGATTGCTTCGGCCATCACATATAATCAGTGATTGTTTTGATCATCACAAAAAGATGTGATTGCTTCGGCCATCACATATAATTGGTGATTGTTTTGACCATCACAAAAGATGTGATTATTGACCATCACAAATAATTATATCTTATTAATGTGATGGATTTAGTCATCACAAAAGGATTGAATGTTTTGGTGATTGCCAAAACCATCACATAAAATCTTTCATGATGGGCGTATATAAGACGGACATTGTGATGCTTAAAACCATCACGTAAACCTTTCGTGATTTTTTTTTAGTTTTTGTGATGGATTTTTGCCATCACAAATGACCATTTTTTTAGTAGTGTATGTAAAATAGAATATATTATATTTTATTATGCATAGTACTGTATAGTGTTGCATAGTATAGCATTGTGTGTGCATAGTGCAGTATAGTAAATTAGAAAAAAAATTCAGCCAAACGAATTTGGCGCCCGTGATGGTTTTATTGTGCGTCCGTAATTTTATTTTCTAAATAGTATCCTTCCATTCTCCTATAAATAGGATGCTTAGTTTAGAAATGAAAATCACACCAGAATCAGAGAATTCTTCTTCTATAATATTGAGCGTACTTCTTTTGAGTTTAAAGAAGCTTTGAGTGTAGAAAATAGTGCAAGTTTTCTTCAAGAATATACCCGCTATACCATTCAGAAGTACTCTCGTTTTAAGGTAAGGGATACTATTTTTGTTCAATATTCGTAAGAAATAATATTTTCTTCCATACTCTGTAGTATGTAAGTAATATTATTTCGTTTTAGATTCTGAATTCTACACTCATTTTGTTAAGTATTTCTTCTATACTCCTTGAAATTAGTAGAATATCTTTGAAATTTGCGCTTCATCTAGTATCGTTTCACAAGGATATTTTTCTGAACATTCTTGTTAAATTTTAATCTTTTCATGCTGGAGTATTATTCACGGGGTACTATTCACGAAGTACTATTCACGGGGTACTATTTAGTCGGGTACTATTCACCTGAGGTACTATTCATGACAAAAATTAATTTCTTTTTTGTCCAAAATATTTTTACATGAATATTATTCTTAAATTTTACTCCACAAAGCAGTTATCATGTTGACAATTTGGACATTCTTAAACTCAGAATAAATTGAATTATACATCTTTAATATTTATCCTTGATCTCGTTTAATTGAATTCTTATATCATTGTCATCATCTTCACGCTTATATTATAATGAAAGTCATCTTTGGCCCGTAGTGCATAGATGGACTGTTGATTGGTATGATTATGACTATGTATCGGTATAATCATGACCTGTAATATTACAAATGATGTGGTAAAAGTTCTCATTGGCTCGTAGTGCATTGATGAATAGTTATTGGCATGATCATGACCACTGGTGATATTAACAAATATCCTTGGCCCGTAATGCATGGATAATTCGTGGATGTGATAATAATGAATATCCTTGGCCCATAGTGCATGAATAATTCATGAATATAATAATAACAAATATCCTTGGCCCGTAGTGCATGGATAATTCGATGATGTGGATTATTTTTTTGAGCTGTGTTATAACGATAAAATATTGATGATGAACTTTTAAATCATAGAAGATAGTAGATATTATGCTCTACTTGACTCTTCTAATGGATTGTTTGTTCTGCTGCAGTTAAACTTGTTGTCTATTGTATTCTATCAGTTTAACACTATTGAAGGCTAACGATAATTTATTTTGTATTATCTTAGTCATAATATTCTTTACTGGGCTAGTTGAGCTCACCCTTTTCTTTCATTGTTCTCTTCAGAAAATGAGAATATAGCTGGGACTAGTCGGGGAATGGAGTGCGGTCCAGATGATTGCTATAGTAGTCCTCACTATTATGTGAAATAGTGTGATAATAATTGTAATGAGGACTCTATTTGAGTTTGGATATTGTCTACAAGACAATATTCGTGTTAAAACTCTCAGCTATGTTTTATCGTATTTTACACGATAATTGTATAATTAAGTTTGTATTTGAATTTTGTACCATGTATTTGGCGACTCAGAATGGGTTGTGTATACCTATTTTGGGGGCGTCACACTATGATTCTTAGGAGATCAAAATACAATAACAAATTTTGTATTTATCGTGACTTGATCATTACCTATTTATATATGGAGTATTGGTTTTAATTATTGGCTCTTTATGCATAAGTTTATCAATTAGTTTGAAACAAGTATGACATTTATATTGACTTAAAATATTAAATGTAATCTTTATTATATCAATTAATAATAATAATAATAAATTAATAATAATAATAATAATAACAATAAATATAAAATCACCGATTTAAAAATTAATTATATATTGAAATGAATTTTTATTTATTTACAAATTGATTTTTTTATTTACAAATTTATAATTTATGAAGGATTTTACTTGAGAAATGGACATTAATGAAGGATTATTTCTTTCACTAAATCTTTTCTAGTTAATTGGTTAGTCATTAATGAAGGAATTTTTCTCTCGCTAAATTGAAGAAAGATTCTCAATTTATAATTATTGAAAGAAAATATTCTCTCGTTAAATAAATTTGTTCTTCACAATATATTATTTGTGAGGGAATAAAGTTATTCAACAATTTCAAATAGTCCTTCTTAAAATATTATTCATGAAGGAAACCAATCTTTCACTAAATAACAATATTCCATTACCAAATATAATTTGTGAATAAAAAGTTATTCACAATATATCCTTCACAAAAAGCATTTAGTTACTACTTAGCGAAGGATACCCAATTGCGAGGAGGTCATATGCGAGCAATCGTTGTAAAGGAAATATTTCTTGGCAATAGATGTCTTGTAAGTGATATATTATGTCTTGTGAAGGATTTGTCCGTCACTAGATGTCATTTTTGGTGTAGTGGAGTACGGTTATCACTCTACAGAAATTCGACGTGATACGCAACGAGGTGGTCCGGATGGTGGTTATCTTACTCACAAAGGCATTTGGCCCGCTGCTGAGTTAGTCCCGACTACTCAGGTATAATTTCTTTTTATTGTAGGTTAATTATTCTACATGTTATTTAATTTTCACTTAGTTGTCTCTTTAATACTCTCATACAGACTAAAGACTTATATTTTTAATTTTATCAACATGGTGGCGATGGTGATGTCGCTAGTGATGGAGAGCAGGCTAACGATGCAGATCGCGGGCGGGGGATGATGGCGAGGATTTTCAGACACCAGAACAGCGACGTCGACCCTCACCTGATAATTCTCCTCCTACTGGTAGTATTATTAGAATAGGTTGATATTTTGTATAGTAGTACTTGTTTAGATGTTTTGTAAAACATTTGTAAAATAATGTAGTTTAGCTTGTTTCTTTGTAAATCAATGTATTTTACTTTAGTTTTATAAATAATTGAAGAGCCTCGTTATTCTTTGTAGTTTATAAGTTATATCATTGTAGGTTAATGTAAATGTGTATATATATTGTTCTTCAAAGTAGTTACGTTGTGTTGATTGCGATATAAGTTGCATGGATGTAGTGACTGATTAATTACTGCGTGTATTATTGGGATAAAGTAGGTTACAGGTACAAAAATAGGGTTTAAAAATCTGGAAGCAGTAAAAAAATATTTTTTAAAAAAGGATATTTTTCGACGAAATAAGGTAATTCTGACGAAATTTTCTTCGAGAATAAGGAAATTAATTTATTTAAAATTTCCTCTATTTCAGGCGGAATAATCTTGAATTAATACCGACGAAAATTTGGTCGGAATTATGCATTACCAGATCATTTTTTTAGCCTACATGTGTCCTCCTTATTTTCGACGGACTGATCTCCGACGGGGTTTAATTCGACGAAATATTCTGTCAGCAATAAGTTTATTTCGACGTAATAAGCTCATTTCCAACGAAATATTTCGTCGGAATTAACTTTTTTTCTTGTAGTGTGCATAGGCTTCTTAGCAATGTGAATTGCTGCTTTGTTGTCACAATTTACCTTAATTGGAGTAGTAATAGAATTTGTAAGATCATGAAGCAACCCTTTCGGCCATAAGAGTTGTGACAACCCAAAAATTTAGAAAATCTTAAATGATTAAATTAAAGGTTAAAGTTTAAAACCTAGAGTGAAAATAGATGATTTATTTAAAATTTTCAAGAAAAATCTAAGGAAATGGTACGTTGAAATGATTCAACGATATGGTTACGAGAAAGAATAAGATCTAAATCGATTAAGAATGATTCGGTATTGTGATTTCGGGGACGGAATCCTTATAAGGGGGAAAGAATGTGATAACTCAAATTTTTGGGTAATATTAAAATAAAAATTAAATAAATAAAATCCTTATTAGATAATATATTGTATGATATTATATTGCATATGTGGGCATGAACTATGCAATATGTGATGTTTATGCTTAATAAATATATATTACGTAGGAAAATAAAATTGTGGGTACAATTTGCGTAATGAGGTAAAAAGAAGTGGGTTAAGCATATAATATTTATATATGCTTTACCCAAGAGTATTAGAATAAATTCTTATATAAAATTTATTTAATAAAGAAAAGATTATATTATCGTAATATCTTAAGAAAATAAATAAATTCCTAATTGAATTTATGATAATGAGGTAAGGATATTATATTATAATATCTTGAGTATGTAAATAATTGTATTTATATAAGAAATTATATGTAACATATTTATTTTATAATTATAAAATAAATATGTAATTTGAGTATGTTATGTTATATTTTATATAATTTATATATCAAAGACGGGTTATGTAAATTATATGATTCCAAGAGGATAAAATAAATTAAAGAAATTTATGTAGTAACTTATTTGATTAAATTAAGTTACTAAGATTGGGTAATTAAATAACTTAATAAAGTATGGAAGTGAATTATGAAATTTAAGGGAGAATTGTGCGAGTTAAGAAAACCTTAGGGTTAAAAACCTAATATTTGAAACTTAAGAAAATATCTTAAGAAATATGCTAAGGAATAAAGAATATTATGAGAATATGCTAAGAATATGTCAGGGGTGATTTACAAGCTTTTAAAGACAAGGGGGAAGACTAGAGAAGACTTAAGTTGAGCGACCAAATTATAAGAAATTGAAACTAGCCTCTATATAAGCAAAATCAAAATTTAACTATATTCATTTTTAGCCAAATTGGCTAAGTTTAGAGAGAGAAAAGGAAAATTGAATATGGAAATTACAGTGTGATATGGAACATATTTTACGGGTAATGTCTAAAATATATTGTACATATGTAATAAGTATTATGTTATAATATATAGGTATGTGGGTATACTTGGAACCAAGTAAAAGAAACGGTAAGAAAGATAAATAGATTGGTTGGATTTCATTGACTCAATAATATAGCAGGAGGTGACATTAGTGAGGTGTGCTGGCAAAACACTAAACCAATTTTTTTAGCATGAGCTTTTATCATCTGGATGTGAACTTTAAAGTATAGCAAGGTATGAATTTATTTACCTTGCCATTCCTTAGCATACCCGTTCCATTTTCTCTCATCTCTCTATAAACCCAATTTGTTAATCACCAAGTTAAAAACTTGCTAAATTTCTTTAAGTGTTCAGCTATTATCAAGCTTTTTACTCAATTAAGAAGTTTGTCAATAAGCTAAAAGTATAATTTAGGCATTTAGCATGAGCTGCCTATCAAGGATGAGATGATTTAAAACCAAGTAGGAGCTGTTCTGGTACAAACTCATATAGGTTTCTGACTTGGTCTGGCTATATTGTGAGGAGCTATCATTTTTTTGTGTGGTGCAAGAACAGAGGTTTATAGAACCCAAAGCACATTCTAAAGCTTCCTTTTATTTTCTGTTTCCACCCGCCATCCCCTCTCTCAAATAAATTTCAATGTTTCATTTCGGTTAGAGCAAGGAAGAGGTAAAGCTTCATGATTTGTGTGGTGAAGTTGGACTTTGAATTTAAGGATAGAAAGATCTCATAATCAAGTGAAAGGTATTATAGCTTATCTTGATTTTATTTTTATTACGAAATGCAAAGTTTTGTCAAAATTGGTTCATATATGTGATTAGTGGTAAATTTATTAGTTTGTGTGTAGTGATTGTGTAACACAAAGTATCACTGGATATGCATATCTATGATAATTGGTATATGGGAATCAACAATAAAAGAAACTTTGAAAGAAATAAGGAAAGTGGTGAACTTGTTAGTTTATAAACCAAGTGTATAATTGATTTAGCTGTGTATTCGATTGTTATGGGGCTGAAGTAGAGTAAAGGAGATAGGATGGTTGTGTGGACTTATAAGGAGAATAAAATAGGTTTAAAATACAAACTAATAGCTATGAAAAGGGTGTCGGAAAAATGTGCACACAACTTGCTCGATAAAAGTCTCAAGTGGACTGTTTTGGCTAAAAATTGAATATTAGATGGAATCAAGGCTTGGGACAGATTAGTATGTTATATGAGATGATAATTAGAGTGACTAAGCATATAAGATTGGAACGAAACTCAACTACAAGCCAAAGTAAAAAAAATTAAAAAGTAGTATGTCAAGGCTACTTTAAGTGCTGTTTTGAACAGCCTATTGAAGCTGAAATGGAAAGGTTATAACTTTTAAATTCAGTCTCATATGCTATGTAAAACATATTTAAAATTTGTTCTAATTTGGTATATGAGCTAGAAGTAATAAGGTCGTGAAATAAACATGTTAGAAACCAAAAAATTGTGAACTGCTGACCCTAAAATGAAAATTTAGGGTTAGCTAGGATGTTCAAAAAATTCTGGGCTTTTGGTATGTTATATTACACTGAATAAGCTTTCCATAGACTCCAGAACGGACTAATTCCGACTTCGGAGCAACGAGTTATGCCCATTCAAAGCAGTGGCGTTAAATGCATCTAATAAATTCGAGGCGGTCCTTGCATTTAATTTTACAGAATTCTGTGTTTTGAATTTGGAAATGGTCAAAGAATGAAAGTTGTAGCATCGGAAGTTAGCTTCGCGTGGGTTCAAGAATCGCTCAAAAATGCTTTGAAACGAAAAAGTTACTATCTGAGCAAGAGAGGGTACAGTTGGAAAAAATTTAAAACTGTTTCGATATGGCAGTTTTAGCCCTCTGTTTAACCTGTCTAGGTTGCCCAAATTAGAAGAGTTATATTTTTAAAAATACTATGATATACCCTTTATAACATGCTAAGTTTTGGTTTCCAACTTTCCATTGGACTTGTGATTTGCAAACTAGAAAATGGAAAAGGAGGCCAGAGAGCAATATGGTTTGGTCATTCTTGCCAGTACTTTGCCTGCTTTTGTTTTAGTCCTTTGGGGCTATTTTGAACACGAATGCAATAAATTGAATTGAAGTTGTTGGGATTTAGTAAGGATACAAGTAAGGATATAAAAGTGCATATAACATGCTAAAAGTTATGGCAGTTGAATTGACACGTGAGGAAAGTAAATTATTTAGAGTAAGAGGTAAGGGTTGTAGCCATGGGGCAGCATCAAGCGACCCACAACACACTATTTTGGCAAATGTGGGCGTGAATTTGAGTTAGCAATATAATGTGAGGATTAAGGTGTATTAAAGTAGAACTAAAAGAAAGTGGTCGCCATTGGTCATTGGGCTATGACTATAACCAACAAAATGACGTCACGAGAAAATAGATCTACTGAAGAAGAATACCATCAATAAGAAGCAACAACTAGTCTGCTTCTGACGATAAAAGAAAGATCACTTGTGGTTACGTTTTGTAGCATAAGTAAAAGACATCATATAACATTAGGAAACTAAGCTATGGCGGTTTTGGGGCGAAACTTTAATTTAAATTAAAAATGCAATTGGAGCTAATTAGTGAGCAAATGAGAGGCAAAAGTTGGTGCACATTTACGTGCGACAATCAATTTAGTTAATCGCTAATACAGTGTAAAGCCACACTAAAATTAATATAATACCACAGTCAAATATTAGTGACTAATAACATAAAGAAATGCTAAGAAACCGTTAGTGCATTTAAGTGAGCTACTAGAATAAAGAAATGCTAAGAAACCGTTAGTGCATTTAAGTGAGCTACTAGACTCATTTAGTTAAATAGAGGAAACAAAAGGATAACAAGCAAAATTTAGCCTCAACATAATGAAATGATAATAAGCCAAATTAAATTATGCGAAAGAATTGTTGAAGCAACAATAAAGGCTGCAAGATATCTTTGGCCAAAGAGGGCTGTTTTGACATAACTAAGAAACACAATAAGTTTAAACGAATAGTTTGATAATATAATTTGCAAAGTAGATTGGAAACTAAAAGTTCTACCCTTATGATATACAATCATATTTAATACATGAAATACCTTACGTATGAAAAGTTCATGAACAAAAATTATGTCAAACCCTATGAAAGGAAGAAAAGGTTATTGTAAGAACATGGATCAGATATTTGAAAAATGTATCTTAAATATAGAACATGAACTAAAAACATCATGATTATGTGATATGTGAACATACAAGCTATATGACTTGATTATTTGGCTAATATGCTTGTAAATGCAAATAATTGTGTAGGATTTGTGAGAATACACAAGTTAAGCTGAAATTGTATCAATAGTCTACGAACAAGGCAAGTTTCTCAGTTTATTTATGTGGACTTATAATAGCTATAGATAACTGTTAGCATGATTTATGTTTACAAGTATGTAATACCTATGAACTGCATTATTTGCTTTGTGAATGATGAATGTCAAATTATGACTAATTATTGAATTGAGTCGGGGAACTCAATATATATGTGCAATGAATGACATGTACATGACATGTGTAGTATGCTATGGTATGCATGTTGCTACCAGCAGGACATAAATGTGATAATGCATTTGTAATATGTATGAACACCAAGAATATAAATACATGAACTGAATGTGAAACCTTTGTGCTACGTGATACATGATAGACTGTTAGACTTGCTGGGCCGTTGTGCTCAATCTTGCTTAATTTGCAGGTTAAAGCTATGATACGATCTATCGTGATTAGGAGCGCATGAAAAGAAGACTAGTGATTTAATTGAGATTGTGTTGAATCATTTGATGGTATTTTCATGTGTAAATCACAGATGTGTAAATTTTTGAATTATTCGATAGATGAAGATTATTTGTTCTAAAGAGGGGATATGCTTGAAAGAATGAATTATATATATATATATATATATATATATATATATATATATATATATATATATATATATCTACTTAGGCTAAATAAGTCATATAATAAAAATGATTCTAGTATAAAGAAGAATTGTAAAGGTTGCGATTCAGGGAATGAATGAATGGAAAGAAAAGAAAAAAAATTATTCTGCATTTTTTAGCTATTTTAACATTAAACAATGTTTTAAAGTTATAACAAGGTAGTATTAACGCACAAGATCAGGAAGGGAAATAGTCCTGATTTTGGGGGCGTTACAAGAGTTCACAAGTGGTAGTTGCCAAAGCTCTATACTCAACTTCAACTATGGAACAAGAAACAACTGTTTGTTTCATAGCTTGCCAAGAAACTAAAGAATCCCCGAGAAGGATGAAATAACCTGTGATGGATCTGTGTGTATTGGGACACGTACCCAATCATTATCACAGTTAGAGGTGTAAACGGATATATACGGATTCAGATACAGTAGTATCCGTATTTGTTTATTTGTAGATACCTTTAAAAACAAATACGGATAATATTCGATTTTTTCCGAATACGAATAATATCCATTTTTTTCCGAATAGGGATGGGGACGAATACAAATTTTCCGATTACCATTTGCAGCCCTAACTATAACTAGAATAAAAAAATAATGAGTTTTAAAATATAGTTTATTAATGAATGAATGTTAATTTATTTGTTTTTAATAAATATTTAAATACGATAATCAATGTTCTAAATTACAATTCAAATAAGTTTTCATCATTTTTGAAATCCTAAATTTCAAAATGAATGATCTACTTATTAATGTTTAGATATGTTTATTTTATGTGTGTGGAATAATATTGTAGTGTGTACGAATATTTATAATTTGATTCAAAAGTTTACATTGAATATTTAATTATTTTTCTCAAATACTTAATTAAAACTTTAATAATATGTTTATGAGAAATTTTATTTATAATTTATCCTCAATACATAGATTACAATTTTCATAGTTATAAAAAGTTTATTTTATTTCATTATATTTGTGGAGAGTGCGATTTATAATATATATGTGACAACTGACAACTAGTTAATCCAAATTTACTTTATACTTAATTTACATATTTGGACTTCTAATTTTTAAATAATTGGTCAAATGAAAGTGATAAATATGTTCTCCTCCCGAAAATTCATAAACGTGAATTAACTATTGTAAGACCCCAACTTATTATAAATAAAATTGAATTTTCCTTTATTCATTATTCTAAATTAATAAGGGTTAATTTGATATAATTCTTTGGTTATGAGTGAAATGTGCAAAGTTTACAAAATAAGTAAGTGGTTATAAAATATTCATTATTGTCGGAGAATATTCGTTTGGTCGTGGAATATTCTTTTTGTCGGGAATCTCCGTCTGACACCCTTGATCATTAGTGGGCCCCATAACGGAAAAAACGGTTGGATGAAAGAAAACGACAAAGATTGAGTTTTATAAATAATTGGCGTAGTTATTCTGAGTTAACAATTTGTTGGATTACACGGTGGTTAAAATACGATGTCTGGCGTGGTTGTCTGAAAGAAGCACCAGTATTACTTGCATGTATTGTTGAATTATTGATTCTTACGTGAAAGCCTTTACTCGATAATTATTACGGTGAATTCTTTATTCAATATTTTATTGATTCAATAATTGTTGCGTTCTTAGTTTATATTATTATTATTTTGATAATTGTCATTTGCACGGATTTTCCATTATCGGATCAATAATTCATATTATTTGAATAATATTATCGAGATAACATTATTGGCAATGTCTAGAAAGTTACATCTAAGGAGAGTTTGGTCACCTAATTGCGCTACGCCATAGAAGAGAAATCCTTATTGAAAGCCCCTCTTCCTGGGAACTACACGGTTGTCGATCTTGTGATTACGTAATATTATTTTGAATAATTAATTATTGATTATTATGATAAAGAGAATATTCATTTTATGTGGATATAGATGGAGAAAATTTTTTAATGTGACAATTGTTGAAAATTAATATTTTATCTTTTCTGATAAAATAATTCATTTAGATATATTATTTTAATAATATATTAACGGTGATATTTTTATAATGAATGTGGGATATATGAGTATATGAGGAGGAAGAGTATTTTGATGGCATTAAATATTTAACACATGTTTTGTGTGTCGGTGGACACAATTCTTGACCGAAAATTGATTATAGACTGTAAAATCACTCATTTATGGATTTCGGATAATTTCTGTTTGGAATTTGGAAAAACTTCCTTCTGCAAAGTTGTAGAGAATTGAATTTCCTATAAAAAGTCGCGAGATTCGAATTTTCTGACAAAAGGGCTATTTATCATGAATTATTAAAGTTCCGAAGTTCCGAAATAATTGATTTTTGGAAGTTTTAATTATTTTATATAAGAAAAATGTTTTTGTGGTTGTTGGCACATGGGTGGCTGATGTTTTTGACCAAAGAAGGCATGCTAGAGTTTTCAAAATATGTGGGTAGGAATTTTGAATAAATAATAATATATTTTATTAATTTAGTCTCCTTTTTTGGCGTTAACATTTTCCTATAATAGAGGCTAAGTTAGAATTGAAAATCACACCGAAACTAAGTTTTCTCTCTTTCTCTCTATATTATCGAGCGTATTCTTGTGAGTATACTTTGAGTATTTCTATACTGGTGCGAGTTTCATCGAAGACTATACCGAAATTCAAATAAGTACGGTTTATTTTGAGGTAAAGGATGTTATTTCTTTTCATAAAATGATATTATTTTCTTCAATATCATTATGCCAAAATATTGGTTGAACTTTTTTATCAAATTTGGAACTTTTTCATGTATGGGGTTACTATTCATGAGTTCTTATTCACGAGTTACTATTCATGAGTTCTTATTCACGAAGTCTATTCACGAAGCGTGAAGATATTTTTTTGTGAAATTTCTATCTTTTTTGTGTCGAGTTTACTATTTACGTATCAAGACTATTCACGAATATGGCACTATTCAATAGAAAAATAAAAATTTTTCTTTTGTCCAAAATATCTATTCGGATACTAGCTTTGATTGTATCCATGTTTTGATCATTCTTGAATTTTACACCAATATGATTATTTTCGAGGTATTTTTGGACATGGGTAAAATAAAGTACTGAATCCTTAATCCTTAATCCTTGTCATTTTGTTTCAATTTGGATTCGTATCTTTAAAAATATTTTCATCATCCCTAGTCTTAAATGATGATATAAATGAATATCTTTGGCACCAGGTGCAAAGATGAACGATTAATCGATGAATATCTTTGGCTGTGTGTGCAAAGATGAGCAGTGTTGAGATGAACATGACCAACCGGTGATTTAAATGAATATCTTTGGCTGTAGTGCAAAGATGAATATTGATTGTTATTCACGAGGATAAAATATTGATGATGGACTTTTAAACCTTAGAAGACAGGTAGAATTCTTTCTCTCGTGACTCTTCTAATGGATTCTTTGTTCATTGCATTTGTTGATCTAAAACTTGTTGTCTATTGTATTCTATTAGATTTTTCCTGTTGAAGACTAACGATAATTTGTCGTATATTATCTTAGTCATAATATTCTTTCTTGGGCTAGTTGAGCTCACCCTTTTCCTTGTTGTTCCATTTTTCTTCTCGGAGGTGAGAACATAAGCGAGGATCGAGTCGGGGTATGGAGTGAAGGTTCTGTAGAGAGTTGTTTAGTAGTCCTCACCATTTTTGTAAAATAATATATCAATAAATGTGATGAGGATTTATTTGAGTATAGATATTGTCTAGAAGATAATATTTGTATTCAAACTCACAGTTTTACTGTTGTAATAATAAAGTTGTAGTAATTTCTGTACCATGTATTTGGCGACTCAGAATGGGTTGGGTGGAATGGACCTATTTTGGGGGCGTCACAACTATTCAACCCCCTTCTAGATTAATTCTAAATTAATTTAAACTTAACACATTTTAACAATTAATTAATTCAAGCTGGCTATACTCAGTCTTATGCTTATTATTCTATATTCACTTTACATAATGAAAGGCATTTCACTGGCTATACTCCTGCCTTTCATGATTATATGTTGGTGAAATATTAAACAAGAGTTCATGCGGTGTTTTATGTTAAGAACAAAAGAAGGCAACTTGTTGAACAAATAAGTTGCAGCAAGTAGACAATGACCCCAGAATGATGTAGGGACTCCATAATGAAATTTAAGAGCTCTAGTAATCTCAAGGTAAGCCTATGTTTTCTCTTAACAAGACCATTCTGCTGAGGTATTTAAGAATAGGAACTCTGATGAATGATACCCTTTTGTGAGAAATGACACATAAAAGATATCATGAATGTGTATACTAGGAGTTGAAGCAACATAACCATTAGGAAAAGACACAAAGACAAGATATTGTATATCATGAAGAATATGAAAAAGATTCAAGTTAGAGCACATACGATCAGTTGTCCCTTGTAGGCAAGGAAATCATGTCTTGCTAGGGTTAGGGTTTCGTGTTGGCTGAGGAGGAGAGAAATCCACAAATAGCATAAAATTGACTAATGGATTAAAGGGGGAGAAGAACAAGTGAGCAATTACTCCAATGACACGTAACAGAACTCCTAGAATCCGGAAACCTTGTTAGGGTAGCAGGGACTCCAAGAGCCTTCTTGAATGCTTCAAATTGAGAGAGAATGGTCCAAGCTCCAAAAGTCCAAAGTCTAAAAGAGTCCAAAAGCTTCTTAATGGAATGGAAGGGGTATTTATAGAGTTTCTTGGAAATTAAGTAGACACATACCAGGCACACGTCTTAAGAAAAATTCCAAAAATACCCTTTAGTCATTAGAATAATGTCCCTTTCGTCTTGTCCTCATAGCCACCAATCCAATCCCTCAATCAATTCCCAAAACAAGCCGCCTCCACGAGCCTTCTGCCTCGGGACACTTTCATTGATATCATTTCCTTTCTTTTTAGAGTCCTTATGCTGAACTTTCCTTACTTGCAGGCCATTTCAACTAAATGTTCTGCAGACCCAAAAACCACCAAGGAGTCCCCATTCATCACTAATTAGGGAAGGGCTCCCTTCTTCGGGCCTTCTGATGTCTTCTAGGAGCAAATCAAGAACTATGATCGTGCAACTTTCCCTCCGCTAGAGAAAGAAGGCTTGTTTCTATATGTCGTGGCTTGCGGAGGTTGGGATGACTTCCCCCATGTCGATCTCATTCCCCGCATATGGATAGAGAAAAAAGAGTACCCCTTCAGTCCTCTTCGCTTCTTGTCTGATTCCTTAGGTCGCATTCAGGGATGGCAGGATTGGACCAACAAGATACTTGGAAACTCCGATTATGTGGACCTACAAAAGACTGCTGGCATTTTACATTGCATTCAGCTATATAGGAATTTACGTATTTGATCAACCGGACCACGATGCCCTCACCGTATTGGTTTCACACTAGTGCTCTTCTACATGCACATTTGTTACTCCCTGAGGGGAATTGATCCCTACTCTGGAGGATGTCCATGCCCTCTACCAGTAAGTTTCTCTTCTATTAATTTCTTTCATTCATTCTCCTCTTTTTTTTGAATTATGTACTTATTCTAGATTATGTCTTGTAGCCTTCATGTTGTTGCTTTGGCTTTTTGTGGCCCATCCAGCATGTCTACCAGAGATACTGAGTGTGTTGCATCCTTGATGGAAGCCTTCAAGTAATCTTCCCACTACATCGCACGATTCAAGGGTACTGATACACTCTTTCTAGACTTCGAGACCTCCAGCCGGCAGAAAAATTCCTGGTTATCTTGGGTACGCTACTTCTTCCTAGTTTACAAGACTAACCAGTGGGATAGTTCTGTTCACAAAAAATCCATTCTTTCTCTTTGTGAAGAGACTTATCCTTTTCTTTTTATAGCTTATATGGCTATGTGGCTGTCCCGCTTCCTCTTTCCTGGATCCCCCGTAGACAGTCCTTCAACCCACATGTTTAGCCTGGAAACTATGCTATCTTAGGGTTTGGAGATTCCCCTTACTTCCCTATTTTTAGGGACCTTATATCGCCATTTAGACGAATCAGCCTTTTCTTTGAGGGAATCTGTTGGGAGGTACTCATTTTTGGCGCTTGCATTAACTGTCTTTCATTCTGCACTTTTTGTTTTCCTCTTATCAACCTTTTTCTCATTTACTTAGGTATGACGTCAATTCCTTCGTTCCATGCTCCTTTATTCAAATCTATATTTTTGAGCGCTTTTTGGGTTATTCCACTCTTGAACATCTCTCTAAGAAGAAGAAGAAGAAGAAGTCTCCACATCCTTTTTTCATCAAACAACAATATCCCCCATACAACACGCTGGATTGATCATCGATTTAGTCTGGATAGTTCATATTTGTGCCCTTTCCATGAAGACTTTTCATGTTTCACTGCTCGTCCATACACCATTTTTTCAGGAAGCTGCGGTCATCTGCCTCACTTTTATAAGTACAATTTTTTCACCTATTCAAGCCTCAACAGATTGAGTGGTTCTAAGCGGCCGCGGAGCTTCCTTATTTTGTTGAAAATATTGGTTTTGGCACTGTAATTTATTCTCCTCACAGAGTCATGAGGCAGTTTGGATTCGACCAGGAACGTCCTTTTGGCCACACTGGTCGGGAGAATTATGAGACTTCTCTTCTCAACTTCGTCTCTACCTCCCCCACTTTTGTATGGGCATTTTCGAGACCTCTAAATGCTCCTCATCGATCCTTTCCTTTTGTCATACCATATGATTCTCGGAATTGGAAATATACTACTGGCGAGTGCAACTATTGGCAAATCAATCTTAAAAGGTGGGAGGATGATACCTTGATTTGTTCGATACCAGCTTTCATTCTAGGATGTCTCCAATGGGCCAGGATACTATGTTCTTTTAAGACCATTGTCCGCTCAGAACATTAGCCAGCCAGTAGTCGACTTATTGAGCATGAGATCTTGCTATCTAAGTCTTCTCCTCCTCAGACAACAGACATTCATCCTCGAAGTGATTCGGATACTATTCCCACTCAGGCCTTTGCTACGGCCAGGAGTCTTCCATCACGGGCTTCCTCTCGGATATCCCTGTCTCAGATACCTCTTCCAGCTTCTCCCCAGGGATCCTCTGGTGCCAAGGAAATGAGAATTACTCGTTCTAAAACGAAAGCATCTACCACTATTAATTCTAAGGTGGCTCCTCCTATTGCTTCTACCGTGGTCCTAATTAGTCGTCCTGTCATTAGGCTCTGCTTAAAGCCATTGGCAAAGCACCCTCTTAACGATGCTGGTTCTGGTATGCCGGCAGCCGAGGATCCGATTAAGAAGCGATGTAGAAATTTGGTAAAATTTTTGTGACATTTCCATTTTTGTCTTTTATCCCTCGTATAATTGCTTTTTTTCCTATGTAATTATTTCCTTGATTTTCAGATTGGGGAGGTCAATGAAGAGGATGATGATGTTCCTCTGGGTTTATTTCTGGTACTGCAAATGAGGTAGTCGCAACGGCTTCTACTAGTCATGAGCCTCCCCAACCTATCCTTATCGGTGTCGAGTCATCTTCTCCATATAATGATTGTGTTAGTCTTGATGCTAAAGACACTTTATCTGATGTGAGCTCGAGTCTTGTTGTGGGTGATATAGCGATTTCCTCAAACCTTCATATGACTTCTACCCATGGTAGGCCTGAAGGTGCCGATGAGACTCCTGCTTCCTCGAGGGGGAATCCTTCTGAGATTATTGTTGATGTTCATCCTCCCCAGAAGGATTCTGTCGAGTTGGTGACTACTTGGGAGGGCATTGTTGATAGCTCTTTGGGTGGGTTGAATGACATTCCAATATGCGGTATCTCCCGACCCTTTTTCTATTGGCTATATTGTGAGTATCTTTATTTAGTCAACATATAATTTTCTTCTTGAATTTCCTTTCTTTCTCCATAATATATTATGCTTTGATATTTTATTTTTGGAGTGAGAAAATGAAATATTTGCTTTTGCCTATTAATGCACTCGCTTTATTTGATGCTCTCCATCCTGATGTTGCCACCTCGCCATACCACCTTGGTTATCCTCTAGATGGATAAGGTTTCAAGGAATTATCAGCAATATAGCAGCCTCCTGCTCCCTCATCCTTTATCACGATGAATCCTATTATTGCTTCCAAAGTAGCTCGTGCTAGAGCTTCCTTCAATCCAAGTGGAGATCTTATTTCTTAGAGGGGCTTTCAGATATCCTCTTCTAATCAGGAAAGTCTTGAACATTTCCTAGCTCGATTCCCGCAGATACTTGACCGGCTGATTATTAAGGCGGCTTTTGCCCAAACCTTCTTCATAGATCACTTCAAAGGCCTTGGTCTTAGGTTGCACACTCTTTCTTTATATTCTTTGTGAGTCGAGGAATTGAAGAAATTTAGCAATGATGTAGACGACCTTTTAGTCGTGGCTGTTGATATGTCTCCTTTTTGTGTTAGGCTGGATCTTCTCAAGTCAAATTTTAATCTTATTGCACTACGTACGTTCGGAGGTTGTTGTTCGTAAGTGTGAAGATAACTCCTTCTTAGTACATCTTTTAGAGCTCAACAAGGTCGAAAGAAAATTAGAGTCCCAGTCTCGGGATCTAGAGGCCAAGCTTTGGGATCTAGAAGCCAAGTTTCAGGATGTAAAGTGCCAGTGACGGGACTTAGAATCAACTACCCGAGATGTTAGGGAGCTAAAAGTTGCAAATCTTAAGATTCATGATACCACCATTGCTGACTTGGAGGCTTTAGCCATGCCCCATCTTCAGTTTGATATGTCATGGCCTTTAGATCATGGTCTTTTGTAGTATTTTCCATTTCCTGTATCAGAAAACTCATTTACATATATTTCATTTATCAAAATAGAGTTTCTTTATCATTATTGATTGTCTTTAATTTGAATGATTCCTTAAAACTCAATATTTAACATTGAATCTTAAGTTGTTCAAATTAATACTCCAATACAACAATAATCCTCATAAAATAGCAAACATGAATCTTTTCAAGAAAAAAACATGTTCTTTTTCAATTGTATGCAAACTAACACTTGAATCTTAATTTTTTTTAAAGAGATCAAAAATATATTCAAGCATAAGTGAAAGTTTGACAATTTATTGATAATAAGATTGTTTTTAATGAAAAGCATAACGTTTCGAATAATAAATTTTCTTTTGTCATAGAAATCATAATGTTAACCATTTTTAGAAATAAACTGTAACTTTCTTGCTTTTGTCAGAGAAAGCATAACGTTCGCCACTTATAGAGATAAAGTGTAACTTTTCTCGGGGTTGAGGGCTTATACTCTAGTGCCTCAATCACTTTTAAAGTTGAAAGTATAACTTCTGAGGACTTATAGTCATGTGCCTCGATTACTTTTGAAGTTAAAAGTATAACTTTTTTAATCCGAGGACTTATAGTCGGGTGCCTCAATTACTTTTGAAGTTGAAAGTATAACTTTTTTGATCCGAGGACTTGTAGTCAGGTGCCTCGATTACCTTTTGAAGTTGAAAGTATAACTTTTTGGTGATGACCATATCATGTATAATATTTCTTTACCTATTTCAAGTTTAATGGGCTTGAGACAGCATCTGATCCCACATAAGATATTTTGCAATACCCGCTTTCGAAAATCTCTCGTACCCTATATGGGCCTTCCCATTTGAGGTAAAATTTGGTGGTTGGTGTTCTCCTCATGACTTGAGTTGTCGTCTTGAGCACTATGTCCCCCACCAAAATTTGTTGTAGTACCACTGCGATATTTTATTGTCATCGCAGTCTTTCATGATACCATTCAAGTTTTTCTTTAGCTTTATCTCGGAAGTCAGCTAAGGCCTCCAGGGCAGCTGGTTGGTTTTCGTCCTCGACTAAGCTTTGAAGTCTCATCTAAGCTGAAGGGATTTCTATTTGGGCGGGCAAGATAACTTTTTCACCATAAACCAAAGCGTATGGGGTTTTGCCTATAGACTTTCTTTTTGAAGTTCAATATGCCCATAACGCTGTTGGTAATTGTTTTGCCCATGTCTTCGGGTGATCATTTAGGGTTTTTGATAAGATTTTGATCAATGTTTAATTTGTGGCCTCTGCTTGTCCATTGATTTTCGGGTAGTAAGGTGATGATTTGTAATGTTTCACCCTGTATCTTTCCATCATATTTTTGATGTCCCTATTGATGAAGGAAGTTCCATTATCTGATAAAATGATCTTCGGGATCCCAAAATGACAAATGATGTGCTCTTTGATAAAATTTGCCACTGCCAGTCCTATAGCCTTCTTCAAGGGTATTGCTTCCACCCACTTTGTGTACATCTCAGTGGCAGTTAGAATCTAGATGTCGCCTTTGTAATTAGGGTGAAAATAACCTATAAGATCCATTCCCCGTGTATGAAAGGGCTATGGTGTTACTAAAGTTCGCAAATCCACGTCGAGAGCATAAATCAGGTTTCCATGTTTTTGACAAATGTGTTACTTTTTAACAAATTCTAGACAATCTCCTTCCATCTTTAGCCAGCAGTAACCATGATCGATAAGCTATTTGTACAACTTGGTGTTCATCTTTATGCATTTGATAAACCAAATCTTTGGCTTCGCATAGTTCCAAACACCGTAAGGGCTTGCCATTGACCCTCTTCTAAACAATTCTCCATTTTGCAAGAAGAATCATTGTGACTTCCTCTTTACTATAATTGTGTCCTTCTTTTTGGCAGGAAGATTGCCGTTTTGTAAGAACTCCACATAAGGGATTCGTCAATCCGCTATGTCATCAATGAAGGCGCATTCCTCCTCCCCAGGGTATTCTTAGCATGAAACACATTGGCATTGTAGGGCATCTGCTTCCTTCTTCATTCGTGGCCAATAATACCCTTGTCGCTGTAACCTACGATAAATGCCTATATCTGCCAATCCGTAGTTCTCGTTATGCACATGATATAAGACTCTATTCGCTTTTTGCCTCCCCAAACATCATGTCAGTACACTATCTGCTTCTTTGTGATACAATACACCTTTGATGATGTTGTACTTTTGTAACTCCGCGATTGGTATTGTTTTTTCCTTTGTTTGCAATTGGTGGGAAATGTCATATCTCCAATCTTATATCTTTGGGGAACAAATCTAACACTGTGATTGGGAGGGCTCTTTTTACTACCTTCACATCCAAGTCTTCTCCTCGGACATATACTCGAGAAGTTACTGTCGTTAGTGCATCAGGTTTTTTATTTTGTCCTCTTGGTACATATTCAATTACGACCTTCTTGAAAGCCTCCATCACTTTTTGTGCCACAGTTCGATTTGGTGCCAAGATAGGTTCTTTCACCGTGAATCGTCCTCTTATTTATTGCAATATAAGATTTGAATCTCCCTTTACTTTTAGATGTTTAGCTCCCAACTCTTGAGCTGCCAACAATCCCAATATAAACGCTTTATATTCTGCTTCATTATTCGTGCAAGGGAAATCTAATTTGTATGACAAGGACACTTCATTCCCTTCTTTGGTGGTCAACATCACTCCTGCTCCACCTTTACCTTTTGCAGATGATCCGTCGAAAGCTAAACTCCACCATTCTGGGTCTTCATCCATTTACTTGGTTGCTTCTACTTCTCCAGCTAGAAGATCCTCAAAGGGAGGTTCGTACTCTCCATTCGGAAATTGAGCTAGCAGGTCTGCCAAGACTTGACATTTTATTGCCCTTGGTGTTACACACTTAATTTCATATTCCGAAAGGATCATCATCCATTTGGCAGGTCTTCCCACCAATGATGGCCTAGTCAACAAATATCTGATCAGATCAGTTCTCGTTGCAAGCTTCATTTCATGCGCCAAAAATTAATGTCGCATTTTCTGTGCAATAAACACTAATGCTATGCAATGCCTCTCCACCTGTGAATACCGAGTTTTTGGCCCTCTAATTACCCAACTGATGTAATAAACAGTCTTTTCTTCTCTATCTACCTCTTGTGTGATTAATCCGCCTATAAACTTTTGGTAAATGTGATGTACAACTGCAATGGTATTCATCTTTGTGGCACTACCATCGTTTGTGTTGAAGCCAAAATTCCTTTAACCTTCTCAAAGGCTTGTTGTTGGCTTTGCCCCCAGTCCCATTCTGCCTTTCCTTTTAGCAATTTTTTAAAAGGTTCTGTGACTTCTACTAACACTAGCATGAATCTCCTCATGTAAGAAACATTTCCCAAAAAGCTCTTCAACTATTTTTGCGTTTTTGGTGGGGTCATCTCTATAATAGCTTTTGTCTTTCTTGGTTCCACCTCTAGACCTCTATTATGTACCAAGAATCCCAAGAATTTTCCAGTCGTCATCCCAAAGGCACACTTCTTCAGATTCATCTTTAACTTGTATCTTTAGCAACGCTCAAACACCTTTTTCAGGTCCTCCACATAGGTCATCGCCTTTTTGGATTTCACCACTATGTCGTCCACATAGTCTTCCACCATATCATGAATCATGTCATGAAAGATAGCGTGCACTGCCCTTTGGTAAGTCGCTCCCACATTCTTCAACCAGAATGGCATTACTACATAGTAGAAATTCCCAAATGGGGTACGAAAAGTCGTCAATTCGGCATCTTTTATGGACATCTTTATTTGATTGTAGCCCACAAACCCATCCATGAATGACATCATCTCATGATTAGCCGTTGTATCTACCAAAATGTCTATGTTGGGTAGCGGGTACATGTCCTTTGGACATGCTTTGTTCAAGTCTTTGAAATCTACACATATCCGCAATTGTCTATTGGATTTCTTTACTGGTACAATTAATACTTGATAGCCAATTTGGATGTTAAATTGGCTTGATGAACCCTACTTCCAGTAACTTCTTGATTTTGTCCTTTATTTGTGTTTCGACTTCTGGTGCATAGCTGCGAGGTGTTTTCTTTACTGGTTTTATTCCTGGGCTTATATTTAGATTATGCTCTACAAGCTCCTTGTCAATCCTGGGTATCTCATCCTAATTCCAAGCAAAGATATCTCTATAATCTCGCAATAATTTCACAAGCACCTCCTTCTGATTAGCATCCAGGTCTTTGTTGACATAAGTCGGTCTTGGCGTTCCTTCATCTGTTTCCAAATTAACTTCTTCCAATTCATTTTGTTGAGTTTTTGGCCTATCCTCAAAACATTCTAGAGCTAGCTCTACCTTCTACTGTATAACTTCTCCTTCTTCACTACAGCTGGAGTGGGGGATACCTCCTGAGCTATCAGGATTGAATGTTCTCTTGGGCTCTTCCCCTTTGCACCGTCATAAGCGAAACACTACCTTTCCATCGGGCTTGACAATCCTCTCTCATTTTGTCTTTTGGCCATCTTCTGACTTTGTTATCCGTTTGGCATTTATTATGTTTCTAGCATCTCCAAGGTCTATTGACCTTTTCTTTTCTCCTTTTCCTTCTTTCTGAAGATCTACTATCACGAGCTTCTTGGTTTTTGAACACCCTCCATGTTTCGAGGTCTTCTTCTTTTCTTTTTCTGCAGGTAAGAAATTATCATCCTGCACCTCCTCCTAGCTTACTAGCCTTTGCGAGTCAGGCTTTGCAATCTGGTTTTGTACCTCTTCAGCAATGTCATCGAAAAAGGTTGCTTCGGTGATGTGTGCCTCCTCCAATCCGAAGGGATTTCTCGTCGCTGGAACATTCACTTCTCTTCCTTTCCACATAGCTTGTAGGCATTGGTGGAAGACCGAGGCTACCACCCCATAGTAATTTTTGCAAGCCCTTCCTAGCAAGACGTGATATGTTGCATCCACCTCGGCTACATAGAACATCACAGGTCCTCGGATCTTTCCGACTTGCATATCCACCTTGATGTGTCCAAGGGTTCTTGTACTTTGGTCGGCGAATCCTGTAATGTTTGTTTTTTCTTTCACAATCTTCTTCTCTGGTAGGCCTAACCATTTAAACACGGTGTAGGGCATAATATTTACAAAAGCTCTATTGTTAATGAATGCCTTTTGCACTTCTATACCATTAAGTATTGCTGTCATATACAGCGGGATGTTGTGCGGGTATCTTATCTTTCTATCAACTTTAGAGAAAGATATCTTGCTTTCTTCTTCTTCCATCATCTTTACAAATCATTTACTTACAACCATGCATGTCTCCTGTGTCTCGACGACTTTAATGATTACCTTGGTTGCTTCTATCCTTGCTTCCTTGGTCAATCCTATCTGATCAAAAAAAATTCTGAACTTTGCTTCATTCATTAATGTGGTCACCTGCAAGCCTGGGTCACATTCCTCTCTTTCTTCTTTCTTCTTTAAATTTTCCATCATTTCAACTTTTGGGACTACACCATGGGTAATAGTGTTGCATGTTTATTTTCCTTTATGGTTTAGCAGTGGATTTTCATGCACGCTACTTTCCTTTCCCAGTTCAATTTTTGTAGCTACCAACTTCTCATGGTATATCCTCCGTAGACTGTAACAGTCCATAGTGGAATGTCCCACGTATTGGTGGTATACACAGAATTCCGATCTTTTTTTCATCTCCTCTGTCATAACTAACCTAGGCCTTGGAGGTTTCACCACTTTGTGTTCAACCCATTGTTCGTACAGACCCCTGAATGCATTTTTGCTGCATGTGATAGCCTTCGGAACTGACTTTCTTGTAAATTTATCTCTGGGCCGTCCTCTGTTTCATTCAAAATTTCTCTTGTTCTTCTCCCTCTTGTCCCCTTGTGGTTTTGACTGAGAGTCTGCCAAAGCCACAGTTGCTGTCCTTTTGCCCTTCCATGTAACCGTCTCATGACTGGTGGGCAATGTCATAATTCCTCCCAAGTCTTGTGAAAAAGATGAGAGGGTCGCAAATGAATCACATGCCTTTGTAATGAGATGGGGCTTGAAGGCATCTAAGGCACCATTGTTGCAAATGCTGACCAAGTTCTTTTCTTCAATCGGCTCTGCGCACTTCTGTACATGGGCCCTAAATCTGTCCACATAATCTGACAGCTTGTCGTTCGGCTTCTGCTTGAATCGCATAAGCTCTACAATGGTTGCCTATTTCTGCACATAGAAAAATTTCTTAAAAATTGTAATTTTAGGTCATCCCAATCATGGACTGACCCTTTCTCCAAATTGTAGTACTAACTGAAGGCATTATCCGTCAGTCTTGTTGAATTCCCTCATCAACAAATTGTGATTATTCACTTCTTCATATCCTAACCATGGAGACATCGACTCCACGAACCTGGCAATAAGCTCTCTGGCATTTATATTCTCCCCATTGTAGTTTGGAAACTGCGGGGGATGCTCAATATACCATATCAGGTAAGGTTGTTTTTGAATATATGTTGGGTAAGGTGGAGTAAAATATAACTCCGAAGGTTGGGATGCCTGCCTTCGAAGTTGATTGCTCACATCGATCATATCATCCTTCGTCACATATTAGCTCGTGGCATGGACTCTTTGTGGTGTTGTGATGTATTGTTGCATTGGCGGGGTGTATGGTAAAGACATCGGCTGATGCACACTTGCATCGTACAAAGCTTGCATTGGTTGTACTGGTTGGCTTGTTTGTTAGACGTGGCTCGGGATGGTTGGTATTTGCACTTATAAAAATGCGGGGAGAGTGGTCAGGATGATGTTCGTCTGAGGCTTACTTACTTTCAGTCTAGGTTGTGGCACGTCACCACTGTTTTGGGGTTGCAAGTTGATAATCGGAACTGTCTGATTCTCCGTCAATGAAAGTACAACCTGATGCTCTTTGTTGTTGTTGTCGTTGCTGTTGTCATTCACCCTTACTTGTTCTCCCTACATATTGCCTAGGAACATGGCCTTGAAAGTGGGGATTTGCATCAACTACTGGCTAAAATTCCCCATTTCCTCTTGGTTCCTCTGCATCTCCAGCATCATAGCCATCATCATCCATTGTCCTTCCCGTGCTTCCTTCAATGCCTTGAGCATCTCCAGTTGCACATCATTTGTCTGCTCTCCACTTGCATCCTCGCCTTTCCTTCATGTGCCTATCTATATACCTGACATTCGTTTATTGTTGATTAGCCATGTATAGTGATGTTGAACTTCCTTCCAAAGTGTCTGCAATAATAGGTTGATCGAGATCTAGAATTTGCACCTTGGAAAGTTTGATTTGCTTGCCTTGGAACCGAATCCGGTAAAGTAATGATAGTTGTTGGTGAAACTCTTCCTGTAGTTCTCCCACTTCGAGTTATGGGCATACCCTTCATGAATTCTACACCTCCTCAGCAGAGTCACCAAAGAAATATGGACAAGGAAATCGTGCCTTGCTAAGATTAGGGTTTCGTGTTGGCCGAGGAGGAAAGAAATCCTTGAAGAGCACGGAATTGATTGATGGATTGAAGAGGGGAGAAGAAAAGGTGCATGATTACTTCAATGACACGTGGCAGAACTCCTAGAATCCGAAAACTTTGTTAGGGTAGCAGGGATACCAAGTGCCTTCTTGAGTGATTCGGGTTGAGACAAAATGTCCAAGCTCCAGAAGTCCAAAGTCTAAAAGAGCCCAAAAGTCCATTCCTAATGGAATGGAAGGGGTATTTATAGAATTTCCTAGAAATTAAGTAGTCACATGCCAAGCACATGCCTTCAAGAAAATTCTAGAAATACCCTTTAGTCATTAGAATAATGCCCCTATCGTAGTGTCTTCCTAGCCACCAATCCAATCCCTCAATCAATTCCCAAACGAGCTGCCTCCACGAGCCTTCTACCTCGAGACACGTGGAGGCTTCTCTCAGGTCTAACATATTTATTTTCGATTTTTCGTTCTTCATTTAATTAGGTCATGTGAACCCTAATTTGTATGTTAGAAACTTGTGACTCATAATATAGAAGCCACTGGAAAAGCCTAGTGCGGGCCTGAACGTAGCTTCGGTAGAAGGTCCGGCGGAATGACAACGATTAGCTCATCGAGGTTACATCAAAGGTCGCGGAGGGGGCGAAGCCCAGCGCATGATCTGAGGAGAGTTTTGGGGTTGTTTATTAGAGAGACATTATGTGTAATTAACACATAATGTGAAGTAGGGTTGGAATTGGATTAATAGGTATAAATACTATTTATTGTAAAGCCCTATATAACCAAGGAATCATCAATAAACAACAAGCCGCCTGTGGAGTATCCAAATTGGGGAACGACGTAAATCTCTTGTGTTATTCTGAATTCTCTATCGTTTGTGCGTGTGTGTGATCTTATATTCTAACATTGTACATTTAATTTAATTAGGTCATGTGAACCCTAATTTTCACTTGGGCACACACCCCTATATCTACAATATAGTCATTTACATTACAACAGTTAAGGACCGCTATATAAAAAGTAATATCTACAAGTTGATCTTCTGGAATCTGCAGTTTACCTTTCCCTTTATTATATTTTTGCAAGAGCCAAGTAAATTGTTGTTTCCATTCTTCCAATTCAGGATTAGTTTGTTACTGAGAATTGTTAGAAACAGCAGGTTCAGATGATTTTAGATATAACCAATTGCATAGCCTTAGAACCTTGAGATCTATTAGCAAATTGAAAGTTGTTGCCATTCTTTATGTTGGAACCATTATTGTTGTAAAACCTCCTTTTGCCTTTGTTTCTAGTGTGTCCAGTGAAATGACAATAAGAGCAAGTCAAATCAGCTTTAGAAATTGATGTATAAGAATTGTCCTAATGGTGAGAGGATGAATGGTCATATTTGTGAAAAGAACCAGAGTTAGTAGAAACACTTGCCAAAGCAGCTGCACTAGGAAAGATTCCTGAGACATATCCTTGTCGCTGTTTTTTCTCATGTTTGATGAGGTTATAAGCCTGAGTAACATGTGTAAATGGTGCATCATGAGAATTTGACCGCGTGCATTATAGTAAAGCTCTCTTGATGCCCATTAAAAACTGCACATTTCTTAATATGGAAACTAAATAATGGAATCATGTTAGAAACACAATTTAAATACATAGGTATTGATATATAAAGTCTCACATCAGACAACTAAGACCTAAAAACTCAATATATAACTTGAGAAGTTACATCACTCAAGCCAATTTATTTTGAGTTAGAGAGCTTGATATCTTTGTATACTAGATTTTGGGCTCATTTTATAAATCTAACACATTGAAGCATCCAACTCAAAATCAATTACCTATAAATGAAGTAACTTCTCAAGTTATATATTGAGTCTTCAGGTCTTAGTAATTATACTCAAAATCAATTGATTAAGAGTGGAGTAGTCTCTCGAGTTATATATCGAATCTTCAGGATTCAAAACCAATTGATTATGAGTGAAGTAGTCTCTCAATTTATATATTGAGTTTTCATGTCTTAGTTATGTCAACTCATACAGTTGGAATGTAATTTTATTATATGTCAATAATAGATAGAGTCAATCATGCATTTATTGATTTTCTTATGCATTACATTTCTCTCTTCTTTACTCTTTTCATTCGCCCAAAATCAGAGGTGGGATACTTTGTTCATAACTAAAGAAATTGTATGTATCAACCGTACCCTTCACCATTGCCAACTTCTTGAAGTTACCCTTAAAATACTTGCTTCCCCATTTCACAGCTTGTGAGTAACTTGTCTCCCCAACATTATTTGTACCCAAATCAACATCTCTATAACTAAAATAAGCAGCCCTAGGGCTCTTTGACACATACGGAGTCATATTCTCATATAACCTTCTTATCCAATTTATATGTTTTTCTCCTTCTCCAGGTTCTTCACTTTCCCACCTGACTAAGTACTGTATATTGTACAAATTACCCTTCCTATGTGGGAATGGAATTTCCGAGTCTAATATCTCACTCATTTTTCCACCGTACGGTTCCATGATCAGAATTGGTTGCTCTTCTTCCAAACACCATTTCCATAGCTCTTCTAGACCAATTTCTGGTATGGCTTCCTCCACAAAGTCTGTGGTAGCCTTAAAGAAACTTTTCGGCTCGGGTACTCTATTCTTGAGGGTATCTAGGGTTTTCTCTTTCTCCGAGTATATTGTAAAATAAAGTACTGAATTGATCCAACTCATTTCAGAACAATCTTTTTTCTCCAACTCTAACTCAGGGAAACTTTCATTCATTATCGTGATAAGCTCATCTACTCCCCCAAGAAACAATGAATTGAATATGGCTTGAATTGTTCTATTCTCCCCCTCTCCTTCTGCTACTATAATGACTCTAATGAATAGGTTTTCATTGAGTTTATGTGCAATGTTCTGCCACTTGTGAACAAGCTTAGTAGCACCTTGTTTTAAAGTTTTCGAAGGACTAAACACAGTAACAATTGGTGGAACATGTACAAGCTTGATCTTCCACGAAAGTATGACACCAAAACTTGCGCCTCCACCACCTCTAATAGCCCAAAAAAGATCTTCTCCCATCGATTTTTTATCAAGAACTCGACCTTTTACATCAACTATTTTTGCATCAACGATATTATCTGCAGCAAGACCATACTTACGTAGCATAGTACCAAATCCTCCTCCACTAAAGTGTCCACCAACACCTACAGTCGGGCAATTTCCAGCTGGAAATCCATGTACCGGACTTTTCTGGGCTATATTGTAATACAATTCGCCAATGCTAGCACCGGAATCAACCCATGCGGTATTTTCTTCGAAATCAACTTTAATTGATTTAATGTGTTTTAGGTCAAGAATGATGAATGGAACATCTTGATTAGTAGTGTAAGACATACCTTCATAATCATGCCCGCCGCTACGGATTCTGATATTTAGTTCTTGTTCTCTACAACAAATTACAGTTGCCTGTACTTGGGAATAGCTGAAGGGTGTGAGTATTGCTAATGGTTTTGGGGTTGTTGGGGTCATATATGTAAGGTTTTGAATTGAATTTTGGAGGTGAGTGGAGTATGATGTATTCCTTGGAGTGTGAATAATATTCGACATTGAATAAGATGGATAAAAATGGGAATCGCACTGAGTTAAGCTACCAAAGAGGTTTACATATGATGATACAATTATATTCTAAGATGCGTACTCCATCATTTTAAATATATAAGATTAATATTAATTTTTATATAAAAAAATTTACATTTTTTTTTGAAAACTTAAAAGTAAACAGTATTATTTTGATTTTGAAAAAATAAAAGTTGTAATAATTAGATTCATATTATTTTTGAATTTAAAAAATTATTTTTTAAAATTAATATCGATATTATAATTTTCAATGTATGTAGTATTTTCAAATTTTGTTGTTCCTAGTGAGAAATATGTATACGACAGTTATTTTTATTACTTTCATTTGGTCTTTCTTTGAATTTTAACTAATATAACCAAAGGAATCTATCACTTAAATATACTTCTATTATCCATTCCGACTAAATAAATTTTTATGTCCCCCAAAATTGATAAAGAAATTTAAAGCAGTTGTCAGGACAGTCGAGACTCGAGCAAAATGTTCGTAAAGAGAAAAAACAAGCATTATGTAGTTTTCATGACAGCCAAGAGCCATGTGGAGCATAATAGAAAATTAAAGCAAATGTTTTCTTGGCACACTGCTTGAGGCAGTGGAGATGCATTGTAATGCTATGTGCACCTTATGCCTGTGACGATCCCACTTTTGGAAAAATATTAAAATAATAAATAAATAAATAAATAAATAAATAAATAAATAAAATAAGAATGTGACGATTTGAATTTTGAAAAAAATATTAAAATAAAAATAAATAAAATAAATTTTTATTATGTGATATTGAATTTCATAAAGTGGATTGTTTTAGAAGATGTATATAATAATAAATATATTATTATTATTATTATATGTGAATAAATTGTTGAAAATATAGTAATTCGAAATTTCCGAATAAATATTAAAATAAAAATATAATCGAATAAATTTTATTCTAATAGTTGGTATGCGTGCTTATGTGATATGGTAAATATAATAATTTATATTTACTATATTTAATTAAATTGTCAGAAACAATTTATAATGTGAAAAAGATAAATTATTACTTTATTTGTTTTATTATATCGCTTATGCGAATATTTGTGGTATAATATATGTATTGAAGTGAGGTGATTAAAAGAATATGATCATTGATCTTTTCTCATTCATACCTTGGTAATATATACAGAGTATAGACAAATATATATTATGCCTACAAGTTAGGCTAAGAATAAGGAAACGGTATAATTTTACAACAGAATAATATCCTAAATTAAATATAAAATATTTACAATAATAATATGAATAATCACATATATTCTATCACACCCCCGCAGTCGAAGCAGGAGGTTGTCGAACGCTTAGACTATCCCGAAAGTCATCAAAAAGTATGTGCGGGAGCCCTTTGGTAAATATGTCGGCAATCTGATAACGTAACGGAACATGAAGGACACGCACTTCGCCACGTTTTACCTTTTCACGAACAAAATGAATGTCCATCTCAATATGTTTAGTGCATTGATGTTGTCTTTGGATTCTTGGGAGAGGTATATCACACTCACATTATCGCAGTATACAAGGGTTGCCTTATGGACCGGACAATGAAGTTCCAGGAGTAAATTTCGGATCCAGCAGGATTTAGAGACAACATTGGAAACCCCTCGATATTCAGCCTCGACACTTGATTTAGATAGTGTGGGTTGCCGTTTAGAGGACCATGAAATCAGGTTGTCACCAATGAATAAACAATAACTAGAGGTGGAGCGACGCGTGTCAGGACAGCTACCCCAATCAGC
Source organism: Panax ginseng (assembly GCA_020205605.1). Classification (NCBI taxonomy): domain Eukaryota; kingdom Viridiplantae; phylum Streptophyta; class Magnoliopsida; order Apiales; family Araliaceae; genus Panax; species Panax ginseng. Next base: position 31,199,918 of record CM035131.1, on the reverse strand, counting down.
ATCCGTTTAAGAAAGGAGAGAGTCAAGTTTAGACTTATGCAAATGCAAACCATAATTAATCATTCCGTGAATATAGCGTAGAATACGCTTGAGAGCATCCATGTGCTCGACTTTCGGATCATGCATATGTAAGCATACCTGTTGAACCGCATAGGAGATATCTGGCCTGGTAAAAGTAAGATATTGCAAAGCACTAGCTAGACGACATTATTTATTTGGGTCCTCATAAGGCTTGCCAGTAGAAACACTGAGTTTCCCCTTTGTGTCAACAGGAGTGGGACATGGCTTGCAACCTGCCATACCAACTCTTTCAAGTATTTCCTCAGCATATTTTGTCTGTGAGAGAAAAAGGCCATGGGCAGTCCGGGTGACTGTAATACCCAAAAATAACTTAACTGTCCCAAATCTTTTATTGCGAACTCGGAAATGAGAAGAGACGTGATAGATAATCGAAGAGCATCGGAGGAGGCCGTGAGAATTATATCATCAACATATAATAAAATATAAGCAATGTCAGATCCATTTTTGTAGATGAACAAGGAATGATCGGACACACTGTGAGAGAAACCAATAATGGCTACATAGTCTGCAAAGCGTTGATACCAGGCACGAGGGGCTTGCTTAAGACCATAAAGTGATTTCTTCAACAAGTGACATAGTCAGGATGAACTGTGACGACCCCAAATCCAGGTACTTGAAACCCGAACTCGGTTCTCCACGATACCATTTCTTTAAGCTGAATAATACTAAATAATAATACATTCGAACTTAATTTACATACATCAAAGTTTACTTCCCCAGGTACGTGACCTTCAAATACATTCCTTACAATACTTGAATAGATTCCAATACAACTATAACCATTAACTCATAATACACACTTATTCAATCGACTTTCCTTTTTCTTTGTTCGTGCTCGAGCCTTGATTGCTCATACATAACTTTGAAACATTTAATTTAAGCAAGGATGAGCATTTAAGTGCCCAAAAGAAGTAATAGCAATTATATATAAGTTTGAAAGAATATAAGTATTCTCTTTACATAACACTTCTACAATGAATTGAAAGTTGTGAAGTAATCAGACCGATAAAAATTCACATAATAACTCTCTTTCAAATTCTTTAAATTTGGCTCGGCTTTACCTCTTGAATAGGGTTTAAGAAACATACTATGAACATTCTTTTTATTTTCGAAAGGTTTAGCGGAATTCTATCCTCAAATCATAACTTACGACGACGCGGAGGTGATCACCCAGTTGTACCTGTATTGATCAATACTACATAACTTGAACGAAATTCATCGCTCACTCTATCCGCCACTTGCATGAAAAATCTTCCCATATAGGGATGTTCATACATGCACGTTCCAAACCCAAAGTTTTTAATCTTGCTCAACAATAATATGTAATTCAACATATATATACGGGTAATTGACAAAGGTGTATCAACATGTGAACAAATGCCATGATTATCCAAGTGGGGACACTTGTATAACCATTTATAGAAATCAATGAATAGAATATATATCTGAGCTAACATGTCGATAATCAAAGAGCACATAATCTGTACAGGGATAGAATAATTCTAAAACTTCTTACTCATGTCCATTGCATAAAGGAAGTGCAAAGGTAGGATACTTGCCTGATTCGCTGATTACAAATCTCAACTTAGGTTTTATCTCTTTATCACAACCTATCAATAATCAGATCATTCGTTCGATTAGAACAATATATCTTAACACATAGTACTGTCTATTACAGTCAGCACATAGTCTAATCACATAATCACGGTGATCATACTTTAGTTCCTATTCTATACTTGAAATATTTTTATACATTTTTCAAATATCTCATCCATGCTCTTACACAGAGTCTTTTTTCTTTCGTTTATAAGGTCGACATTTGTTTGCCAGATATCGTGACTTTTATCGGGTAAAATCTTGAGTCTAAGACTCTTATTCTATACCTCAACATCTGTAATATCGGACATCTTATTTTTAATCATTTTCGCAATTTCGAAATTGAAAAATTTAAAATAATTCAAATCATTACTTAAAGGGCCTATAGTGATATAAGCTATTACTATAAGTGTTCTTCTTCTTCAAATTCAAAACTTCATAATCGGTTCTCGTAATGTCACTAGTTTGGTAATTATAACTTTCAAATATCGGAATCATAATTAAATGATTTAAACATTAAACAATTCCATTATCATTAATAGTTTAATTAATACTAAACTATTAATGAAACCATCGCTAAAATATAAAAGTTATTTATAATAACTCAAACTATTTTTAAAACATTTATATTACCCAAATAATTACCATTAATATTTAAATATTAATGTACTATTTATCCAAATATTAAAAGTCATTAATTATAACTTAAAATATTTTTAAATCCTTAATATCCTCTTTAAATGGTTTTAAATAAGTAAAACCATTTTTAAACTATTCATTTAATATTAATCATTAAATAAACTAAATATCATTAACATTATCTTAATATCATTAATATTTAATTATTAATGAAATTATCATTTAAATATTAAAAGTTATATTTTATAACTTAAAATACTTTTTAAATACCTTATTTTCATTTAAAATGATTTTTATAATATTAAAATCATTTTAAAATAAATTATTTAATATAATCATTAAATAACTTTAATATCATTAATAATTATTAATTAATGAAATTCATCACAAAATATTAAAAGTCATCACAAATAACTCATTTACATAATCAATTCCAAGCCAAAATAAACATAGTAAACTAACTAGTTTATTAACAACACTAACTAAACTTCAAAAATTCAAACTTTAACTAACAATTAAAATAATAACATTACAAAAATTAAATAAGAAACATACACTGAAATACTAATTCCACGTGATCGAATGCGCACTTCTTCACGCCTAAAATTTAACTAAGGAGATCTTTATAAAAATTCTCTCTCACAACAAAGCCTTTCTCAAAAATTGAGGCCTTATTGTTGGTGAATGAAACAAAGGCCAAGCCCTTCTATTTATAGGTTTAGAAAATGGTGAAGTTCTCAATTTAGTCGATGTGGGACTTGGTTTATACTAATTTTTCAATAGCTCACTTTATTTATTTTCTAACGCATTGCTCATAACTCCGATTAATCTAATTTTTGGATATGTTATACATGGTATGTAAGACTATTTTTAAAAATACGAATTACCCAATTCGGGTTCATTAGGTAGCCCAAACAAAGGCGTCAAAAGTGGACGTTCATACGCTTTTCAATCTCGTTTCAGTTTTACCCTCTTCCGCTAAAATAGTCATAACTCTTTCATTTTAAAACATTTTTGAAGCGATTCTTAAGCCCACGCCAAGCTAACTTCGGGGCTACAACTTTTATTCTTTGACCATTTCCAAATTCCGAACACATCAGCCCAGAAATTCCGTTCAAATGGACTGTACCGCACTTGTTGGGAAGTTTTGACACTACTACTTTGAAATGTCATAACTCTCTCCTCCGATATCGGATTTAGTCCGTTTCGGAGTCTATGGAAAGCTTATTCGGTGTACTATAACATACCAAAAGCCCAAAAGGTTTTGGAAACATTAACTGATCGAAACAGTGTCCCGAATAGCACATCCATTCTTGACTTTCGCTTTTGAGAAATTTGACACATTTCCTTCCAATCACCGTAATTCCCTCATCCGAGGTCGGAATGAGGTCATTCCAAAGCCTATGACTTCCTAACTCAGTGCACTACAACATATCAAAAGCCCATACCTTTTAAAGCACAAAAAGTGGACGAGAATGCTCCCATTACAGACTGCCCAAAAACAGTTTATCATGATCGGTCAACCATGTTTGACCATTTATAACTTCTAATCTATACATGATATGGACTTGATTCTTTTTGCAGATTAAAGACCACATATCAGGCTACACATAACAACTTTTGAAGAACAAAACTCATGATCGAGCAAAGAGTTGTGGCCTCTGACATTTGGTGAAAAAATAACATAATTCGGTTTTTCCAACTTGCTTAAATCTTCAAATTCGTGCACTTTGATGTTATGGGTCTTTGATTTATCAACCCATATCATCAATTAACATTCTATTACACAACTTTAAACAATCAATTGCATCAAATAACATCGAATCAAATGATTTCTAGGTTTAGTGTTCTTATACCTTTTTGCCAAAAAATTCTTGATTCTTGCTTCGATTTGTTATGGGTGATGGTTGGGCTTTGTTTAAGAGTGTATGGACAATCTTGTACAAGGCAATTAAATGTAATATTTAATCACTAGATTTAATTCTTATAATTTACCAATTAACTTCTATCCTTTTTGGTAAATTAAAACACTTATAAAATAACATCGAAATTAAACCCATTAATTAAAATTAGGGTTTCTCAACGTCATCAATTAGGGTTTCTAATTGACCATTAGTGGTTCTTTAATTATCGTGTATGTCTTAACACAATCATTACGGTTTCTAATTTCAACCTAGGTTAGGGTTATAATAATTAGGGTTTGTCTAATTATCGACGTCTGATAAGTAATTAGGGTTTCTTCTAATTACCGATACTTATTCACAAGAACTTCATATACACAATCACTACTCGAAATACCCCATAACCGAGTTTAATAATTAGGGTTTCACAAAGACGCGGTAATATGTTATGACCTAATTGATAGTCATTGCTTTCGATATTATATGTCCGCACATACCCAAAGACATAATTATGGTAATCAGTAAAATCATTATATAAATAATATAATATTATTATTCTCATCTCTTGATCACAATCCCAATCCAGGGTTTGGATCTCATGTCTGACTTATTCTTCATACACAACATCAATAATCAAGTTAAAATAATTAACTTAAATATTCTGAACAGCTATGCACTATGATTCGCGAACGCAGATGGCTTGGATTTACTGCCACCCCTACACCTATTCCGATGAGTATAGTCCGCGAGTTCTATGCCAATGCTAAAGCCACCATGAGCGGTATATCCTTGGTTCGAGGTTTTGAAATAGACTACAGACCTCCAGCTATTAGAGCAGTGTTTAGGATTACAGACACACCACCGACTGGGGCTACTAATTGGGTCACAGGTGCACATTTGGAGACAGGCTTGGAATTGGTGACTGCGGAGTTGTGCGTGCCTGGCACGAAATGAATGTATAAAGCTGGCACAAATCAGCCACGCATATTCCTAGCCGCAGCCTTGAACCGATATGCGAAGGCGTGGAATCTGTTCATATGTGCCAAGCTAGTGCCCTCGTCTCATCAGCATGAGATCACAGCGGAAAGGGCGATCATTCTATGGGGTATAATTATGGGCAAGTACATTGACGTGGGACATCTGATTCACCAAAATATTTTGAAGTATCTGCGGGGAAGCACTACGGAGACTCTCCCACGCCTCGATGATAATACTATCTTTATGTGCTCATCGAGGTGCAATTGGGACAATGAATGGATCACGAGAACCCAATGAGAGACATAACTCATGCCACCATTACGAAATTCGAGGATTGGGCAGGAGGTGAACCACACCCGCGCGGACGAGGATTTATTCTCCGACCCATATTTCCAGAGCCATCACAGCAGCCCTCCCAGACAGATGAGGCGGGCCCGTCCACGCAAGCACCTGCGGCCCATGGTGATCGCCAGGTCCAAAGGTTGGAGCTAAAAGTCGATGCCATGTACGATAACTTTGGAGCATTTGCGACAGGACTCATGAGGGCCTTAGCCGAGGCCTTTGCATAGCAAGGAACGATGCTAGAGTGGCCTCAGTTCGGGACAACAGTGTCATATCCACCACCAAATTCACCACCCGAGGAGGGTGGTGCCACTGATCATTAGGGGAGTTTTTTTTCCCTTTACCTTCATTCAATGGGGCATTGAATATTATAAGTTTGGGAGTATTGGGGTAGGAGTATAGTTGCATGTAGTATTTGCATGATTAGTTTAAATTTTGCATGTTTAGTTTATTTGTTTATGTGTTAGAAATTTTTTTTGCTTTAGTTAGTTTGCATGTCTCACAAAGTTCTAGCTTTATGGAAATTTTTGTCTAGCCAATGATGATAGTGAATTGTGAAGGATTTCTGAATATTTTGGATAACATGAACGTATTTATAATGTTTTACACGATGTAATTCATGTTGTTGTTGAAATGCTTTCGGTATGCACGGAGGTGCTTACAATCACTTGGAGGTATAAGAAGTATGTGTTGCATTGCTCGATAGAAAATGTAGTGTTAAAAAGAGAAATATGTGGAAAATGAACTTAGACTATATAAAACATTGATATTTAAACTTTGGAAAAACATGGGTATGCTATGTATAAAAAAAATAGCAATAACGTGGCTAGTCTTATTTCGGGGCCCTGGCTACTTGAGTAAGTACGCCCGAGGGGATTGTCTCTACACCTAGCGCCCTAAGGTCTTTCATGGTTTGGGAGTCGTTGGTTGAAAGCTCGCTAAGGGGTAGCAGTGTTGCCTAATGGAATAAGACATTGCACAGTCATGTGAAAAAAAAAAAGAAAAAAAAAATATAGCAATAAACACCACGGGAAAGAGTAAAAATTCGCCCTCGTGAGTAGCAATAAAGCAGTTAAGCCCATTGTTGAACCTCAGTTTATTTTGATATGTTGGAACAGTCTTCGTTGCATAAGTATACATGAGTCTTGATTTAGACTATAATTTTCTATTTTGAGTAATTTAGCATGTGTATTCTTTGCTTAAATCAAGTTTTGGTGAACACAACACACACACACAGCATCTCTATAGCATGTATGAATTGTCTGAGTGTATGATATTATGCCTATAGCTTGGTTTGAATTTATATTCTTGAATCTGGATAAGTCGTTGAGGCACTTTGGACTAAAATTTTGTTAGAGTTGGAACAATGTGAGACGAATTTGCATATTAATTTAGTTGCATAGTAGTGCTTTTGCATTTTCATTGTTATTTAGCATGCATTGCTTGAGGGCAAGCAATAGTTCAAGTTTGGGGGTATTTGATAAGTGGGTTTTACACCTACTTATTGGATATCATATTACGCGAACTATGCCCATCTCAAGTACATTTTAGTGTGTTTTTAGTTGCATTTCATGTTATTTTGCATTACATTTATTTAAAACTCCTTTGGTGTAAAAGTGCAGGATATGGCATGATTTGGTGAGGCTAGATGGCATGAGGTTGAAGGATGCATGGTGTGAGGATCAAGTGGAGCAAGGAGACTAAGCATGGATGACAAAAAGAATGAAAGCGAGCATGACAAAAGCGATGGCAATGAGCAGTAAAAGCAGAATGGATGATCGAGAGAGCGCACTATGTATGACATGATTAAGCTTGAGGATCAGGCCAGCAACAAGAATCACTCAACTAGATGGATATTACTGCATCGCAAGTCGCATGCCCATGAGAGATTACTGAGGAGGGGTACCTTGCTGCTGATCATTCTTCTTCTTTGAAATTTATTTATTTTAATTTTTAATTTTAAAGGTTGTAATTAATTAAAAACGATTTCTGACTAGTGTCAGACGTACCATTCATTACTTTTGACGTATTTTTCATATTGGGAACTAGGGTTTACACTCTGGGAGAGATTCCAACGAAGAAAAAACCTAAACTCCATCTTTTCTAATTCTTCGTGGGATTTCCTATCATTGTGGATAACTCTTGTTATTTTGTTGGATTTATATGAGGATTTGAATGTTATTATTGGTTTATAATCAGCAATTGGGTTTGATCATTTCTATCCTTCTCTTTTAATTGTTTGCATTTTAGCCATGTTTAGCTTTGATCCCATAATGGCTTTTGGTTCAGTCATGAACTAAACTCCATTATGGGATTCTAACGGATTTTAATATGTAGTCTAATTGCATGCTTGATTGCTGGACTGTTTTACATATCATTGGTAATTTCTACCATGGTTGTTTTGTATGCATGAATGCTTGATCACCATTCGTTTTCAGTACTTGTATGGAATTGACAATGAACATGTGAGTATGGATTGTAATCATGGTAGCATACGTATATGGGTCTGTTTTGCATGGCTTGTGTATTTCGTGAACCAGATAGACATATACTGTTTCACCGTATGAGTTAATATAAGGGCTTGTACTTAAATTCAATATAGTTGCAATTTCACATAGACATATAGTGATTTTGGTTATATTGATGATTACATGGTGTCTATCACTTGTGGATACTGTGTGAGTAGGTCATAGTGCATTGAAAAATGGCTATGACTATTTTAGTGCTCTTGACTACTTTCCTGTGATATGTGAACTTTCTTGCATGATGGTGGTAATTAGATGAAGTATTAAATGAAGTTAGGATCCCATTATTTCCAAATTTAATATATTTCGTTATTATTCTCATTTTAGTTATTATTTGCATTTAGAATAAATTCACAATTCTAGTCATTGGTTTAAGCATATAAAATAGTGATTTAGTTGATGCATAAAAGTTTAAATTAAACAACTTTCTCCGTGGGACGATACTCTACTTACTCTGTATTACTTGTTGACACATGTATGCTTGCATGAGTTAGAGCTCTTTTGTTAGAACTGGAAAAGAGGCAACATTCTCCTCCCCTAGAATTTATTGTTGGTGTTGGTGCTGCTGACGACGTCTTCCCCTCATTGTTGAATCTTCTCTTCTTGAAATTTCCACTTGAATTATTTCTTCTATTATCTTGGCCATGATTACCACCGAAGTGGTTACCATTTCTAGCATGATAATTTCCTCCACGATGGTTATCATTGTTTCGATGGTCGTTGCCACCGGTACGATTATCATCGAGTTATTGGTCGTTATTCTTCGGTTGAGCTGACTCATTCTCGCGCTCTAATATTTGAGCCCTATTCACAACATCTGAATATAGAGAAAATTTATGAGAAATGAGATATTGACGTATATCGGCTTTCAAACCTCTCAGAAACATCCGCGTCATACGTTCCTCATTCTCCACCAAATGAGGTGCAAACCTGGATAACTCCGTGAACTTCGCCTCGTACTGGGACACTGTCATGATGTTCTATTCTAGTCTAATAAACTCTACCTCCTTCATATATATTTAATACTTTCGTGAAAGTACTTGTTATTGAACAGCTTCAAAAATGCTTCCCAAGACATATTGAGTGCGGCAAAAGTGGGTACGCTTTTACTGATTCCCACCAAAGAATCATGTCTCACCACCACGTAACATAAAAGGTGGCGAATGGAACCTTCGTTCTCCGTGCATCCCAAGACATCAAATATCTTGATAATTTGCTTGACCCACGCCTCGCGCCTTTTAATCGGATCTCGCTTTTCCCAGAATTACGTGGTCCCAACTCTTTGAACTCGCTTGCGTAAGCGACACAAACCGTGAGTTCTTATCATTTCCACCTATATTTTGTACATGAGTCTCCTCGTCTGCGATTTTGCATGAACTCGTAAAAGCTTCTAAACATTCCATCGTTCATCGTCGATCGGTGGGTGTTGTTACAGGAGAGAACATTGTCGTCATGTTACACGTTCTCCTGATTGGTGAGTAAAGGTGTCTCCACGGTCTCATTTACTCCACTGTTAACATTCTTAGTTGCCATTCTCAAATACTCCCATAAAACCAGGGTTAATTAAAGAAATTGACATGCAACATAATAATCCTATACTCTGACCAACCAACAAATAAGCTTAGGTAGGACATACTAGCAAAGGATTTACTCGTCTCTCCCCTCCTAGTTCTATTCCCCGATCTCTGCCAGAGACCATATCCCTAAGCTCTGATACCAACTGTGACGCCCCCAAAATAGGTCCAATCCACCCAACCTATTCTGAGTCGCCAAATACATGGTACAGAAATAACTATAACTTTATTAATACATTTGTCGTGCAAAATACGACAACACATATACTGTGAGGACTAGACAATATTCACACCCAAATAAAGTCCTCATTACAATTATTGATACACTATTTTACAGAATAGTGAGGACTACTAAAACAACTATCTTGAACCATCACTCCACACCCCGACTAGTTCTCGCTATATTCTCGCCTCCTGAGAAGAAAAATGGAACAAAAGGGAAAAGGGTGAGCTCAACTAGCCCAGTAAAGAATATTATGACTAAGATAATGTACAACAAATTATCTTTAGTCTTCAACAGGGAAAAATCTGATAGAATACAACAGATAACAAATTTTAGATCAACAACTGCAGCGGAAACAACAATTCATTAGAAGAGTTAAGTAGAGAATGAAGTCTACTATCATCTATGAATTTAAAAGTCCATCATCGATATTTTATCCCTATAACATCAATCAATATACATCTTGAATCAAATATTCATCTTTGCACTATGGGCCAAAGATATTCATCAGTTGGTCATGTTCATCTCAACACCTGTTCATCTTTGCACTACGGGCCAAAGATATTCATCATGAAATCATTCATCTTTGCACTACAGGCCAAAGATATTCAGTAATATCATCATTTAGGACTGAGGATGATAAAAAAAATATTTTAAAGAAAACGAATCCAGTGAGACAAAAGAATAAATAGTAAGGATTCGTACTTCGGTTTATCCATGTTCAAAAATACTCCATAATAAACTATTTTGGAGCAGAATTCAAAAATGAAGATCAAAACATAGATCCAATCAAAGATAGGAACCATAACAGACAATCTTGGACACAGAAAAGAAAATTTAATTTTTCTGTGAATAGTGTCATATTCGTGAATAGTGTCGTATACGTGAATAGTATCATATACGTGAATAGTATCATATACGTGAATAGTAACTCCGACACTAAAAGGTAGAAATTCCACAAGAAAAATCATCATGCTTCGTGAATAGTACTCATGAATAGTAACTCATAAATAGTAACTCGTGAATAATAACTCATGAATAGTAACTCGTGAATAGTAACCCCAACATAAAAAGATAAAAATTTCACAAGAAAAATCTTACCAATATTCCGGCATAATGATATTGAAAGAAATAATATCATTTTTTAAAAAAAATAACATCACTTACCTCAAAAGGATAGTACTTCTCGCTAGAATATCAGATATAACGTTGAAGGAAACTTGCACCATATAGCAACACTCAAGATATCTAAATACTCACAAAAATACGCTCGATAATATAGAGAGAGAAAACTTCAGTTTCTGATGTGATTTTCAATTCTAACCTAAGCACCTTATTTATAGGAAAATGCTTAGAACACCAAAGCAGAAAATTTAATATAATATTAATATTTATTAAAATTTTCATACGCCTACTTTGAATTCAAATTCTAGCACATTTACCACACAAGTGGGGCCCACCAACTCACCAAAAATGAAAAACATGTTTTAAACAATTTTTGTAACAAAATCAATTCAGACCCAATATTCCGAAACTTTAATAATTCATAATAAATAGCCCTTTTATCTGAAAAATTTAAATCTTATGTCCATTACATAGGAAATTTAATTCTCTCAACTTTGCAGAAGAAAGTTTTTCTAAATTCCAAACAGAAATTGACCGAAATCTACATACGGACGATTTTGCAGCCTATAATCAAATTTTAGTCAAAAATAGGGTCCACCAACACACAAAACATGTGTTAAACATTTTTTGTAACAAAAATACTCCTCCTCCCCCATTTAGTCATATATCACACATTTATTGTAAAAATATCACCATTATTATATTACTAAAATATAATTATATATTTAAATGAATTATTTTATCAGAAAAGATAAAATATCAATTTTCAACAATTGTCACATTAAAAATTTTCTCCATCTATATCCACATAAAATGAATATTTTCCTTATCATATAAATCAATAATTAATTATTCATAAATAATATTACAGAATCACAATATTGACAACCAGGCCGTTCCTAGTCTCTAGAAAGAGGGGCTTTCTAATAAGGATTTCTCATTACTGGCGCACAATTAGGTGACCAAACCTCTCCTTAGACAGGACTTTCTAGACATTGCCAATAATGTTATCTAATAATATTATTCAAATAATATGAATTATTGATCTTATAATGGAAAATACTGTGTAGTGACAATTATTGAAACAACAATAATATAAAATATCAACGTAGCAATTATTGAATCAATAAAATAAAATATTGAACAATAATTACTGTAACAATTATTGGGTAGTGTCTTCTTACGTAAGAATCAATAATTGATGCAATACCGTGTACTACTGTGCAACAACGCGTATTAATGCATTTTAACCGTCGGGTTTTCCAACAGTATTAACGATAACAACTACGCCGTTATCTATAAACAACTTATACTTGTCTTTTTCTTCATCCAATCCTTTTCCATTATGGGGCCCACACAAGGCTGCGCCGTTGTACGAATATTCTCCGACAACAATGAATATTTTATAACCACTTGCTTATTTAAAATATTTGCGCATTTTACTCATAACTAACCACATTAATCAAATCAACCTTTACTATTTCAAAATAATAAATAGAGAAAATTCCATTTTATTAAAAAAAATTGGAGTCTTACATCAGTACTGATCTAATTTATGTAATTTATTCTTTAGTTCAAACTTGAAACCCACGGCTTTCTACTTAATTTCAAGTACTGATTAATTTCTTGAATTAATTTTTAATATTGATTAATTCTTTTTCTTGTCAAATTGTATGCGTTTACACAATTTTTCATACCCTAATATTATCTAACTACTTAAGAACCAAGAAAGTTTTTCTATATCCAAGTATTTTATATTTGCTGGTTGTCGCTGGAAATGGTGGTGATGATTGTGTAGGTTGGTTGGACCGGTTTAGGCCTAGCTTTAGCTTTGGCCGTGAGCTCGCTCAAATCACCATTTCATTGATAAGCCCGACTTTAAAATGCATTCGGGCACGTCAACGATCAAAGTCTAGTAGACTTAGACCGGACCAGACCAGACAACCTGTTTGTGCACCCCTAACCTCAACTATGAAACTTAATTGACCATATAATATTGGGTAATATAATAGTTTTTTTTTCTAATTTTTTTTCTAATTTTTTTTTAGACTTTCAGGAAGTATTTGTTACAGGTCATGATAGATACTCGCATAAATATAAATTACTAAACATCTAATTATTGGTAATAGAAAATGATCATATTGTATTATTTATGTTTGGTATAAAAGATGTGATTACCGATAATTGCTATTATAAGTGATTGGTATTGATTCAAGATTACTGTGTATATTTTTTTCAAATATTGATGTTTTACTAAAATATCCTTATACTAATTTTAGTTGAATGATTTGCTTATATGATTATTGTCAAATGTAATTATCAACAACCATCAAAGTATTATCAAACTAATTAATTTAGTAATACTTAGTAAATTGTATTTAATTTTTTTAATATGCTTATAAAATAACAATTCACGATTTATTCAATTATTAAGAACACAATTTTCAAATATGTCATTAATAATATATTAAACTTATAATAATAAATAGCAAACAACACAACATACTTTGTATAGACATTGAGTTATTTTAGTTAAACTAAACATGTTGACAAACATAAAATAAAAAAAAAATATAAATTATGTGACTAATAAAGACATTTTTGTCTAACTAAAAAATTCCTCTCATTTTTGTCTAAATAAAAAATTCAAGAGAATTATTATGTGGTAATCTCATATTACCATCTATATTTTGGGCATCTGATTACCGGCAATATTCTTGACACATTACCGAGTATTTGATTATTGAGAATGAAAAATTATCAATACAAACATAATCTGTAAAAATGACCAATTATATTATCGGGTATTTAAAATAACAACTTTAAATGATATGTAACTAATATATGTTCACTCAATTTAGAAATATAAGAAGAATAATCTATTAATTCTCTAGAAAGATGAAACACTCACCAAGTCGGTTGTATATTTTCACAAGTCATTTTGGATGTTTCCTCCGTCCCAAAAAAAATGACTAGTAATAAAAAAAAATATCCTCAAAAGTATAACGAAAATATATAAGTCAACAACATAAATTTGTACATGAACTAATTTAGCCGTGAATGAGTGGTTCATATTAATTATCTCTCCAAACCCAAAATCAAATGATTGATATTGAGAATAAAATTTATAATCTCTCTTACTTTTTTTACTATCTTATTTTATGTAAAAAATTTTATTTTTCAATCTTTTAAGGACGGAGGAAGTAATATATTTTTACATAAAATTAAAAATTATTCTTATGTTTTGGAATCATTGTCACAAATCTCAAATTTTAAAACAGGCAAAAATATCTTAAATTCTTTCTTTTTCTTTTACGTGGTTTTCTTAATTAAAGGGTTCTATTAACTTACAATTGACAAGCAAATAATCTTCTCACGATTAAAGTTAGAATTGGCAATTCTAAGTGCAGTCGAAAAATCACATTGACAAAACAGGACTGTCATTGATTAATTTCTCTTCTTCTCTTCTTTTCTTTTGTCTCTTCTTCTCTCCAACTCCGGTTCTCTTCTTCTCTTCCTCCTGCTCTGGTTTTCTTCTCTCTTTTCTTACAAGCATGAAAATGACAAAAACCCAACCTAACAAGAAACAATTCATATAGTTCAAATAAATTGAACACGAAAACACCAGCAAAATAATGTTTTGACATAACATTATTCTTCCTTATAAAGTTCAATACTAATGTGAACCTATAGATATTTATATAAAGGAAGGGCCGATGGTGCTCATTCTAGCGGAGGGCGGGGTTGGAAAAATTCAGAGAAAAGCCCTGGATATAAGTTGTATTTAAAGTTTCTTAAAGAAATAAATAAATATTGCAAAAAATATATAAATATTAATATTGTTCTTCTCCTTCTATGCAACTTTTTCTATAGTAAACATGTATAAAAAAATTAAAATAAATAATGATGTTCATCATCTGGTGCTTTTTCAGGAATTTATTTTTAGTGTCTCTAGTTATATTGTATCAAATTTATTTCTTGAAGTGTGAATAATATTCTACATTGAAGAAGAATATGGAGAAAAATAGGAATCGCACTGAGTTAAGCTACCAAAGTTTGGTTTACATATGATGATACAATTATATTGTAAGAAGCTTCATTTTTAATACGTACTCTATCATTTTTAAAATATAAGATTAATACTAATTTAAAAAAATTTACATTCCTATTTTTTTTGAAAACTTAAAAGTAACAAGTATTATTTTGATTTTGAACAAATAAAAGTTGTAATAATTAGATTCATATCATTTTTGAATTTAAAAATTATTTGTTAAAAGTTAATATCCATCTTATAATTTTCAATGTATGGAGTATTTTTTTAATTTTGTTGTTTTCTAGTGAGAAATATGTATTCGACAGTCATTTTTTCTTACTTTCATTTGGTCATTCTTTGAATTTTAACCAACATAACCAAAAGAATCTATCACTAAAATATACTTCTATTATCCATTCCGACTAATAAATTTTTATGTCCCCCATAAATGATAAAGAAATTTAAGCAGTTGCCAGGACAGTCGAGCAAAATGTACATAAGAGAGGAAAACAAGCGTTATGTAGTTTTCATGACAGCCAAGAGCCATGTGGAGCATAAAAGAAATTAAAGCGAATGAATTCTTGGTACACTTCTTGAGGTAGTGGAGATACATTGTAAAGCTATGTGCACCTCAACTATGAAATTTATTGTAATAATATTACTATCACATAAAAGTATCATATACCGCTCACATACTGTACAGTATGAATGGCATCTATGCATTTATTATTGAGTTAAGTGGGTTATATCAACAACAAATCTATGGATATCACCTCATGTATTATGTGAGCGGTATGTGATATTAACATTATTTAACTTATTGAGGTAGTGGACATACATTGTCATTTTTTTATTTTTTTTTATTTTTTCTTTGACTTTTAGGAATTATTTGTTACAAGTCATGATAAATATCAACATAAACATAATTTACTGGGTATATGATTACTTGTAATAGAAAATGATTGTATTGTATCATTTCTATTTGACATAAGCTATGTGATTATCGGTAATTGATATTGTGAGTGTTAGGCATAAATTCAAGATTACTGGGTATATTTTTTTAAAGGCAAAAAGAACATTTACGTCACTGTGGTTGTCGAGTTGTTAGCATTACCCCACAAAACTTTTAAAAAATGGATTTGACCCACTGAACTTATTAAAATTTCTTAATTGGGTCATTCGTCTAATTTCGCAGACGAACGTCAAATAATTTAATTTGTCCAATTAATTTCCCTACGTGGCTATTAAAAAAAAACAAAACAAGTAATTTCTTACGTGGCTTAAAAAAGACATGTAAATGCTGACTACCATTTTTCTCCCTTTTTCTTTGACCACCATTTTCTCTCTCCTCTCTCCTCTTTCCTCTTTCCGCTTTCCGTTTTCCGCTTTCCGATCACCATTTTCTTACCAAAAATTCTAGGGGGACTAAGATCTAGTGATCGGTCCTTTTTTTTTTACTACCAAAAAATTTATACTAATTATTTTAACTCAATTTTTTCAGAATTCAGTGATTTAAGTGTAATTTGGATACATATAAAAAACAGTGTTGCACAGACGGTATATATTTGTAATTTGGATACATGTAAAAAATAGTGTTTAGGGTTTTGGGTTTAGTGTTTAGTGTTTAGTATTTTGGGAGTAAAAAAAAAGAATCGGTCGCTAGATCCCGGTCGCCCCAGAATCACTTTTTTCTGACTCATCTTTCCCACTTTTTTCTTTATTTTCTCTCCTCTTCAGCCATCATTTTCTCTCTCCTCTTTCAAGCCTCCTAATCATAGATCCAATTCGGATCCGGTTAGCATGAAATTATTTTTTTGGTAAGTTGGTCAATTGGTCAATAGAATACTGACACACATACAACCTTGCTCACAGGTGTCGATTCTATCGGGTCAATCAATTAACTTACCCCAAAATAAACTTCATACTAACCACTTCCATCCAATTCAATCCCATGAAAAAAAATCAAAAAACACATACCCATGAAAACCGAAACAAAAAATGCAAAATTGAGACAAAATTTCAGAAAGCTCATCCAAATACAACAGAATTTGTATAAAAAAAATTAAAATAAATAGTGAAGTTCATCAACTATGTGCTTTTTCAGGAATTTATTTCTAGTGTCTCTAGTTATATTGTATCAAATTGTGATGATTGAACCAATGAATAACAACCAAATAAAAAATTAGCGAGAAGGGTCAACAATGCCCCTTACCGCGATGTCTACTGAGCACCCTATACTTTTTTTGTCCAAAAGTACCCTTAACGTTATATTTTTTGGGTCGCCAGTTGGGACGCCCCCAAAATAGGTATACATAACCTATTCTGAGCCGTCAAATACATGGTACAAAATTCAGATACAAACTTAAATATAAAACATGAGTTGTGAGTTTTAATACAATCATTGTCTTCTATACAGTACACAAACTCAAAATAAGTCCTCAATACATTTATTATCACACTATTTCACAGAATAGTGAGGACTACTAATACTATCATCTGGACCGTCACTCCGTTCCCCGACTTGTTCCAGCTATATTCTCATTTCCTGAAGAGAATAGTGAAAAAAAGGGTGAGCTCAACTAGCCCAGTAAGAAATATTATGACTAAGATAATGCAGGATAAATTATCATTAGCCTTCAACAATATTAAACTGATAAAATACAATAGACATCAAGTTTAACTGCAGCGGAACAAGCAATCCATTAAAAGAGTCAAGTAAAGAATAAAATCTACTATCTTTTATGATTTCAAAAGGTTTTTCATCACTTTTTATCGCTGAGACTCAGTTTAATAAATAATCCGCATCATCCCTGCACTGCGGCCAAGGATATTCATTAGGGTCACAACCACAAATTATTCATGCACTACGGGCTAAGGATATTCGTGTATTCATCAATGGTCATGATCATGCCAACAACTGTCCATGAATGCACTACGGGCCAATGAGAACTTTTACCACATCATTTGTAACATTACTACTATAATGATTACCAATAATCCTCAGTCGTAATCATACCAAGTCCATCTATGCACTACTGAGCCACACAGATGACTTTCAACATAATATAAACATGAGGATGATGACAATGATATAAGAATTCAATAAAACAAGTTCAAGAATTAATTTAACCAGAACTAATAACGTCCAAATTGTCAACATGATACTTCTTTGTAGAGTAAAATTCAAGAATGCTCGGAAGAATATTTTCATGAAAAGATCTTTGGATGAAGCGCAAAATATCAAGGATATTCCACTAATTTCATGGAGTATAGAAGTCAAAACTTTAACCAACCGAGTATAATAAAGAATGGAATAACAAAAGAAATCACCAGCATGCGATGTAGACAAGACAGGCGAGTTATTCCAATGTAATAATAAAGATTTAAACCAGTCCGGCAGAAAACGCATGCATGAAATATTCCAACGAGAATAATAAAGATTTTAACCGGTCCGGCGTCGTAAAACGCACAGACGTGATATTCTAACAGAATAATAAAGACGGAACCAGGTCCGGCGTAAAACGCACAAATAGAATATTCCAACAGAATAATAAAGACGGAACCAGGTCCGTCGTAAAATACACAAACAGGATATTCCAATAGAATAATAAAGATGGAACCAGGTCCGACGTAAAATGCACAGACAGAATATTCCAACAAAACAATAAAGACTGGAATAACAGAAGAATTTCACCAAGTATAGGGTACTCAGCAGATATCAAAGTTATTCAATGAGAATAATAAAGAATGGAATAACAGAAGTTCTCTTCATGAATACAAAAGGAATAATACCCCTTACCTCAGAAGAAACTGGATAGAAAATCTATAGAAGTTCTCTTCATGAATACAAAAGGAATAATACCCCTTACCTCAGAAGAAACTGGATAGTAGAATAGTGAGGTAGCAGGCTTCTCTTCTTCTATAGATTTTCTCTCTATAGCTTCTATCTATAATTTCTCTCTATAATAATTTCTCTATAGCTTTAGTGAATTGGTGAGAAGTGAAGGAAGAATGAGCTTCTATTTATAGAAAAATATAGTTTCGATAATTGCACGTTTTGGGGCTCCAAAAATTACAGTACAATACCTCTAACTTTTCTTTAATTTTTAATTTAGTCCTGCAAGTATTATCAAACTTGCACCACCTCCCCTAATAGTAAATAATGTGAATCAATAGTTCAATCATGTGAATCAATAGTTATAATCATGTGAAAATACGAATTATGGTATAAGACTCCATCTATACCTCCATCTTTAATTTAATCATGCAAGTATTATCAATCTTGCACCAACTCCCCTAATAGTATAAGAATGTGATTCAATAGTACACACATGTGAACAAATAGTTATATAAGCATGTGAATTAGTAGCAATTAATTGCTCATTTATCCGATAAATTCCCCGATTTATCAATATAACCCTCAGACATCAATTATCATCGGAATAGATGTCGATTTCCACTAATACTAATAATCCCAACACAATGGAACTATCAAATTCATCTTTAATCAACACGAACTTATTCATCATTAATATTATAACTCACAATATTTAACAACCGTGTCGTTCCTGTGAAAGAGGGGGCTTTCCAATAAGGATTTCTCCTATCGACGCCGCAATTAGGTGACCAAAACCTCTCATTGCGTAACTTCTGACATCGTAAATATTGTAATTTAATAATATGAATAACTTTGTCGCCTCAATTATTGATTTAATAATATATCATATAATACAGATGATACTATAACAATAATCGAATCAATAATATGAGAGATATGATGCAACAATTATTATAGCAATAATTGAGTATAACCGAGTGACTTCTCTCACGTAAGCATCAATAATCAATACCGTAGTGTACTACTTGCAACCACGCCAGACATCGTATTTTTTTACTATCGTGTAGTTCAACAATGATTAACGATAAAAATTCGCCATTATTTTCATAAAAAATATTTTTGTCGTTTTCTCGATCAATCCGATAATAATTCTGCTAGGGGGTCCACCAATGATTATTACGCCATTGTTATGCGAATATTCACCGCTAAAACGAATATTTCCACCAATCGAATATAATATAACAACTTGCATACTTTGCGTAATTTATAAATACTACCCACAACTATAACATTATAACAAATTCATTCCATAATATTCAAAAATGATAATTATAGAAAAATCATCTTTATTCATAAAAAGTTGGGGTCTTACACTGTGTTCTCGCTAACGATGTAAGACAAACGGGGTTTAAATTGGGTCGCGTGATGATACACTGGAGGCTTAAAGGGAGAAGGTTCAAAAATGCCCCTGACAAATGTAAATATGTCATTTAATCAAAACAAAAATATTAAAATTCAAAATAAAAAAAATATAACATATTTACATCATTTAATCAAAATACTAAAATTCAAATTATTTTGTTAACTAATCAAAACAACTAATTAAATAAAACAAGTTGTATAACATATTTACATCATTTAATCAAAATACTAAAATTCAAAGCATAACATATTTACATCAAATACTAATTAAAAAACTAAAATACTAATTAAAAAAATAATAAAATACTAATTAAAAAATACAAAAATACAAAAAAAAAATCAAATAATAAAATACTAAAATTCAAATTATTTTGTTAATTAATCAAAACAAAAAAATTCAAATTACATCATTAAAATACTAAAATCATAATACTAAATACTAATTAATATAAAATTTTAAATTACTTAATTTTTTTTAAAATAATGTTTTTAATATTTTAATATCAAAAAATTAATGTTTTTTTACAAAAATTTAAAATATTTTTATATTTTTATATCAAAAATATAAACGCTTTTAATATTAACCTCATATAAAAAAAATTAATATTTTAAAATATTAATGTTTTTTAATATTAAAAACTATTAATAAAATATTAACATTTTTATATCAAAAATATTAACGTTTTTTAATATTAAAAATTAACATTTTTTTTAAAAAAATTAAAATATTTTTATATTTTTATATCAAAAATATTAATCTTTTAATATTAACCTCATATCAAAAAAATTAATATTTTTAAAATATTAATGTTTTTAATATAAAAATATTAATAAAATATTAAAGTTTTTAATATAGAAAAATATTAAGGTTTTTTAATATTTTTAATATAAAAAAATTAACTTTTTTTTTAAAAATTTAAAATATT
This sequence comes from Panax ginseng, assembly GCA_020205605.1. Taxonomy (NCBI): domain Eukaryota; kingdom Viridiplantae; phylum Streptophyta; class Magnoliopsida; order Apiales; family Araliaceae; genus Panax; species Panax ginseng. The sequence goes on along the minus strand of CM035131.1, from coordinate 31,178,715 downwards.
TTTATATTTTTATATCAAAAATATTAACGTTTTAATATTAACCTCATATAAAAAAATTAATATTTTAAAATATTAACGTTTTTTAATATCAAAAAATATTAACGTTTTTTAATATTTTAATATTTTAACATTTTTAAAAAATATAAAATATATTAGTATTTTGATTAAATGATGTAAATATGTCATACAACTTATTTTATTTAATTAGTTGTTTTGATTAGTTAACAAAATAATTTGAATTTTAGTATTTTGATTAAATGATGTAAATATGTTATGTTTTTTTTATTTTGAATTTTAATATTTTTGTTTTGATTAAACGACATATTTACATTTGTCAGGGGCATTTTTGAACCTTCTCCCTTTAAGCCTCCAGGTGTCTGCCACGTCAGCCAATTTTAACCATGTTTATCTTCTGTTAACGGCAGGGGCACAAATGACCCAAAAAATATAACGTTAAGGGTACTTTTGGACAAAAAAAAATATAGGGTACTCGGTAGATATCGCGGTAAAAGTCAGGGGCATTTTTGAACCTTCTCCCTAAAAAATTATCCACACGAATGTCATGAATTAAATGATTAACATTACTAACAAAAGATAAACAATCACTCACTAACAATTGATCATAAGTTGAAAGCTTCAAAAGGAGGGATACTTTGTTCATAACTCCAGAAATTGTCTGGATCAACTTTACCTTTCACCATTGCCAACCTCATAAGATTACCCTTAAAGTACTTGCATCCCCAAGTCATGGCTTGTGAGTAACTAGTCTCCACACCAGCATTTATACCCAAATCGAGATCTCTATAATTCACATAAGCAGCCCTAGGGCTCTTTGTCACATAAGGAGTCATATGCTTATATAACTTTCTGATCCAATTTATATGCCTTTCTGCTTCTCCAATATCTTCACTTTCCCACTTCACCAAGTACTGTATATTATACAAATTACCTTTCCTATGTGGGAACGGAATTTCTGAATCTAATATCTCATTCATTTTTCCACCATAAGGATCCATAATTAGTATCGGTTTCTCTTCTTCCGAGCACCAATTCCAAAGCTCCTCTAATCCTATTTCAGTTATGGCTTCTTCCACATAGTCTGTGGTAGCCTTGAAGTAACTTTTTGGCTCGGGTACTCTATCCTTTAGGGTATCTAGAGTTTTCTCTTTTTCCGAGTATATTGTAAAATAAAGTACTGATTCAATCCAAGTCATTTCGGAGCAATCTTTTTCCTCCAATCCTAATTCAGGAAATCTCTCTTCCATTACTGCAATGAGCTCATCTTTTTCACCAAGAAACAAAGAGTTGAATGTAGCTTGAATCGTTCGATTTTCCTCCTCATTAACCACTTCTATAATAACTCTAATAAATAGGTTTTTATCAAGTTTGTGTCCAATGTATTGCCACTTGTGAACAAGCTTAGTAGCACCTTGACCTAAAGTTTTGGAGAAGCTGAAAACAGTAACCACCGGTGGAACATGTACAAGTTTAATCTTCCATGAAAGTATAACCCCAAAACTCGCCCCTCCACCGCCTCTAATAGCCCAAAAAAGATCTTTGCCCATTGATTTTCTATCAAGAACTCGGCCTTTAACATCAACAATTTTTGCATCAATAATATTATCAGCTGCAAGACCATATTTTCGTAGCATAGTACCAAATCCTCCGCCACTAAAGTGTCCCCCAACACCGACAGTCGGACAAATTCCTGCTGGAAATCCGTGCACCGGACTTTTCTGGGCTATCCAATAATACAATTCTCCAACAGTTGCTCCAGATTCAACCCATGCTGTGTTTTCTTCTAAATTAACACTAATTGATCTAATATTGTTAAGGTCAACAACTATGAAAGGCACATCTTGCTTAGAAGTGTAGGACAAACCTTCGTAATCATGGCCACCACTTCGGATTCTGATCTGAAGTTTGATTTGCTTACAACAAATAACTGTGGCCTGTACATGGGAATAATTAAAGGGTGTGATTATAGCTACTGGTTTTGGGGTTTTGGGTGTTGAATATCTGAGGTTCTGAATTGAGGATTGGAGAATTGAGGAGTATGAATTATCACTTGGAGTATAAATAATATTTGATTCGGATGTAAAAGATGGAGAATTATGGGAAAGGCATTGGGTTAAGCTATCAAAGATTGGACTGGCATATGATGATGCTAGAAGAAGGTGAAGTGAGAGTAATGATGCAATTTTAGTGATAAGTAGCTCCATTTGATTTTCGTGTTGTTTTTGTGAGAAAATTATGTATATGTTACGAAGATTTTTGGTCTTGTTTGCATATTAAAATAAGGCCCAATTTGCAAACATTCTCTCCAAGTTGTCACCCAATTACGATATATATGACCATAAAAAAATTTTAAAGTCTCAATATGACCCAAAATCGAACAACTTTATTTCAGTCCCTACTGAGTTGAGGTTTCTTTTAAGGATAAAATGGTAAACTCGCATACATAGTTTTATTTTAAGTAATTAATATAATAAAACAAGTAAATATCAATATAATTAAAATACACACTAACACACTAAAAATACATACGCATATAAATTCAATCACACACTAACGCCCCAAGAACACACATGCCAAAAAACAAATCTTAAGACATTTGAAGCTAATCTCAACACCTAATTCAAAATTTCCACCACTCATTAAATTTAGGTTAATAATAAGAGCAAATTAGATACAAAAATTATAAACTATTAAATGAAATAATCCAACAACAATCAGTACTTGGCTAAAGAAAAAAAAATCCAAATCACAAAAAGCAATTCCGAACTCAAATCACTTGATGCCTAGTTCTTGGCTTCTATGGCTGCAATACAGAATCCATTACTTAGATGTTGTTTAAGGCTTTTAATTTTGGAGTTCAAATTGTTTTGGATTTAATTAGGTGTTGTTTGATAAAATTGAATAAAAAAATTTTAATATAAAAAAGAATTTGAATGAGCATAATTAATGAAATAGAAGCTCTAAATATAGAATGAAATGATGTGTTTGATAATTGTCTGTCTAAAACATCTGAATATGTGCATTTCCCTATTTTAACCTTCTAGACTATTATGGACAAATTTATTATATAATTATAAATAAACAATACTATTTATGAAAAATTAAATATAAACTTGTGAACAATCTTTGATGGTCTTTGATGAAGTATACTATTACTAATATAATTTTAGGAATAAACACTAATTTTTTTTTAATAACATTCTATTAGTCCATAAAACTAAAACAAAAGACTACAACAGTATTCATTAAATTGATTATTGACTAATTTATTAAAGAAAAAAGTTTAAAAAATATTGTGTATGTAAACAACCAAATTTGTTTACAATAGTAAAAAAATTATGGATATTAAATGTAATTTTTAATTGCCTATAAGTGTAGGTAGGTAAAAATATCATTCACTCACGACTGTCGACTAAAAGAGTGCCAGAAATAGTACTTAGTGCATATGCCGCCTGGTTATATGTTGAGGCAAAGACCCAAGCACCCTGACGGTGACCTCCATTACCACCATTATCACCGCCTCCACCATTGTCACGTGGTCCGGTACAATCTCTAGTAATATGACCCATCTCGCCACACAAAAGCATGCACTCAAACTCTCTACTGAGACCGCCTCCCGGATTATGACCCTACAAAGAAGACAAGGAGCTATCGGAATAAGATTTGGGTTACCCCCACCAGCTGATCCTGGATAACTACCCTAAGATCTGTCCCTTTTGGCGATTCTAACCTTGCCAAGGTAGCTGAAGCTGACGATTATGCCATTGTTGAGGCATATATTTGTTGATAACCCTTATTTTGATTCTGTTCACGCCACTGCCCCTGTTGGCCATCATGGTTCTTATTCCACTGACCACCCGGTTTAGAAGTCCAAAAGTCCTACCGCTCTATCTCAATATTCTTGGCTGCATTAGCCACTTCTGACACATCTGTAAACTTGATGTTAATAAGATATTAGCGATACCTATAATGAATTCTCCATTTGAACTTCTCTACCTACTCCACTGTAGTCCCTACAAAAGTTCCCGCAAAGCCTGCTAACCTGGTGAATCTCGTCATGAAATTTGTGATGGACTCATCATCGTTTTGTCGAATAGACAAATATTCTCTAGCATAGGCCTCTTTATTAGCAACTGGAAAGTACTGCTGATAAAAGACCTCACAAAACTTTGTCCAAATAAGTGCCTCAATATATCCATCACATTTTGTTGTTTTCATCGCCTTCCACTACCTTTGTGCATCCCCTTCTAGTTTATAAGCTTCAAGCAACACTCTCTGATTATCCGATCGAGCACCCCAACACATCAAAAATCTTCTGATTCACCAAGGCAGCCTTTACCACCAATTGTGGTATTGCATGCACAACCTGTGCCACCAATTGCAATAAAGCCTGATTAACCGCCTGATTCACCAAGGCAGCCAATTAAACATTAATTTGGTCATTAGATTGCTCATTGGGCTAGCCCTCACCACTTCCCCAATAATTATGACGGATCTCTAGCAATCTAATAAAGAAATCAACGGATATAAGCACAATAGATTAGAAACATATTCAAATATAGCTAATATGATAGTTGAACAAAAAGTGAAATGGAATAAAAACTTAATCCAGAAGTCTACCCATAACTCACAGGTTAAACCTAAAGGTTTTCTACAAGAAAGAACATAACTTTAATACCAATTCTGTAGCACCCCCTTTCTGAAATAGAAAGAGAGGTTACGCACAAAACATAGCAAAATTATAAAACAAATAGAGCTCTACGCCACAAGAAGAATATCTCTAATATCTTATAAATACCACAAGTCAAACCATAATAAATACCAAACTGACTCAAACCACAATTTAAAGTATTTATTACAACTCCAAATAAATCAATATATCACAACCTAAACAAAATATCAAAATAATTAGGATAAAAGAGAGCTCTCATCACATTTGCCCTTGATCCCCCTGATTACCTGCTGGAAGAAAAACATGGTATGAGCCAAATGCCCAGTACAAATATAGGGTACAAGAATAATGAAATGAAATAACTGACTCAATTAAATAATGAACTGGACTGAAACGAACAAAACTAACACAACAAAATAATAGGCTAAATCAAATGGTTGGGTGTTATTTCTTACGGAGCTCAAAACAAAACAGAAATATACTTTGCCACACAGGCAAGTCACATATATTGGACATCGAATCTATATGTATGTAAAATTGGAAGGCTTGTTTGGCACAAACATCATCAATCTGCAAAACATAACAAAACAGAAAATTAGGGTCGACCCATACGCCTCCCACAAAAAAATCACCATATGTCCAACTCTCACCGGAGCACAAAACGGAGACGTCGTGGATTGATCACACCGCCACGAAAGGTGTCATGCCTCGGTGCCAAGAGGACATGCATGTGTTACCCCCACAGGTGGTTATTATATCTCAAGTATTGAAAGTAGTATGCGGACAAACCAATCATATTTGATATGATGTAACATATACTTTGTAATCTTATTCATTTATTAATAAAAGAATTCATTTATTAAAGGCATCTTACTTTATCAACATGGTGTTGTTATATTATATGTGATAAACATTGTTTTAAGTAATACTTTTAGAATCATGATATATGATGATCATGGTAACGATATCTAAATTCTTAGATAGCTTAAAACTAAAATTATTTCCAATCGTTGGATTACTAAAAAGGGAATCAGTGAATTTGGATATATTGGTACAAACTTTGCTTAGTCTTAGGAAGAAGGTGATTGATCTTATAATCATTTGTGTGGAGACACAAAAGCAAGTATATAGGTATTTATTAGAGAATAAATTCATTGAGCGTGACTTGCTAAAGGAATACTTAATGGAGCTTTACTTGTCTGTCAATAGAATTCCTCTAGTGATAATAATACAACTGATCCTTGGACTTGAGATCATCATAGTATATTGTGTGCATGTGATGAATTATACTTTGACATATCCCTTAAGACCCTTAGGGTATATCAAAGGGTATGCTTGGTATAATTATAAGTTGTATATGGAGATACTGAATGATCAACAAAGAATCTATCGCTTCTAATAAAATGAGAGAATGTCATATATGATTCGATAAATGACAATTTAGTGGTCCTTGGCCAAGGCATAATAAAATTAGAAAGTAGTTTCTAATTTGCATTATTTAGAATTGTGCATTTTAAAATCGAAATACATATAATTAAATAAAATAAGACTCGATAGTAATTTCATGTCTTATATTTAATTGGGACATTGTATGGTAGAAGGATTGAATTGTTTGGTAACTATTCACTGAAAGGTTCTTTTATGATTGATGTTGAAATTTATATTATTTAGAAAGTCGTTGATCGCTAAGGGGAATTACTATTATTGTAGAATAAGTATTATTTATTTAAATAAATTAAATAGTTTAATATATATTTATTTAAATAAGATTAGAAGTGTTCTAATTAATTTATTCACAACCGGTTTAATATGGAGAACATAAAGGGTCACACTGCAAAAAAAATATTTATTTAAGAAGTAAATGGCATAATCATAATAATAATTTAAATATATTTCATTTACTCTAAGATGATAGAATAAATTAAATAGATCAACATTTAATATTTAATATTGTGGAAATATTAAATATAAATTAATAAGAGAAATCTTATTATTATTACTACTATTATAAGTTCCTAATTGGATTAAGAATATAATTAATTAAAAGAGTTTAATTAATTCAAATAAAACCCTATTCCTAAATAGTTTAGACGGTTTACCTACATTTATAAATAAGAGAAGTCTTATTATGGGTAAAAGTTACACATAGTACACATTCTTCCAACAGATGAGAGAGTAATTATGTAAGACCCCAACTTTTATGAATAAAGATGATTTTTTCTCTAAATATCATTTTGAATAATTATTGTGTGAATTTTTTATAATATTAAAGTTGTGGGTAATATTTATAAATTTTGCAAAGTAAGCAAGTTGTTATAAAATATTCGATTGGTCGGGGAATATTCGTTTTAACAGGAAATATTCGTACGAAGACACAATCATTGGTGGACCCCACAACGGAATTATTATCGGAGTTTGAAAACGACAGAAATATCTTTTTATAAAAATAACGACGAAAATTTTACCGCTAACTATTGAAATACCTGGTGATAAAAGTACAGTAATACGTGTGGTTGCATAGTAGCACACGGTATTTGATGCTTACGTGAGAAGTCACTCAGTTATACTAAAGTATTGCTACAGTAATTGCTGCATAGTATCTCTCATTATTGATTCAAGTATTGTCATTGTATCATCTACATAATATTTTATATTATTAAATCAATGATTGAGATGACAAGCTATTCATATTATTATTTGTATTATTGACAATGTCTAGAAAGTTCTGTCGAGGAAAGGGGTTTGGTCACCTAATTACGCGCCAATAAGGAGAAATTCTTATCGAAAAGTCTCCTTTTTCCTGAGAATGATCTGGTTGTTAATATTGCAAGTTATATTATTGATGAATAAATGTTGTTAAAAATATTGAAGAAATTTTTATGAAGTATTTGTTATAAATTTTGCTTATTATATGGACCCCACCTACTCATTTCTCATAATAATGTGTGTTATGAGTGTGATAATATATATATATATATATATATATATATATATATATATATATATATATATATATATTTGATTTTGGTAGGGGTGGGAACTTATGTTTGTCACTTGGGTAAAAATTATTATTATTATATATATATATATATATATATATATATATATATATATATATGTATGTATTTATATTATAATAATTTTTTTTATGAAAAATAGAATATATTTTATTTTATTTTGAATAGTGTCTGCATAGTATTTGCATAGTAAATTCAAAAAAATTCAGCCGATTTCCCGTGACCTTACTGTGCAGTCCGTGATTTTTTCTTTATTGTGCATCCAAATAGTATCCTTCCATTCTCCTATAAATAGGATGCTTAGTTTAGAATTGAAAAATACAATAGAATCAGAGAATTCTTCTTCTATAATATTAAGCGTATTTCTTTAGAGTTTAAGGAAGCTTTGAGTGTAGAAAATAGTGCAAGTTTTCTTCAAGAATATCCCCGCTATATCAGTTGGAATACTCTCCTTTTTAAGGTAAGGGATATTATTTTTGTTCAATATTCGTATGAAATAATATTTTCTTCTATACTCTGTAGTATGTAAGTAATATTATATCGTTTCAGATTCTGAATTCTACACTCATTTTGTTAAAGTATGACTTATATACTCCTTGAAATTAGTAAAATATCCTTGAAATTAGTAAAATATTCTTGAAATTTACGCTTCATCTAGTATCTTTTCACGTAAATATTATTTTGAACATTCTTGATAAAGTTTAATTTTTTTATGCCGGAGTACTATTCACAGGGTACTATTCTCGAATTACTATCCATGGGGTACTATTCACTCGGGGTACTATTCATGATAAAAAATGATTTTTTTTGTCCAAATCATTTTTGGTACAATATTATTCTTGAATTTTACTCCACAAAGCAATATCATGTTGATAATTTGGACATTATTGAATTCCGGATAAATTAAATTATAAATCCTTAAAATATTTCCTTTGTTTTTATTTAATTGAATTCTTATATCATTGTCATCATCCTCATGCTTATAATGTGATGAAAGTCATCTTTGGCCCGTAGTGCATAGATGGACTGTTGATTGATATGATTATGACCAGGGATTATTCGGTATAATCATGACTTGTAAATGTTACAAATGATGTGGTAAATGTCATCATTGGCCCGTAGTGCATTGATGGACAGTTGTTGGCATGATCATGACCATTGGTGATTACACGAATATCCTTGGCCCGTAGTGCATGGATAATTCGTGGACATGATACTAATGAATATCTTTGGCCCGTAGTTCATGGATAATTCAGTGATGTGAATTATTTATTGAGCTGAGTCTCAATGATAGAATTGATGATAAACACTTAAATCATAGAAGATAGTAGATTCCATGCTCTACTTGACTCTTCTAATGGATTGCTTGTTCCGCTGCAGTTAAACTTGATGTTTATTGTATTTATCAATTTAACACTGTTGAAGGCTAACGATAATTTATTCTGCATTATCTTAGTCGTAATATTTCTTACTGGGCTAGTTGAGCTCACCATTTTCTTTCATTGTTCTCTTCAGAAAATGAGAACGTAGCCGGGACTAGTCGGGGAACGGAGTGATGGTCCGAGATGGTGGTAATATTGTCTAGAAGACAATATTCGTGTAAAAACTCTCAGCTATGCTTTTGTCGTATTGTATAAAAGAAGTTTGTATTTAAATTTTGTACCATATATTTGGCGACTCAAGATGGGTGATGTATACCTATTTTGGGGGCGTCACAGTTGGTATCAGAGCTTAGGAATATGATCCCTGACTGAGATTTGAGACTAGAACTAGGAGGGGAGAGACGGGTAATTCCTTCGCTAGTATGACCTACCTAAGTTTATTTATTATTTAATTGGTCGGTCAGAGTATAGGGATAATACGTGACATGTCAATTAACCCTTATTTTGTAGCAGTGTTTGAAAATGACATCCGAAAATATTGAGATAAGCAATGGAGTACAGGAGATTGTTGAGTCATCGATGATCAATAACCAGGATAATGTGCATCAAGAAGGCAACTATCCTCAGGTAAACAACACCGACCAAATGATGAACTATGGGATGTTCAGAGGCTTTCTGCAATTCACGCAACATCAGGCGAGAGAGACTCTTGTGCAAAATGTAGGTAGAAACACTGGCAACTCACAGATGGTCACTTCTAAGCAGTTCAAGGAGCTGGGACCACCGGAGTTTTTGGGAAAGCCAGAACCACTTAAGGCAGAGACGTGGATAAAGCAGATCACCAAGATATTTGATGTCTTGGGATGCTCCGAGAAGCAAAAGGTTCCCTTTGCCACCTTCATGTTGCGAGGAGAGACATATTATTGGTGGGAATCTGTAAAACATACTCAACCAGCCGCATTAAAGATGTCTTAGGAGAAGTTCCAAGAACTGTTCAACGATAAGTACTTTTTCGAAAGTATTCGTCTCATGAAGGAGGTAGAATTCATCAAGTTGGGTCAAAATAATATGACCGTGTCGCAGTACGAGGTTAAGTTTGCCGAGTTGTCCCGGTTTGCATCCTATTTGGTTGATAATCATGAGGAGAGAATGACGTGAATATTTATGCAAGGTTTGAAACCCGAAATACATTAATACCTCATTTCTCATAAACTGTGTTTGTATTCAGATGTTGTAAGTAGGGCTCAGTTATTGGAGCGTGATAATGGGTTAACCCAACCAAGAGATAGCAGCCGGCAAAGCGATAATACCAGTGGTAGCGGTCATCAAAGCGGTGACAACAAACATGGAGGAATTCAACATGCCAGAAATGGTAACCACTTCGGTGGTAATTCTGGCCAAGATAATAGAAGTAAAAATTTGAAGAAGAGAAGGTTCAATAATGATGAAAAGACAGCAGCACCAGCACCAGTTTCCAAGGAAGGAGAACGGCCACCGATCGTATGCTTCAAATGCGGAGGGGAGGGACACATCAGTCCAAACTGCACGATGCAATCCAAAGCGTGTTACAATTACGAAAGAAAATGTCACCTAGCTCAATTTTTCGTGTAGTGAAGCCAAGTCCAGTTGGGATGGTGACACCAAATGCCGTCCCAGACAAGTCAAAACCAGTAGTTCAAGGGAGAGCGTTTGTCGTGACCTCCCAAAAAGTGAAGAACCTGAACGAAGTTATCACGGGTAAGCTAATTATAAACTCTTGCAAAGTTTATACCTTATTTGATACCGGTTCTGTCCATTCTTTTATTTCTCCTACTTGCGCTCAACGTTTAAATTTGACTCCGGCGAAATTAGACTTTGACTTATATGTTGAAACTCCATTGGGAGAAATCTTCATTACATCCACTGTTTATAAGTCTTGTTGGATTCAAATCGCCAACCGCACGTTACCTGTCGATCTTATCTATTTGAAAATACTTGCATTCGATGTGATTTTAAGAATTGATTGGTTAACTACTCATCATGCTAAAATTGATTATTTTCGTAAGGTTGTTAGCTTTCATATTCCTAACCAACCTATTATGTGAAATCAAGCAACCAAATCACTAAAGTCAATCACTGTCATATCAAGCCATAAAGCTATTCATTTATTGAAAAATGGATGTCAAGCTTTCTTAGCCCATATCACAAATTTAAACAAAAATACGTCAGATTTGAATGATATTTCTATTGTTAATAAATTTCCTGACGTATTTCCTAAAGAACTTCCTGGCCTAACCCCAGAGCGTGAAATCAAATTTTGTATCGACCTTGAACCCGGTACAAAACCCATTTCCAAAGCCTCATATCGAATGACTCCTATTGAACTTCAGGAGTTAAAGACCCAACTGCAGGAATTGCTAGATATCACTTCCATTCGTCCTAGTACGTCTCCTTGGGGTGCTCTTGTTCTATTCGTAAAGAAGAAAGATGGAAGTATGCGACTTTGTATTGACTATCAGGAGTTGAATCATGTCACCATCAAAAATAGGTACTCGTTGCCTCGCATTAATGACCTGTTTGACCAGTTGCAAGGTGTTAAGTTCTTTTCAAAGATCGATCTTCGTTCCGGATATCACCAGTTAGAGATTAAAACTGATGACATTCCAAAGACTGCTTTCAAAACTCGGTACATGTCACAACACATACGACATAATATCAACACAAATGAGTTCTAATACGTACATGTTAAACTGAAATGAATTATCAACACAAAGTCTCCAAAAAAATATATTAACATGTACATTACTACGAACATCAAATTAAATTATATACATGATGCACTAGTCGGCAGAGTACAAATTAATAGGAGTTCCAAATATCAACATCAAAATGAACTATCATAATAAATTTAACAAGGAATAATCATGAGAGCCAATACTAAATTTTGAAACGAGTAGCAAAATGAATAAATTAAAATCAAAAGAGTCTCACTGAAAGAGTACGGAATCCGTAACTGGATTAAGGAATATAATAACCGAAATTATAATCTCAAATATAATTCGTTAAACTCTCATCGTCTAAACTAATTACAAAAAATAATAATAATATAAATAAATTTGTAAAAAATATGTCTTCTATCTTTAACTCATTTATTATTTTATTACTACTACTACTATATTCTATTGATTTCCATAATACCACATGTACTTGCTATATTATACAATTACCATATCGTCTGTTTTAAAATAAACCTGCATAAAACTTGAAACCTGAAGCAAATCTCTAGTTACAAAATTAATTGGAACTTCACGTCCTCCGACGTTGCAAAAATCAAACTTTACTAAAAATATAAATCTAGTCAATTGATAATCACACTTAAACTAATCTAATAAAATATATAATGATTCTTTCATCAGGACATCATTAACAATAATATTAAATTAATAATCAATCCATTAACCGGCTCCCCTCATGTAATCCCCATATGGTCACTTGGTATAATAAAAAAATATATATTGATTCACAAAGTAAGAGTATTCACAACAGTTTCCCCAATTAACTCTTTCCTCAATTAACTCTTTATCCCCAATTTTAAAGAATATATCAATAAATCATTATCCAACAGTTTTTTTATCTTTATTTGACTCCCTATTTTAATCCCTATATATGATTTAACTCCCCAGTGTGAGAATCAAAAAATCATTCCCTATATATGCAAAATGACATTTCACACCCTCATTTAAGTGGACAACTCATCAATCATACACATCTTGACATTTTTTTTTACTTTTTCATTTTTAAATTATAAAATTAATATTGACTTATTTTTTAAAAATTAATTTCAAACGTATTCAAATTTAAAATTGATATAAATTTATTTAATTTATGTCAATATAATTATAAATATTATAAAAGTATTATTAATTATAAAACTTATTATTTTCAAAATTTAAATGAATCATATTAATTTTAAATTTAAAATATTACAAATTAACTTTTTAAAAGTTAATATTGATCTTATGTACATTTGCACCTACAATCCATTCAATACTTTTAGAACTTTTAATTTTTAAATTTCATTATTTAAGGAATCAATATAAGGAACCTGTTGGGTATACATGGTGAAAAAATTGAATCTCTATTTTACAGAATGACTCAATAGCATTGCAGAGTAAGAATAAAGATAAGAAAACTGTTGTGAATGCTCTAATAATATTACTTTAATTGAAAGAATCTTTCTCCTTTTTATTTCCTATTCATCTACAACCGCTTTTCTCCCTTCTTTTTCCTCAGTTGCGTATTAGGCGTAACTGTTTGAATAAATTAGGTTTAGTTATTTATTTATTAATAAATTTATTAATTTTCTTAATTTTAATAGAATTTTAAAATTGCATAATTATAAATTAGACTCAATTAGTTTAAAGGCAAAAATTAATATAATCTCTTATTTATAGTCCACATAAATTAAATACAATTTGATCAAACATAAAAAAGTCTAATTAAAATATTTAAAATATATATTTAAATATTATTTATTTATTTATTTTTATTATTTTTTTCTAGGTATTACATAATAACTTTAAGATTTAATATTTTAAACATTAAACTTTGGAGTTTACTTTGTAAAGGACAGAATATTACAGGATTAAAAGTGTTTTTAAGCCAAAACTTTACAATTTAATTTTCCCCCTTTTTTAAGTCTTCTTGGAATATATTAAAATAAAAAAGAGGGACCATTCACCAATAATTAATTATTTTGTCTCTAATAATTAAATAGTGTTATTTGTATAGTTGTTGTGGAGTCTGGATCGTCATGGAACACGTTGAAGGAAAATTATACACATTGTTGTCGGTATAGATAAGATATCAACAATCAATAGGCGACAACAATTATCAAAATATTTTTATGCAGTGCCTTCGATGAAATGTTGATCATCATTTTCAACAACAACAAAAATTGCTTTTTTATTTTGTTGTGAAAGACCTAAACTTTTTATCAAAGAAATTAATGAACGAAGTATGATTATTTATGAATAGCTAAACAAATACTAACATGCATAAAAACAACATAACTAAAAGCTCTGTGATTAAAACTGTAAAATAAGTAAATAGTTCGAGTTCGATTTGTACTCGTTTGATTAAAAAATTTATTCGAGCTCGATTTAAAATATAAATGAGTCAAATATTAACAAATTTTAAAATTCGATAAATTACTCGAACATTCTCAAATTGCAATTTTCTATTAATACTCGAATCATATTCGTTCAAAAAGTTTAAACTCGCTTTCTAAGAACGATTCGAGATCTAAGAACTACTCTTGCGATAAACGAAATGAGCCTCAATCAAATCTTTTTTTATACTCAATAATTTTTATGAACCAAATCTGAGCAACTCAATACTCGGCTCGACTCGATTCATTTACACCCTTATCTGTGAAGGTTATTTAAAATTTATTGTTGAGAAAAATTATTGAAAAAAATATATTTTGAAAATGTCATATGTAAAATTTTATCTTTACTTCCATATAAACAAGAGCTTTGCTGGATTTTTTTTATATAAACATAGGGGCATGAGTAGAAACATAATTTAATAAATTTAAGGGGCAGATTTATGGAGAGGCTAACCTTAGAGGGAAAAAACACTAAAATACTTCCCTACTAAGAAAAACTATATATATATATATATATATATATATATATATGGGCTATATGAGTGAAATCGTCGCTATATCCTAAAAAATCGTCGTCATAACCGACTGTGTACTATACAGCTGTGTACATGTGATAACCTAAAATTTTGGGTAATATTAAAATAAGAATTAAATAAATAAAATTCTTATTAGATAATATGTTATATATTTCATAAGTGGGTATGAATTATGCACTATGTGATGCGTATGCTTAATAAATATATTGGTATTATATATTTATAAATTGTAGGGGCAATTTATTAAAGGAAGAGAAGAATAGCATATATTAATATAATGTTATATAAACATCAAGAATATAAAGGAAAGTCAACATGGCTTAATTAAGAGTATTTATTTTTAAATAAAGATGTGCATTTACTCTATGAAGTAAATATCGTATGATATGATTGAATTCATTCATTAATGTTATTAAGTAATAAAAATAAGGATAATAATATTTACTCCATTAAGTTCATTTAAAATACACGAACCCATCATTTTAATGATGTAGGTGCAAAGTATTTATGCTAGTTAAAATAAATGTGGTGGATAAAAATACATATATATTAATAGGTAATATGAGTCCATATTAATTATTGAGCCACATTAAATTAGCTATATGTATTATATTAACTTTGATGGTATGGACTCTTGCTTTATTAAAAGAGGTGTAACGAGAGTTCAATATATATGACTTGGGCCAAATTAATTGTTCTATGTATGCTTGCAATCCTCTTATACTTTTATTATAGTTTGAGAGGAGTGTAATTAGCCCAAATTAAAACAATGTTCAGCCATTTTCCTAGCTAATCCAGCAGCCCACATGATTGTAATAGGATAACTGTTTTAGCCTAATATGAGGCCCAATCTGGAAGCCTTATGAGAGAAGAGAGCTGAGGATGGTGTATGTAAATAAGTTAGTTACTGGCATAGTTAGTGAGTTAGTTCTATCAGTTAGCCAATACATTTGTTAGTCAGTTAGCAAGAGAGCTGTGACGCCCCCAAAATAGGTATACATCACCCATTCTCGAGTTGTCAATACATGGTATGTAAACAACTACAACTTTATTATTACAACAAGAAATCGTGAGTTTGAATACAAATATTATCTTCTAGACAATATCTATACTCAAATAAATTCTCATCACATTTATTGATATATTATTTTATAAAATGGTGAGGACTACTAAACAACTCTCTCTAGAACCTTCATTCCATACCCCACTGCATTTTCGCTTATATTCTCGCCTCCCGAGAAGAAAAATGGAACAAAAAGAAAAAGGGTGAGCTCAACTAGCCCAAGAAAAGAATATTACTATGACTAAGATAATATACAACAAATTATCGTTAGTCTTCAACGGGAAAAATCTAGTAGAATACAATAGACAACAAGTTTTAAATCAATATATCGCAATGGAAATAATAATTCATTAGAAGAGTTAAGTAGAGAATGCAAACTACTATCTTCTATGTATGAATTTAAAAGTTCATCGCTCATCTTTTATCCTGTAACATCAATCAATATATATATCTCGAAATCAAATATTTATCTTTGCACTACAGGCCAAAGATATTCATCAGTTGGTCATGTTCATCTAAACACATGTTCATCTTTGCACTACGGGCCAAAGATATTCATCAGAAATCATTCATCTTTGCACTACAGGCCAAAGATATTCAATAACATCATCATTTAAGACTGAGAATGATGAAAAATATTTTTAAAAAAATGAATCCAGTGAAACAAAATGACAAGGATTAAGGATTAAGGATTCGTACTTTGTTTTATCCATGTCCAAAAATACCTCAAAAATAATCATAGTGGTGTAAAATTCAAGAATGATCAAAACATGGATACAATCAAAGCTAGTATCCATAATAGATATTTTAGACGAAAAGGGAAAATTTTTATTTCTCGATGAATAAAGGTCAGATTCGTGAATAAGGTCGTATACGTGAATAGTTCCCAGATACGTGAATAAGAATCTCAGACACCAAAAGTTTCAAATTTGATACAAACTTCAGATCAATATTTCAAAGATAATGATATTGAAGAAATAATATCATTACGAAAAAAAATAATATCCCTTACCTCGAAAGACAAGATTTACAGTTGAAACACCTGGATATAAGCTATGACTTGAACTTGCACCATATAACAACAAAGACTAAAGTATACTCAAAATACTCACAAGAATATGCTCGATAATATAGAGAGAAAAACTTCAGCTTACGTGTGATTTTCATTTCTAACCCAAGACCCTATTTATAGGAAAATGCTTAGAACTCCAAAAGTAGAAAATTTAATAAAATATAAATATATATATCAAAATTCCTACGCCACTCTTGAAATCTGATTTCAAATTTAAATAAGAACATGCCACCTTCTAGAAAAAGTAAGAAAAAACGTTTTTCTAATTTAAAATAATTTAAACTTCCAAAATCAATTATTTTGAGCTTCTAACTTCAATAATTCACAATAAATAGCCCTTTTGTCGTAAAAAATTCAAACTCACAATTTTTTATAGGAAATTCAATTTCTCTACAACTTTACGGAAGAAAGTTTTTCCAAATTCCAAATGTAAAATTGACCAAAATCTATAAACGGACGATTTTACAAGCTACAATCAAATTTCAGTCAAGAAATGGGGTCCACTGACACATAAAACATGCTTTAAATATTTTTGGTAACAAAAATACTCCTCCACATATACTCATATATCCCACATTCATCGTAAAAATATTATTATTATTATATTATTAAAATATAATAATATATTTAAATGAATTATTTTATCAAAAAAGATAAAATTTCAATTTTCAACAATTGTCACATTAAAATTTTCTCCATCTATATCCACATAAAATTAATATTTTCCTCATCATATGAATCAATAATTAATTATTCACAAATAATATTACGTAATCACAATATCGACAACTGTGCGCTTCCTGTGAGAAGGGGGGCTTTCCAATAAGAATTTCTCCTTACATCAAGCCGCAATTAGGTGACCAAACCTCTCCTTAGATGTAACTTTTTAGACATTGCCAATAATATTATCTAATAATATTATTCAGATAATATGAATTATTGCTTCGATAATAAAAATATACGTAGTAATGACAATTATTAAAACAACAAAGAATATAAAATATCAACGCAAAGAATTATTAAATCAATAAAATAAAATACCGAATAAAGAATTATCGTAACCATTATTGAGTAGTGCCTTCTTACGTAAGAATCAATAATTGGTGCAATACCGCAGTGCTACTTCTGTGTGTTAACCAATTTAGTATTTTAACAAGATAATCTAACAATAACTACGCCGTTATTTTTAAACAACTTATATTTGTCGCTTTCTTCATCCAATCGCTTTCAAGCATGGGGCCCAAAAAGATCATACCATCAGCATTTAATATTCCCCGACAAAGAAAGAATATTTCACGACCAAACGAATATTCCCGAACAACAATGAATATTTTATAACCACTTGCTTATTTTAAAATATTTATGTATTTTACCCATAACTATCCACATTAATCAAATCAACCCTTACTATTTCAAAATAATAAATAGAGAAATTAAATTTCATTAATAATAAGTTGGGGTCTTACAACCTCCACTCCTTATGAAATTTCGTCCTCAAAATTGATGTCGTGACTGGTGTTTTCAAAAGGTGAGGATACCTCGCTTTCATTTCCGCTTTCCAATTCCCGTGTCATTTCTCTATAAAGCATGATTCCTCCACAAAATTTTAACTTGTGGTATGACCTTCGTCACGTAGGACATGCTCCTTTCTATCCAAGATCTTGACAGTACCTCCTCATAATACGTTAAGTCTTCTACTATCTCGTCCCGGGCTCTAACTCAATAACGTGGTTCGGGTCTTTCACATATTTACGAAGTACGATATGTGAAACATATTATAAACACGAGACATATTCGGAGGTAACGCGAGTCTATAGGCTACATTTCCTACTCGGTCAAGAATTTGAAATTGACTAATAAATCGTGGATTGAGCTTTCCTCGTTTCCCAAATCTTGTAACTCCCTTCCATGGAGCTACACGCAACAATACGTGATCCCCAATACTAAATTGTCTTTTCGATGAAGATCTGCATAACTCTTTTGTCGATCTTGTGCCGTTTGTATACGTTGTCGAATCATTTGGATCATTTTCGTAGTCATACGTACCAACTTGGGTCCTAACAATGTTACTTCACCCACCTCGTCCCAACATACTGGAGAGCGACATTTTCGTCCATATAATGCTTCGAATGGAGCCACACCTATACTTGCTCGATAAATTGTTGTTGTAGGAGAATTCCATCAATGGTAAATACTTATCCTAACCGCCTCTTGAAGTCTAGGACACGTAGTCTTAATAAATCTTCAAGAGTTTGAATAGTCCTCTCGATTGTCCGTCTGCTTTGAGGATGGTATGCCGAATCAATCATAAATCCGCGCTCATAGCTTTTTGCAAGCTAACCCAAAATCTTGAAGTGAATCTTGGGTCACGATCCAAACTATGGATAATTGGCATGCCATGCAACCTCCAATCTCATTTACATATATACTAGCAAGACGTTTCGAGGGAATAAGTCTCCCATATCGGCAAGAAATGAGCGGACTTTGGTTAATCTATCAACAATAACCCAAATGGCATTGATGCCTTGAGAAACCGTAGGAAGACCCGTAACGAAATCCATTGTAATGTGTTCCCACTTCCATTTCGGAATCTCAAATGGTTGCAACGGACCCTTAGGTACTAGATGCTCCGCCTTTACACGTTGACAAGTTAAACACATCGAGATAAACTTTGCAATCTCTCTCTTCATATTGTTCCACCAAAATGTATGTCGTCAAGATCACGATACATTTTAGTACTTCCAGGATGGATTGCAAAATGGTGTATTGTGTGCCTCCATCATAATCTTGTACTTCAAATCGTAGTCGTTAGAACACAAAGTTTGGAGTGGACTCAAGTATTCCTTCTTCATCAATTCTTGCTTCCAAATAGCACCTCTCTTTTTTTTCTTCATCATGACGTTATCGCCTTGGTTGGGCTTGAGCAACCTTAACTTTTCTATTAAAGTTGGCTCTATGCGTATACTTGACATCATCGCACTCGCTCCTGCATATGATCTTCTACTCAACGCGTCAGCTACCACGTTCGCTTTTCTAGGATGGTATTGAATAGTGTGGTCGTAGTCTTTCAATAGCTCGAGCCAACGTCATTGCGATGTTGAGTTCTTTTTAGTGAAGAAATATTTAAGGCTTTTATGGTCTGAATATATCTCCACTTTCTCCCCATATAGATAGTGCCTCCAGATCTTTAGCGCGAAAACGACTGCTGCCAACTCTAGATCATGAGTAGGATAATTCCTCTCATACTCTTTAAGTTGTCGCGAGGCATAGGCTATGACTTTCCCACGTTGCATGAGAACACATCTTAACCCTTTGCCCGAGCATCGCTGTAGATAACAAATCCATCCGAACCAGATGGTATTGTTAGAACAGGTGCCAAAATAAGTCTCCTCTTAAGCTCTTGGAAACTCTTCTCGCATTCCTCGCTCCATACGAATTTTATATCTTTCCGAGTCACCGAAGTTAATGGAGTAGCGATTCGAGAAAATCCTTCCACCGAATCTCCGATAATAACCAAATAAGCCCGTAAAGCTTACGTGCATTTTGGCCACCGACTTCTTGTTGCTTCTAACTTTGTATTGCTTCAATCTTCACCGAGTCCACGATACTCCATGTTTCGACATCACGTGCCCAAGGAATGCTACTTCCTCAAGCCGTAACTCGCATTTCTTCAATTTGGCATATAGTTTTTTTTCACGAAGCCTTTGAGTACCAAATTTCAAATGGTGCTCATGATCTTCACGACTTTTGGAATATATGAGGATGTCATCAATAAAGACAACAACGAATCGATCCAAATATTCCTTGAATACTCGGTTCATCATATCCATGAAAGTCATAGGAGCATTAGTCAACCCGAAAGACATGACTAAGAATTCATAATGCCCGTCTCGAAGTTCTCAAGGCGCTTTGGAATATCCTCGATTCTAATCTTCACCGATGATATCCGAATCGAAGATCGACTTTTGAAAAGAATTGTGCTCCTTGCAACTGGTCAAACAAGTCATCAATACGTGGTAGATGATACCTATTCTTGATGGTGACATGTTTCAATTCCCGATAGTCAATACAAAGTCTATTACTCCCGCCTTTTCTTCTTTACGAATAAAACAGAGCACCCCAAGGAGATGTACTTGGGATTTAATGAAACCGATGTCCAACAATTCCTCGTAGTTGGACCTTTAACTCCTGAAGTTCAATAGAGCCATTCGATATGGGGTTTTAGAAATGGGATTTGTACCAGTTCAAGATCAATAAAGAATTCAACTTCACGCTACGGGGTAGGCGGAAGTTCTTCAGAAATACGCCGTGAAAGTCAATAACAACAGAATATTATTCAAATTTGACGTGTCTTTATTCAAATCCATAACATGGGATAAGAAAGCTTGACATCCGCTTTTCAATAAACGAATAACTTTATGATTAGATATGATGGTGATTGATTTTAATGGTTTAGTTGCTTGAATTGCATAACAGTGTTGTTTAGGAATATGAAAGCTAACAACCTTACGAAAATAATCAATTTTGGCATGATGAGTAGTTAACCAATCAATTCCTAAAATCACATCAAAAGCAAGTATCTTTAAAGAGATAAGGTCAATGTAAGGTGATGGTGCCAACTTGAATCAAACAAGATTTATAAACGATTGGATGTGATGAAAGTTTCTCCTAACCGAGTTTCCACAGATAGGTCAAAGTCTAATTTCTCCTGAGTCAAGTTTAAACGTTGAGCACAAGCAGGAGAGATAAATGAATGGGTAGCACCCCAGATCAAGTAAGGTATAAACTTCGCAAGAATTTATAAATAGTTTACCCGTGATCACCTCGTTTGGGTTCCTCGCATTTTGACCACTCACAACTAATGCTCTTCCAGGAACCGTTGACTTTGACTTTTCTGGGACAGTCTTTTGAGTCACCGTCCCATTGAACTAGGTTTCGCTACTGCATACAATCTCGAGCGATATGTCCTTCCTTTCCACAATTATAGCATACCTTGAACTGCTAGGCGCTTGACCGATATGTCCCTCTTTCTCGCATTTATAGCATATGACCGGTGGTCGTTCTCCTCCTTAGAACCAGATTCTTTCACGCGACTGCTGCCTTTCACATGGTCGTTGTTAAATCTCCTCTTTTTAAAATCTCCTCCTGACTCGCTTCTTCTATTTTTATGGCCATGATTACCACCAGAGTGGTTACCATTTTTGTCCGCTCTTTTCCTTCTCCGTGGTTATCGTTGTTTTGTTGATCGCTATCTCCGGTATGATCCTCGATTGTGGTCCCCTCGGTTGACCGACTTTCGTTATCTCGCTCTAATAATTGAGCCCCATTTACAACATCCGAATAGAGAAAAAAATTTATGAGAAATGAGATATTGTCGTATCTTGGTTTCAAACCTCTCGTAAACATCCGCATCATAACGCTCCTCATTCTTCATCAAATGAGGTGCAAACTGGATAACTCTATGCAAACTTTGCCTCGTCTTCGAGACACCGCCATGTTGTTTTATTCTAATCGATGAACTCCACTTCCTTCATATAACGAACACTTTCGTGAAAGTATTTGTCATTAAATAGTTTCAAACGCGTCTCCCAAGATATCTTTGAGTCGCAAATTTGGATGGAGTACGCTTCACGACTCCCACCAATGAGTCCGCCTCACCACTTTAACATAAAGATGGCGAATGGAACCTTCGTTCCTCCGTGCATCCCAAGACATCGAATATCTTGGTAATTTGCTTGACCCATATTTTCGCCATGATCGGATCTCGCTTTCCCTTAAATTCGTGGTCCCAACTCTTTGAATCGCTTGTTTGTGAACCCGTGAATTGCTATCATTTCTCCTCAGATTTTGAACACGAGTCTCCCTCGTCGATTTTGCATGAACTGTAAAAAGCTTCTAAACATCCCTCGCTCATCATCTCGCCAGCAGTGTTGTTCACGGGAGGAACATTGCCACTTTGTTGCACGTTCTCCTTATTGGTGAGTACACAGCGTCTCCACTGTCTCATTTCCATTGTTAATATTCTCGATCGACATTCTCAAATCTTCGCTATAAAACAAGGGTTAATTAAGGAAATCAATATATCACATAATATCCCTATATAATGACTAACTAACAAATAAGCTTAGGTAGGACACACTAGCGACGGATTTACTCGCCTCTCCTCCTAGTTCTATTCCCCGATCTCCGCCAGAGATCATATCCCTAAGCTCGATACCAACCGTGACACCCCCAAAATAGGTATACATCACCCATTCTCGAGTTGTCAATACATGGTACATGTAAACAACTACAACTTTATTATTACAACAAGAAATCTGTGAGTTTGAATACAAATATTATCTTCTAGACAATATCTATACTCAAATAAATCCTCATCACATTTATTGATACATTATTTTACAAAATGGTGAGGACTACTAAACAACTCTCTCTAGAACCTTCATTCCATACCCTCGACTGCATTTTCGCTATATTCTCGCCTCCTGAGAAGAAAAATGGAACAAAAAGGAAAAGAGTGAGCTCAACTAGCCAAGTAAAGAATATTATGACTAAGATAATATACAACAAACTATCGTTAGTCTTCAACAGGGAAAAATCTAGTAGAATACAATAGACAACAAGTTTTAAATCAATATTCGCAGCGAAAATAATAATTCATTAGAAGAGTTAAGTAGAGAATGCAAACTACTATCTTCTATGTATGAATTTAAAAGTTCATCGTCTATCTTTTATCCCTGTAACATCAATCAATATATATCTGAAATCAAATATTTATCTTTGCACTACAGCCAAAGATATTCATCACCGTCATGTTCATCTAAACACTGCTCATCTTTGCATTACGGGCCAAAGATATTCATCGAAATCATTCATCTTTTGCACTACAGGGCCAAAGATATTCAATAATATCATCATTTAAGACCGAGAATGATGAAAATATTTTAAAAGAAACGAATCCAAAGAAACAAAATGACAAGGATTAAGGATTAAGGATTCGTACTTTGTTTTATCCATGTCCAAAAATACCTCAAAAATAATCATAGTGGTGTAAAATTCAAAAATGATCAAAACATGGATACAATCAAAGATAGTATCCACAATAGATATTTTAGACGAAAAAAAAAAAATTTTATTTTTCGATGAATAATCTTCGATTCGTGAATAGTGTCGATATCGTGAATAGTCTCAGATACGTGAATAAGAATCTCACACCAAAAAGTTCCAAATTTGATAAAAACTTCAGATCAATATTTCAAATAATGATATTGAAGAAATAATATCATTACGAAAAAAATAATATCCCTTACCTCGAAAGACAAGATTTTACAGTTGAAACACCGGATATAAGCTATGACTTGAACTTGCACCAGATAAAGCAACAAGACTAAAGTATACTCAAAATACTCACAAGAATACGCTTCGATAATATAGAGAGAAAAAACTTCAGTTTCTGGTGTGATTTTCAATTCTAACCTAAGCACCCTATTTATAGGAAAATGCTTAAAACACCAAAGTAGAAAATTTAATAAAATATAAATATATATATCAAAATTCCTACGCCACTCTTGAAATCTGATTTCAACTCAATAAACACATGCCACCTTTTAGAAAAAGTAAGAAAAAAAGTTTTTCTAATTTAAAATAATTTAAACTTCCAAAAATCAATTATTTCGGAGCTTCGGAACTTCAATAATTCACAATAAATGGCCCTTTTGTCAGAAAATTCGAAACTCGCGAATTTTTATAGGAAATTCAATTCTCTACAACTTTACGTAAGAAAGTTTTTCCAAATTCCAAATGTAAATTGACCAAATCCACAAACCAGGCGATTTTACAAGCTACAATCAAATTTCAACCAAGAAATGTGGTCCACCGACACATAAAACATGCTTTAAATATTTTTGGTAACAAAAATACTCCTCCTCCACATATACTGATATATCCCACATTCATCGTAAAAATATCATCATTATTATATTATTAAAATATAATAATATATTTAAATGAATTATTTTATCAGAAAAAGATAAAATTTCAATTTTCAACAATTGTCACATTAAAATTTTCTCCATCTATATCTACATAAAATCAATATTTTGCTCATCATATGAATCAATAATTAATTATTCACAAATAATATTATAGAATCACAATATTGACAACCAGACAGTTCCCAAGAAAGAGGGGGTTTTCCAATAAGAATTTCTCCTTACTGGCGCGCAATTAGGTGACCAAACCTCTCTTTAGACAGAACTTTCTAGACATTGCCAATAATATTATCTAATAATATTATTCAGATAATATGAATTATTGCTTCTATAATGAAAAATATTGTGTAATGACAATTATTAAAACAACAAAAAATATAAAATATCAACGCAAAGAATTATTAAATCAATAAAATAAAATATTTGAATATAAAATTATCAGTAACCATTATTGAGTAGTGGCTTCTTACGTAAGAATCAATAATTGGTGCAATACTGCAAGTCTTCTTGTGTTAACCACCGAGTATTTTAACAAAGATTAATTCTTGAATAACTACGCCGTTATTTTTCAACAACTTATATTTGTCGTTTTCTTCATCCAATCGCTTTCCGTTATGGGGCCCACAAAAGACTGCGCCATCATACGAATATTCCCCGACAGCAAGAATATTCCACGACCAAACGAATATTCCCCGACAACAATGAATATTTTATAACCACTTGCTTATTTTGAAATATTTGCGTATTTTACCCATAACTATCCATATTAATCAAATCAACCCTTACTATTTCAAAATAATAAATAGAGAAAATTAAATTTCATTAATAATAAGTTGGGGTCTTACAAGAGCAACCAGTTAGTGCATTAGTTTGAGGCTAAGCTCATAGAGTGGTTGAGGATAAAACATAGATGGTTGTGGCTGGACAGGTCCCTTAGGGGCCAGGTAGACTGCTAAGGGGAGGCTAGTTAGGGGCCATTGCACACTTGTCAGTAGATGTATCAGGAGAGTGTGATAGCAGCCAAGTAGGAGCTGGGTAGAAGCAATGATGGGTCTGGATAAAGGCAATGATGAACTTTAGCCATATATGGCAACATATTACACCCAAATTCAGATTGTATATCACATTGTTGAACTCCAAAATATGTTGCATATAGAGAGTGGGAGAAAGAGCTCGGCTGGGGGAAATTGGAAGGAAAAGAAGCAAAACATCTAGCTTTATATAATAGCCCAGCAAGGTATACTAATTCAAACCTTTTTCATTCCTTTTACATTCTATTTTGATGTTAGGATAAACTAATTAGTGGCTAAGTGACTTAAAATGGGCTAATACATAGAATGTTGATTGTGGACAGCTAGTGGCTGTTATAATAGCACTTTATGATTTGTTGGTATTGTTTTTGTAACTATTTTGTTGATGTTCTAATAGACTAAAAGAGACAAGGTTGGAACCAAGTTGCTTGGAATATATGTACTATGTGTCTATATATGGATTGCACACTACATGTTTGATAAATGGACTAAATAAGGGTTGTTATGTATTAAAAGCATATTAGCTGTGTGATCAAGTCTAAAACCATATCTATATGCTATCATAGTAAGAGTAATGTCTTAAGTCTCATTCCATGATTAAGTGTAGCATGTTTCTATGTAATGTACAAACCATGTTAATTTTGTTAGATGCCCAAGTAAAGTCATGTTGACTGTTATTAAAAACAGATCATACAACTGTTATGCCTTGTTTCTAGTTAGGTTGTTATGCTATAACATGGGGTAAATATATCAAACCTTGAAGGCTATTAATGGTGAAGTTTTAAGTTTCATTCTTAGTCAAAATAGGACAGTTTGGACCTGTTTAAAATAGGTCGGACCATGCCCCTGTTTTGAAAGCTTGAATGCTTGCTAAAGGCTTTGTTGTGGACTGTCAATATGTAAACTGATGTATACCATCCGGACTTAAGCTATACATGTTAAATCTTGTGTAAAAGATTAGTCAAAGCTCACGTGTTGTATAACCATGCTATTTTATTAACTGGATTGTCAAACCATGCTTCCTTGTGGCATTTAAGAGCCTAATAGGGGCTATTTTGAACTAAAGCTAGAATCCTTGAATACAGATGTTTTAAACCACGAACATATAGTATATGGCATGTACTTGTTGTGGTAAAACTTGTATTTGAAAGCTTGAAGGTTGTTATGGTGGTTTAGTATTAAACTATGCTTAAAAAGCCTAGAAATGGACTATTTTGGTCAAAAGCATGAAAGCCTTGCACTTATGTGTGTTAAAATATGTATGTAGTGTATATAGTAAATATATGGTGTGATAATTTTTGTATTTGAATACTTGGGCACTGTTATGATAATTCAGTGTTAAACCATGCTCAAAATGCTTTGAATGGACTTTTTTGGATATTAGAAAGACAACTAACTTTTACAAGCATGATAATGGATATAATGTAATATTAATATCATGTTTTAAAAGTTGTTTGAATGCCTAAAGGTTTCTTTTGCCTTCATATGGACAGTTTATGAAATGATCAAAACTATGCATATATGAACTGTTATAGCAAATTTTGGCAATTAAAGTTTTGAGACGGTATAAAGTCCCTATATTGTCTATATATATCATTTAAAAGTTATCCCTTAGGTTAGTTAAGGCCTAAGTTGGGTATTGCCCAAAAATCACGCTAAAAGCTATAAAAATAAGCTTTAAATGTCAACTAACACTCAACTATAGAATTATCATACATGGACCATGTAGGCAAGTTTCAATAATCATAATAGGACATATGAAAGCTACACAAACTAAAGGAACCAAGCCTAAGCCATTTTAAGCATGAGACTTGTTAAAAATCACATTTTAAAGCTAAAAATGGACTGTTTTGGACGATTCATAGTACCTGACCTTAAAGGACTATTATGAGCAGATACAAAGTTGCTCATACATGCTAGTAATGATTCCCAAACATGGCCATGACCAAAGCTAGCAAGAAAACCAATTTAAGATATCTTTTTCAAGCCTAAAGTGAGCTTTGATAAGTCAAAATGATCTAGATGATTAAATAAAGTGTGGAGATGCTAAAAGTAATCTTAATTAACTTCAATATATATGTCTAGACTATTCTAGTGGCCAGAACTAGAAAAATTTAGAAAAAGTTCAAAAACAGTTTTGTAGAAAAAGTTAGAAAATGGCTATGTTTGAGCCTTGTTTTGGGAAGCTTAATGGGCATGAATAAGAAACCTAAACCTTGGTTAAAATACCTTGTAGTATGGTCTAGAATTAGGGCCAAGTGGTTAAGCTATTGGCTTAACCAAGAGTTTAAATAAATCACCAAACTAACAAGGAAAATCACTAAAAATGCAGTTTTGCAAATTTGTCTAAGTATGAAAATTTGAGATTTTTCTATTCTACTTAGAACTCAATTTGGACACCTTATACAAGTGAGTTATAGTTATGATAAGCTACTCCAAGTGTTGGAGTGCTAATATATACAAGAATTTGTGAAGTTAGTGTGTAAAAGCTTGAAAAAGCTAGGTTTAAAGGGTCAAAACCCAATCTATGCTTAGTAAACCCAAAGGAATGATAGAACTAGTCCTAACTAAATATAATTCAAGTGTTGGAATGAACCAAAGTGACTAGAAATGAAATTGGCAAGAATTGACCAAAACTAGTAAACTCAAAAGTGTGAATAGTGGCCTAGTTTGGGCATTAGTTTCAAGAAGCATAAATTGGCTTACTTGGAAACCTAAACTAATACAAAAATACTTTTGTATGGGGTCTATAAGTATGCACAAATGATAGGTTCAAAAGACTATCATAGAAGATTCTAAAAATCCTCAAAGGTGCCTCAAAAAATCATAACTTTTTGAAGTATATTTCTAAAAGTAAAGTTTAAGGATAATAAATATTCTAACATGTTTAAATGAACTAATAAAAGTGTGTTATGGTCCAAGATCCATGAAATGTCATATTTGGGTAGAATCAAGTATGTTTTGGCATAGTGTAGAAAAACAAAGATAGTAATGCATTAGTATGTTGAAATGAAACACTCATGTGTTAAATTCCTAATAGGATGTAAACTGTATATATGTTGTGTGTGCATGTTATAATCATACTAAACTCCATTAAAGAGAAAAATGACTAATGTGAAAACATGGATGAGGTATTTGAAAAATATATACAATATCTCAGATATAGAAATCTAAACTACAACCATGATCACTGAAACTACGTGTTATGTGAGCTTGCAGACTATATAACTTGGCTATGTGGCTAATATGCTTGTTAATGTAAATAACTATGTAGGATCTGTGAGAACCCTTCAATTAAGACAATACACTACAAACGAGGTAAGTTTCTCAGTTTATTTATGTGGACTTATAATTGCTATAGATTACTATTAGCATGATTTATGTTTATAAGTATGTAATACCTATGAACTGCATTATTTGCTTCGTGAATGATGAAGGTAAAATTATGACTAATTATTGAATTGATTATGGAAACTCAATATATATGTGCAATGAATGACATGTACAGGACATGTGTAGTATGCTATGGTATGTATGTTGTTACCAGCATGACATAAATGTGATAATGCATTTATAATATGCTTGAATACCAAGAATATAAATGCATAAATTGAATGTGAAATCTATGTGCTACATGATGCATGGTAGACTGTTAGACTTGTTGGGCCGTCGTGCTCAATCTTGCTTAATTTGCAGGTTAAAGCTATGATGCGATCTATCGTGATTAGGAGTGCATGAAAAGAAGACTAGTGATTTAGTTGATATTGTGATGAATCATTTGATGATATTTTCATGTGTAAATTGTTGAATTATTCGATAGATGAAGATTATTTGTTCTAAAAAAGGGATATATTTGAAAGAATGAATTGTATATTTATACTCATATCTACTCAGGCTAAATAAATCATATAATATGATTCTAGTATAAAGAAGAATTGTAAAGGTTACGATTCAGGGAATGAATGAATGGAAATAAAATAAAAAATTTATTCCATATTTTTAGCTATTTTAACATTAAATAATGTTTTAAAGCTAGAACAAGATATAATATTAACGCACAAGATCGAGAAGGCAAATAGTCTCGATTTTGGAAGAGTTACAGTATATACATTATTCTATATATATATATATATATATATATATATATATATATAGTCTTACCGTATACTTCATAGTAGTTCTAAATATCAAATATTATATACAATATGTTTATAGTACTTATAAGACACTTTCACTTTGTTATATAATTATTGTAATAATAATATAATTATAATAATTATTATTATTCCCTTTCTACGGAATAGTACCATTTACAAATACTAAAGAAGAATAAATTATATTTAATATTTAAAATTAATATATACACAATATTTTATGTTTAGAATAATAGTAATAACTTAATTTTATTATATATTAAAAATTAATTATAAATTTAATTTATATTAATATATATTAAAATAATAATATAATGTAATGTAATATAATATACATAACTTTACAAATTTGTCCATGCCTTGTACGATTTCTCAAACTTGTACAAACTAATTCTTCACATTAAACTTGTGAGCTAAAAATTCTAAATAGTGAGCAATATATATATATATATATATATATATATATATATATATATATATATATATATATATTGTGATTAAAGACACAAATTTTAAATTCAGGTTGTAGATCCACCTACTCTTCTGAACACTGCGAAATAGCTTAATGGCACTCCTTCTAGTGGTGGTGGCTTCCACATCTCAATTCCTCAGATGGGTAGTTCTCACATAACGTCTCACCTCTTTTTCTGTGAGAACTACCTATCTGAGGAATTCGGAGTGGTGAGAAGCTATTTATGTCATGCATTGAACACATATCAGGCAATGATTCATTCCTAGTAGAGAATTGATCATTCGTTCATCTAGAGGGTTGCTTAACTTGGAACTTTGTTAAATAGCTTAATGGCACTCCTTCGGGATGTTGTCATCTGTTATGATGGAGCAGTGAGGAATGTCCGCAGTAATTCAATTAACTTATTATTCGAGTATGGGACACAAACAAGAACTACGACCCATATTTTTTTTGTTGTCGAGGAACCAGTTGGAGTATTAGCTGCAACTGCTATGTCGAATCCTGCATATAAGGAAGTTCTTGACTTTTCTCATAGTAGTCATTTTTCATGGGCGATGAAGCCATTTGTTTTACAATATATATAACTTGAAGTTTCCATCTAATTGTGACAAGTTATCTTTCAGTAAGTGCACACTTTCATCTTTCTCCAATTTGTTGTATATATACATTTCGGAGATATTGCTTTGAAGAGTCAAATGCAAGACTAATTAGGTTGATCGCAGGTTCATATTATACTTTCATGATAGAGATTGTGAGAGCAAGTCTTTTCTAAGAAAATGCTGATATTTGGTTACAAAACATTTGAAATAAATCAGTCTTAAGGATGTTGTAGTAGAGTTATTGATAGAGTATATTCTCTCTTTTATTTATTTTAATTAAATCATTGTCATTCTTTTTTTTAATTAAATCGTATTATTTTATTTATTTATTTATTTATTTATTTATTTATTTATTTTATAATGTATTATATTATTTAAATTAATAAATTTAAGGAATGTAATTAAGTTAATTAACTAATTTCATTTTATGTTATGCCGTGAATTATGTTATGTTATGTTTTGATATATTATGATATATTATTTTATTTTAAATTATAATATCTTATATTATACAAAAGTAATATAAATTTATGTTATTATATTATTTTATTTTATTTAGTTGTGTAAAATTAAGTAAATTAATGCTACTTAATTTAGTTTAATTAGTATTGAGAAACTAAGTAATATTAACTAATTAAATACTACTTAGTTGATATATATAAATTTTGTAGTGAAAACTAAGTAAATGCTACTTAGTTGATTTTAGTAGAGGAAAATTAAGTAAACTAAGAAAATTTATTTTTTTTATTTTATGTACTTTAGTTTGTATTATTATTTGTTATTTTATTTTATTTATATGTTATTATATTTAATTTAATTTAATTAAGTTTAATATTTTATTTATGTATTTTAGTAATATTATATAATAATGGACATTATATTATTTTAATTATAATTTATGTCTAACCACTTAAACAACCTACAAATTATACCCTAAATTTATACACTATGAAAAAAATAACTCAAATTGAATATATGATTCAATACACTAACATAAGCCTCAATATCATATTATGAAGATTCATGCACTAAAAATTGCACAAATTAAAGTCAAATTAAAACTAAATATCACACTATTATTATATAATCAACACGCTAGCTGACATTGCATAAATCTAACCCAAATTCAAACTAAATAGCCAAATAAAACTCATATAAACACATAAGTATGCAATATATATAGGAAAAAATGTATGTACACGGCTGTGTATTACACAATAGGGCTATGACGACAGTTTTTTGGGCTATAGTGACGGCTTTCACCTGTCATACATAGCTCTTGTATAATACACACTGTATATATACATATAACCCATATATATATATATATATATATATATATATATATATATATATATATATATATATATATATAAATCAAACCTAAATTGAAAACTATATATATATGAAAGAGAAAGAGAAATATTGAATACCTAGGTGAGGTAGCAGGTGGTGGCGGAAGGCGGACGGAGGCGTCTCTTTCTTCTCCTTTTTTTCTCTTCCTCCCATATTTCTTTCTATTTTCGTCGATCTGCAGACGATCCAGGGCCTGGTTGATTTTAAAAGGATCAGCGCCCACTTTGTCGCTAATTTTAATCAACTAAACTACGACGACTACTTTGGAAGTCAACAGATCTCATGATCATGAAGCTATCGAGATTTGCATTGATTTTCTCCACCAACACACGCGCCAAAATTAAAGGTGGCAAATTCAAATTAGCGACCATTTAGCGACCACAGTGTGGTCGCTACAAAGAAATAGCGACTAGTTTGGGTACTCGTCGCTAATATCGGTCGCTAAGGCTATTATTAGCAACCAAATACGGCAGTCGCAGATTCTTTTGGTCGCTGATAGGCCTTTTTCTTGTAGTGAATTATGTCATACAAAAGAAATTTTTACCTTGACTTGAATCCTCCAAATATAGCACAAAAAGTGAACTTTCTCCCCTTCTCAAATGCATAGCTCAAGTTCATCGAACACTAACCAAGTCCAAGTAATGTTTAAACTTGGTATGTGGTAACGACTTCATTAACATGTCAGTTGGATTTTCTGCAGTACCAATATTCAAGACCTTAATGTCACCATCTTCAAAAATGTCTCGAACAAAATAATACCTAACATCAATATGTTTTGCCCTCTCATGATACATCTAATCCTTAGTCAAGTGTGTAGCACTCTGATTATCACAATGGACAATAGTACCTCCATGATCCATGTTGATCTCTCTAAACAAGCCTCACAACCAAATAGCTTCCTTAACAGTCTCTGTAATAGCCAAATATTCTACCTCTATAGTAGAGAGAGCAATCGTATGCTGTAAAGTAGCTTTCAACCTAATTGCACAACCTCCAAGAGTAAATATATAACCATTCAATGACCTCCTCTTATCAAGATCACCAGCATAGTCAGAATTAATATACCCTATAAGGGTATCAACATTCCTTCCAAACTCTAAACCAACATCGAAAGTACCTCACAAGTATCCTAAAATTCATTTCACAGCTTCCCAATGAATTTTAATTGGACGTGATAAGTATCTACTTACCACACTAATGGCATGTGAAATATCTGGATCGGACGAGTACAAATTATAATGTACATGAGGCTACCAGCTGCACTAGAGTAGGGAACATTTGACATATACCTAACCTCCTCATCTGTCTGAGGAGATAATTCAACTGATAATTTGAAGTGAGCAGCAAGAGGACTACTTACTGGTTTTGCATCCTACCAAAATGATCTAACACCTTCACGATATAGTCTTTCTGAGATAAGTATAATTTCTTAATTCTACGATCTTGTTGAATCTTCATGCCAAGAATCTTCTTAACATCCCCTAAATCTTTCATCTCAAACGTAATGCTCAACTGTGATTTCAGTTTACTAATCTCTGAACTACTTTTTGCTGCAATCAACATATCATCAATATAAAGCAACAAATAAATAAATGAGTCATCCTAAAGCTTCCTGAAGTACACAACTATCATATTGACTCCTGTTATATTCGATACCAACCGTAAATGAGTTAAATTGTTTATACCGCTGCCTGGGAGATTGCTTTAAACTATATAAGGACTTTTTCAACAAGCAAATGTTGAGACGCCCCCAAAATAGGTCTACACAACCCATTTTGAGCCTCTAAAATACATGGTACATAATCCAAATACAAACTTCATTTATAAAACTGTTGTGCAAAATACGACAACACATAAACTGTGAATTTGAATACAAATATTGCAATGTACATAATAAGACAATATCCATACTCAAATTAAGTCTTCATTACAATTATTGTCACACTACTTTACAACATAATGAAGACTGCTATAGTGACTATCTCGGACCGTCACTCCATTCCCCGACTAGTCCCAGTTATATTCTCATTTCTTGAAGAGAACAATGAAAGAAAAGGGTGAGCTCAACTAGCCCAGTAAAGAATATTATGACCAAGATAATGTATAATAAATTATCCTTAGTCCTCAACAAGGAAAAATCTAATAGAATACAATAGACAACAATTTTTAGATCAACAATTGCAGTGGAAATAGCAGTCCAATAGAAGAGTCAAGTAGAGCATGATGTCTACAATTTTCTATGATTTAAAAGTCCATCATCAATATTTTATCCCTATAACACCAATCAATAATTATTTTCAATCAACGAATTATCTATGCACTACGAGCCAAAGATAATCGTTTGCATCAATAGTGGTCATGATCATTCCAAACACCTGTCCATCTTTGTACTACGGGCCAAAGAGAACTTTCATCATAAACCTTTGCCTGTAACATTAAAGGTCATAATTATACTAATACACAATTCCTGGTCATAATTATACCAATCAACGGTCCATCTATGCATTACGGGCCAAAAATGACTTTCCATCACAAATTTAAGCATGAGGATAATGACAATGATATATATAATGAATCAAGTGAGATCAAGGATAAATATTAAAGATTTATTGTAAGACCCCGAATTTTACAAAATGAAAGTATTCAATTTTTATAATTATTATTCTATTTAGTAAATGGTTAAATTGATGAAAGTACAGTAATACGCGTGGTTGCATAAGAAGACACTTGGTATTGATTATTGATGCTTATGTGAGAAGTCACTCGGTTATACTCAATTATTGCTACAATAATTGCTTTGCATCATATCTCTCATATTATTGATTCAATTATTGTCACAAAGATCATCTCGCATAATATTTTATATATTATTAAATTAATAATTGAGACGATAAAGTTATTCATATTATTATTTGCAATATTGACAATGTCTAGAAGTTCTGTCAAGGAGAGGTTTGGTCACCTAATTGCGCGCCAATAAGGAGAAATCCTTATCGAAAAGCCCCCTCTTTCTTGGGAACGACCTGGTTGTTAAATATTGTGAGTTATAATATTAATGATGAATGTTATTAAAAATTGAATTTGAGTTCGGAGTTGAATTTGGAGACACGGACGTGATATTTGACTCCGGAATGATGAAATTAGTAGAAATAGACTATAAACACAAAATTTGTCGGGGTTGACTTTTTGGTCAAAAAAGTCAATAGTTGACTTTTTCGGAAAAATTCAAACTTCAAAGTTTCAAAAATGAAATTTTTGAGAAAAATATTTCCATTGTGTTGGGATTGTTAGTGTTAGTGGAAATCGACATTTATTTCGATAATAATTGATGTCTGGAGGTTATATTGACCAATCGAGTAATTAATCGAATAAATGAGCAATTAATTGCTATTAATTCACATGATTATAACTATTTGTTCACATGTGTGTACTATTGATTCACATTCATGTACTATTAGGGGAGTTGGTGCAAGATTGATAATACTTGCATGACTAAGTTAAAAATAGAGGTATAGATGGAGGTACTATACTGTAATTCGTATTTTCATATGATTATAACTATTGAGTCACATGATTGTACTATTGATTCACATGATTTACTATTAGGGGAGGTGGTGCAAGTTTGATAATACTTGCATGACTAAATTAAAAATGAAAGAAAAGATGAAGGTATTATACTGTAATATTTCGAGCCCCAAAATATGCAATTATGAAAACTATATTTTTCTATAAATAGAAGCTCATTCTTCCTTCATTTCTCACCAATTCACTAAAGCTATAGAGCAATTATTATAGAGAGAAATTATAGAGAGAAAGAAGAAGATAAGTCTGCTACCTCTCTATTCTAGTATCCAGCTTTATTCTAAGGTAAGGGGTATTATTTTTTTCGTATTGATGAAGAGAGCTATTGTTATTCCATTCCTTATTATTATGTTGGAATAACCTATCTATGCGAAGTACCGCATACATGGTAAAATTCTTCTGTTATTCCATTCTTTATTATTCTATTGGAATAACTTATCTGTGCGGTCTATCGCATACATGGTGAATTTTGTTGTTATTTCATTCTTTATTATTCTGTTGGAATATCCTTCCTGTGCGATTTACGCATGACCTGGTTCCATTCTTTATTATTCTGTTGGAATATCATGTCATGCATGCGCTTCGCACGACTTGGTTCCATTCTTTATTATTACATTTGGAATATCCTCGTCATGCATGCGGTTTATGCATGACCTAGTTTCATTCTTTATTATTCTGCTGAGAATAACTCGTCTGCAAGGCGGTTATCGCGATGCATGGTGAATTCTTCATTATTCCATTCTTTATTATTCATTGGAATAACTTTTGCCTATGTGGATTACTGCATGCACGATGAATGATCATTTGTATTAATTCCTTATTAAATTGTGGAAATGATCTGCGATGGATTACTGCATGGCGAGTTAAAATCCATTTGCGCTTCGTAATTTTTTCTGGACATTCAAAATTTCGGAAAAATTTGGGAGTATATTATGATAAGTTTTCTAACATCTCCAAGTGGAATCACTGAAAGAGGAGTTGTAGATTTTTGTATGGACTATTTTTAACAAAGCACGAAAAAGGAGAAAAAGCTACTGCCCAAAATTTTGTAAGGGATGTTTCGGCCACTTAATTTGTGAGAAAAATTTTGGCCTTTTGGAACATGGAAATATATGGTATAAAGTACCTCCTGTCCAAAAATGAGCTCATTCCGACTTAAAATGAGCAAGTTATGACTATTTTAATATTTAGGTTTTTTCGATGAAAAACGCTATAACCAGAGTTCTATAACTCCGATGACCATGAAATTTAAACTGGAAGCTCACGTTAACATGTGTAAGATCCTGCCAAGGTTTGGGAATTTCTGGAGTTAAACTTGAGGTAGCTAATTTCTTAAGGAATTAATTAGAAAGTGATTTTTGAAAAATACTTAAGGGAGTTAAAAAATTATAAAAAAATACTTGTTGTGTATGAAATATATGTATATATGTTTGGACAAAGGATAGAAAAATAATAAGTTGATTTGGTAATTTTTCATGAAAATGGTTTAGTTACGAACATATGAGTTAAATATGTTATGTGAAGTTGAAAAATTAGTAAATAGGATTTTATGGCTTGAAAATCCTATATAAGGTATATGCAGATTTTTGATGAGGGATTTGATCATTGGTGATAAAATCTTATGAGTATGGCATTTTTGAATGATTAAATGCATTATTTGGTAAAGTGTAAACAATTAAAGTAAATTGTTTATAAGTTTAAGAAATGATTAAAATATTATTATAATATTAATGATATTGATGATATTAGATTATGAGGTTATTAAGTGATTGATAACATTGGAATATTCTTGAACCCTGTTTAAATTATATTATAAATGTTTAATATTTATCCTTTATCTCATTTGATTGATTTTTTATATCATTGTCATGATCATCACGCTTATATTGTGTTGAAATTCATCTTTGGCCCGTAGTGCATAGATGGATTTGGTATGATTATGACCAGGGATTATTTGGTTTAATCATGACCGTAATTGAAAACATGAATATCCTTGGCCCGTAGTGCATGGATAATTATTGGTCATAATACTAATGAATATCCTTGGCCGTAGTACAGGAATGATTCGATGATGTGGATTAATTATTAAGCTGAGTCTCAGCGATAACATATTGATAATACATTTTTAATTCGTAGAAGATAGTAGATATCATGCTCTACTTGACTCTTCTATAATACAGTTGTATGTCTTTGGCCTATAGAGCAAAGATGAATTGTTAATGAATATCTTTGGCCAGTAGTGCAAAGATGAATTTATTAGTATGATTACGAACAAGAATTCTGATTTGGTATAACCATGATTTTTAATGTTTGCGTAGAGACAAAAGATGAAAATTATCTTCGTCACAGGTGCGAAGAGGAATTTAGAATCACAATTATAATTATGAGTTATTCATATGATTGTGGATGTGAATTGTTGATTGATGTTACAGGATAAAAATTATTGGTGGACTTTTAACACGGAGAAGATAATAGACTTGATGGTCTATTTGACTCTTCTAATGGATTGCTTCGTTCGCTTCAACTATGGTTGAAAATTTTTATCATCTACCATATGTTCTAAATCTCCGATTTATTCTTGATGAAGGCTATTGATGATGTAAATTATCTTTAGTCATGATATTCTTTATTGAAAATGTCGTCTCACCCTTTTTTTTTGCTCACAATTCCTTTCGGTAATAAGAGTGTAAATTTGGGTCGAGCGGGGGTAACAGGAGAATAGAACTAATGGTCTATAGTCATTAAGGTTCTCCTAAATAATATGGAAATAATTTTATTGAGAACTTTAGATAAGTGTGTCGTATTGTATACATCATTTGATATTTAATTTTGGTGAACCGAATAGGGTGAGGTGAACCCAACTTTGGAAGGGTGTTTTGTCACTATCATACAAGATGTCTAATGACATACAACCTCATGTTATCATAAGACAGGGTTGTTCACATCTACTTGCTGAGTATATCTACGAGCACTACCTATATAATCTTGGAGTTTGTTTGAAATATGATTCTCAATTGGAGACAATGGAGATAATTATAAGTCAAGAGAAGAGTCACCATTGGAAAGAAGATGATATATATCTTCTTATTTTTCTTTGGAGACTATTGGGTCAACCAAGGATAATTCTGTGGACATATGATATCTATCATAACCTAGACGCATGGCCTCCCATGTACGAAGGTTTCCTTGAGTATTTTCCAAAGATTTTAATTTTTAAAATAGTTATTGGCTGTACTTTTATCTAAAGTACCATTGTAAGGTTGTGGTCGAGGCACCATGAGAGTTACATACATTTGTATTAAAACTCACAGCTTTAACTGTGGTCGATTCTACATTTACGCTTCAACAGTTGTATAAATAAAGTTTGTAAATGATTTTTATAGTGTGATATCTGACGACTCAGAATGGGTCGTGTGGACCTATTTTGGGGGCGTCACATTTATAATTTAATTTATCCCTGAGTTCAAGAATGTCCAAATTGTCAACATGATAACTAATTATGGAGTAAAATAAAAGAATGATATTCATGTATCAAAAATAATTTGGACAGGAAAAAAAAACCAATTTTGTCGTGAATAGTACCCCGAATAAAAATATTAAAATTTAATAAGAAAGTTCAGACCAATATTCCAATGAAATGATATTAGATGAAGCACAAACTATTAAGGATATTCTACTAATTTCAGGGATTTTCACCATTTAACAATAAGGTTATGGAAAAAAACAATAAATTTGTACCATAAATGGAGAAGAATATGAAAGAAAATGATATCTCTTGACGAGTACAAAAGAAATAATATCTCATACGAGTTTAAAAGAATATACTAAACTGCAAATGGATTTTCACCCGTCATGCGGTAATCCATTAAAAGAGTCAAGTAGAGAATAAAATCTACTATCTTTTATGATTTAAAAGGTTTTTCCATCACTTTTATCGCTAGGACTTAGCTTAATAAATAATTCACATCATCCCTGCACTACGGCCAAGGATATTCATTAGTATCACAGCCACAAATTATCAATGCACTACGGGCCAAGGATATTCATGTATTCATCAATGGTCATGATCATGCCAACAACTGTCCATCAATGCACTACGGGCCAATGAGGACTTTTACCATATTATTTGTAACATTACGGTCATGATTATACCGATTAATCCCTGGTCATAATCATACCAAGTCCATCTATGCACTACAGGCTACAGATGACTTTCAACATAATATAAACATGAGGATGATGACAATGATATAAGAATTCAATAAAACAAGTTCAAGAATTAATTTATCAAGGAACTAATAACGTCCAAATTGTCAACATGATACTTCTTTGTAAAGTAAAATTCAAGAATGCTCGTAAGAATATTTCCATGAAAAGATCTCGGATGAAGCCTAAAATATCAAGGATATTCCACTAATTTTATGGAGTATAGAAGTCAAAACTTTAACTAACTAAGTATAATAAAGAATGGAATAAAAAAGAAATCATCGTGCATGCGATAGATCGCATACGCATGTGTTATTCCAATGTAATAATAAATAACGGAACCAGTCATACGTAAACACACGTATGTGATATTCAGCGAGTAATAATAAATA
This sequence comes from Panax ginseng, assembly GCA_020205605.1. NCBI lineage: Eukaryota > Viridiplantae > Streptophyta > Magnoliopsida > Apiales > Araliaceae > Panax > Panax ginseng. The sequence goes on along the minus strand of CM035131.1, from coordinate 31,138,023 downwards.
ATGGAACGAGTGTCATGCGTAACGATGTATGCAGGATATTCAAATGAATAATAAATAACGAAATCAGTCATGCGTGCGTGAACGCGCACGCATGTGATATTCCAATGTAATAATAAAGAATGGAATAATGTAAGAATTTCACCATGTATGCGATGCTACGATATGATAAAAGTTATTCCAACATAATGATAAAGAATGGAACAATGTAAGAATTTCACCAAGTATAGGTAGCTTGCGATATACATGTTATTCCAACAGAATAATAAAGAATGGAGTAACAGAAGTTCTCTTCATGAATATGAAAGAAATAATACTCCTTACCATAAAAGAAATTGGATAAAGGAGTAGTGAAGTAGAAGAATACTTTTCTTCTTTCTCTCTATAGTTTCTCTCTCTAGAGTTTCAATGAATTCGTAAGAAATAATGAAGGAATGAGCTTCTATTTATAGGAGAATGGACTGAATAGTAACTAATTCATGAACGGTCCAGATAGATTTACTTTTAAACGGACGGTCCATATTGATTTAATATGCAGTATTAATAAAATATTCTTATAAAACAAAATATTTTAAATAAAATATAATATATTCTATTTATAATCTAATAAAATGAATAACTTTATAAAAGTATTCTGTTTTATATAAAAAGATTTTACTATGGAAAACATTATGCAGGCACTATGCAACACTATGCATAATAAAATATAATATATTCTAATTATTGTCTAATAAAATAAATAACTATAAAAGTATTCTATTTTATATAAAAGATTTTACTATGAAAAATACTATGCAACACTATGCATAATAAAATATAATATATTCTAATTATTGTCTAATAAAATAAATAACTTTATAAAAGTATTCATTTTATATAAAAAGATTTTACTATGCAAAACACTATGCATAATAGAATATAATATATTCTAATTATTGTCTAGTAAAAACAAATAACTTTATAAAAGTATTCTATTTTATATAAAAAGTTTTTCCGCTTTTATTACATTAATAATACTAATAAAATAAAATTTATATATAATATATATATATATATACAAACTTCCGTGACTTCATAAAAAGACATCTCAATATATTTAACAACATTTATCATCATTATTATAATTCACAATATTAATCGACTGTGTCATTCCGGAAAAAGGGGCTTTCAATAAGGATTTCTCCTATTGGTAGCCAAGCAATTAGGTGACCAAACCTCTCCTCAGTAACTTCTAGACATCGTTAATATTACAAATAATAATATTAATAACTCATCATCTCAATTATTGATTTAATAATACATAAAATATCGACAATAATTAAATCAAATAACGTGAGATACTACGCAAAGAATTCTTCAGTAGCAATAATTGAATAAAACCGAGTGACTTCTTATGTAAAAATCAATAATCAATACCGCAAACTCTACTATGCAACCACGCATATTAATGTACTTTTACTACCGAGTAATTCAACAGTATTAACGGTAAAACTTCCGCCGTTATTTTCATAAAAATATTTCTGTCGTTTTCTCAATCCGACAATAATTCCGTATGGCGGTCCACCAATGATTGCGTCGTTGTACAAATATTCCCTGCTAAAATAAATATTCCCCGACCAATCGAATATAATACAACAACTTGCATACTTTGTAAAATTTATAAATACTACCCACAACTATAACATTATCTCAAATCCACACCATAATATTTAAAAAATATTTCAAGAAAAATAAATCTTTATTCGTAAAATTTGGGATTTTACACTTATTATATTCTAATAAAACAAATAATTGTATATATATTATAAAAAGTTTCTATTTTATATAAAAAAATTATGTTTTATTACAATTATAATAATAAAACAAAACAGAGATAACTTTCTACCTACGGTTTTGAAAAATGAGTAAGTGGGAATCTATGTAATAAGTTGAACTTACAACAAATGCTTCATGACAAACTCCTCTATTTATATCAAAAATTGAATAAATATCTACCACAATCACATATCTTCAATCAACACATTTTTAATCTTTCAACAATTATTCATCATTAATATTATAACTCACAATATTGACAACCGGATCATTCCCGCGAAAGAGGGGGCTTTCCGATAAGGATTTCTCCTTATTGACGCACAATTAAATAACCTAACCCTTTTCCTCGACAAAAATTTCTAAAAATTGTCAATAATTCAAATAATAATATATATAACTGTGTCGTCTCAATTATTGATTTAATAATATAAAATATTGTGCAGATGATACTGTGACAATAATTGAATCATTAATATGAGATACTATGAAGCAACTACTGTGGCAATTATTGAATGAAATTGAGTGACGCATCAATAATAAGAGATATTGTGCAATACCGTGTACCACTGTGCAATACCGTGTACCACTGTGGAACAATGCGTATTACTGTACTTTTATTACCGGGTATTTCAACAGTTTAACGGTAAAAGTCTTGTCGTTATTTTATGAAAATGTTATTTTTGTCGCTTTCTATATTCGAAAGTTATTCCATTGTGGGGTCCAACAATGATTGCGCCGTCGTACAAATATTCCCAAACGAAAAGAATATTCCCCGACCAAATGAATATTTTATGACAACTTGCTTACTTTGTAAAATTTGCACATATCACCCATAACAATAGCATTATATCAAATCAATACCTTACTATTCAAAATAATATTTAAAGAAAATTAAATCTTTATTCATAAAAACTTGGGGTCTTAAAAATGTGGTCTTCCTTTCCCTGAATATGAAATCTGTGAGGTTAACGCGTATAAATCTTTTCGTCAAGTTCAGAATACAAGAAAATTATTTTCAAATACATATGTTCCAACTCCAAATCATGCATAGCAACCAAACCAAGTAATACTTAAATAGAGTTGTGTTTCACAACTGGTGAAAACACTTCAGTGAAGTCAATTCCCTCGACTTGAATGAATCACTTAACTACTAGTCGAGCCTTGTACCTAGCGTCTTCAACTCCTAGGATGCCTTCTTTTTTTTTAAATATCCATTTGTAACCCATAATTTTCTTACCATTAGGTGGTTTCACAAGCTCACAAGTTTGATTTTTCTGAAGAGATTTCATCTCCTCATTCATAGCAAACAACCACTTTTTTGAATCATTCGAGGAAACAACATCTTTATAAGCCACATGGTTATTATACTCAACCGCCTCGACAACTAACAAGGCATGAGCAATATAATTTGAATACCCATATCTTTTTGGTGGTCGCATTGTCCTCTTTGCCCTATCTCTAATGAGACTATACATCTAACTACACATTCATTGATGAATAGAATATTACACCACATTAACTAATATAGTTAATACATTCGTCCCAGGTTATCTAACCTTCATATTACAAACATACCCTTTAGATATACAAAAAGGGTTTACAAATATAACATAATAATAATGTCATTACTCTATTCCAGCAATAAGCCTTTGCCCTTGTTGTTCTTCTCCTCCTATTCCTTTTTCTTCTCTTAAATTGAAATATTTTATTTAGCAAGGGTGAGCAACAAATTTTCCCCGCAAGTTAAGATATACAATGAATGTATAAGAATCAGAACAACAGACTATCTATTTTGATAGAATGACACCAAAGTTCGGAGAATTTTAAAATAGCTAAACAATTTGTTCTTCTCTAACCAATCTTCTCGCAACCTACGCAACAAAATAATTAAATAATGAAAGGGTACAACACTTTCAAGGTTTCTACAATATTCGATTAAATAATAAGTTAGAAATATTCTCCAAAGTTTAAGCTGAATGATCTCAAATGATCTTGAAATTATCTTAACGAGTAACTATCAAAGATTTACTTTGATATACCCAAATATACAGGATGGAAATATTTTCCAGAGTTATGCTGAGTGATCACAAAGGATCTAGAACTTCTCTTCTCGAGTAACTATCAAAGATATACTTTGATATACCCAAGTGTATCAGATAACCATAAAGATTAAGTCATACCCTCTACAAGTACTTAGAAATACCAACCTCAGTACCTATATTATGCATAATACTTACACGCGTGCAAAGGCCGAATATACAACCAAAAATGTTCCCTTTATATAAAAGGTTGTTCTTCTCAGTCTTTGAATCAGAATTTGATTTAACAATGAAATACAATAATTTCAATATCTAATCACTTCTCTTCTCTTCTCTTCTCAAACCTATCAAGTTTTTTTTTGATCTAGCCGAAACAATTGGCATCGATTTATCAATAATAATTGAATTATCTTCTCTTTTCTTCTCGAACCTATAAAGTTTTAACAAATATTCATCTAGCCAGAAAAATTAGCTAAGATATTTCTCAACACGATTCAACAATAGAAATGAATTATCTTTACTATTGGCAATCACTAATAGCTTCTACGGATGTGAATATCCAATAACAATTATCCTTTAAGTCTATTCTCAGAATCATTAATTCAATTTAAATTAATAAACATGCACTAACTGCGAATAATCAACAATAAATTCTTGGACATGGTCTAATCAACAATAATTAACCACCATAGTAATTAAACAGATGTAACTCAAGGTTGAGTTAGAAAACTTGCCTTCCGTGTTGATTACTGCTACACAATATACTTATCTGCGTTCAAAAGACCTATAACCAATAATATCGTTGTGACGCCCCCAAAACAGGTATACATCACCCATCTTGAGTCGCCAAATACATGGTACATAAATCAAATACAAACTTAATTATACAACAATGAGTATGCAATACGACAAAAAACATAGTTGAGAGAGTTTAAACAAGAATATTGCCTTCTAGACAATATCCACTCTCAATGGAGTCCTCATTATAATTATTATCACACTATTTCACGAATAGTGAGGACTACTAAAGCCACTTATCCCGGACCATCACTCCATTTCCCAACTCGTCCCCAAATATATTCTCATTTCACAAGAGAAACAATGAAAGAAAAGGGTGAGCTCAACTAGCCCAAAGAAGAAATATTATGACTAAAATAATGCGTAATAAATTATCCTTAGCATTCAACAAGATAACAACCGATAGAATACAATAGACAACAAGTTTTAGATCAACAATCGCGGTGAATAAGAAATCCATTAGAAGAGTCAAGTAGAGCATAAAATCTACTATCTTCTATGATTTAAAAAGTTTTTCATCAACTTTATCATTGAGACACGACTTAATAAATAAAATCGAATCATCCTCGCACTACCACGGACAAGGATATTCATGTAATCATCAATGGTTATGATTATACCGAATAATCCTCAGGTCATAATCATACCAACAACCGCTCTATCAATGAACTACATGTGCCAATGAGGACTTTTACCACATCATTCGTTACATTACGGCCATGATTATACCGAATAATCCTGAGTCGTCATAATCATACCAAGTCCATCTACGCACGTAAGCCAAAGATGACTTTAATCACAATATAAGCATGAGGATGATGACAATGACATAATAATTCAATAAAATAAGTTCAAGGATAAGTTTTAAAGATTTATAATTTAATTTATCCAAAAATCAATAACGTCCAAATTGTCAACATGATACTGCTTTGTAGAGTAAAATTCAAGAATGCTCGGAAGAATATTTCCATGAAAAGATACTGGATGAAGCCCAAATATCAAGGATATTCCACTAATTTCATGGAATATAGAAGCCAAAGCTTTAACCAACTGAGTATAAGAGAATATATGAAACCGCAATGGATTTTTGCTCGCCATGCAGGTAATCCACATGTATGCATCATTTCCACAATTTAATAAGGAATGAATACGAAGGATCATTCACCATGCAAATGCAGAAATCCACATGTATGCAAAGTTATTCCAACGTAATAATAAAGAATGGAATAATGTAAGAATTCACCATGCATGCGATAGTCCGCGTGAGACGTGTTTTTCAATGAATAATAAAGAATGGAATAATAGCGAGACCACACGGGCATGCGATAGATCGCATGCATAAAAGTTATTCCAATGAATAATAAAAATTTGAACCAGGTCATGCGTAATTCGCACAAACAGGATATTCCAACAGAATAATAAAGAACGGAACCAGGTCATGCGTAATCCGTACAGACAAGATATTCCAACAGAATAATAAAGAATGGAATAACAAAAGAATTTCACCATGTATGCGGTACTTCGCATAGACAGGTTATTCCAACATAATAATAAAGAATGGAATAACAACCATTACGAGTATTGAAAGAAAATAACTCTCTTCATGAATACGAAAGAATAATACCCCTTACGACTGTTGCGCAAAAATAATATTCATACGAATATTGAACGAAGATGATATTCCTTACGAATATTGAACGAAAATAATATTCATATGAATACAAAAAATAATATCTCTTCAGAATATGAAATAAATATTACCCCTTACATCAGAAGAAGACTGGATACTGGAGTAATGAAGTAGCAGACTACTATTCTTCTTTCTCTTTATAACTTCTCTCTCTATAGCTTCTCTCTCTATAATTGCTCTTGTGAGTCTTAGTGAATTGGTGAAAAATAATGAAGGAATGAACTTCTATTTATAGGAAAATATAGTTTCGATTATTGCACATTTTGGGGCTCGAAATATTACAGTATAATATCTTCCTCTTTTTCTTCATTTTTAATTTAGTCCTGCAAGTATTATCAAACTTGCACCACCTACCCTAATAGTAAATCATGTGAATAAATATTAAATCATGTGACTCAATAGTTCTAAACATGTGAAAAAATTAATTACAATATAGTACCTTCAACTATACCTCCATTTTTAATTTAGTCATGCAAGTATTATCAATCTTGCACCAACTCTCCTAATAGTAAATCATGTGAATCAATAGTAGCCACATGTGAACACATAGTTATAAGCATGTGAATTAATAGTAATTAATTTCTCATTTATCCGATTATTAATTACTGATTGGTCAAGATAAACTCCAGACATCAATTATTATCGAAATAAATGTCGATTTTCACTAACACTAATAATTCTCACACAATGGAATTATCAATTTCATCTTTAATCAACACGAAATTATTCATCATTAATATTATAACTCACAATATTTAACAACCAGGTCGTTCCCAGGAAAGAGGGGGCTTTCCGATAAGGATTTCTCCCTATTTTGAGTATAAAGAACATCAAAGTCTCTTCCCCTTGCTACCTACTCCAGCTGTCCCTCTCCTCTCTCTTCTCTAGTCTCTCTCCTAGTTCTTTTTGTTAAAACATAAGAGATGAAAGAAAGAAATATTTACTATCCTTCTTTTTCTCCTCCACAAGAAAGACCATCCATGTGGCTTTTTTTTTCTTCCTCAATAACTATCCTGCCATGTGGCCTAATTTGGATCCCATTAATTCTCTCTCTTTCCTTAATAATCATTTCATTAGTATGTAGGTGTTTAGCAAGCAAAGTGGCTTCTACATGAATTTGACACCTAGCCTAATTTGTGAAATATCTTTTGCCACATGTGTGGCTTAAAATAGATGATGTGTTTTCACCATTTACTCTCATTTTCTTCCTACATAATCCGGCCAAGTGGCCTTATTCTCACCCATGATTTGCTTCCTTTTTAATGTAATATCTAATGTAACAAATGTCTAAAGTGTCCCTCCTTCATTGGTTTTAAAAATTGGGCCACTCTTTAATCTTTTGGGCTTCCAATAAATAATCTATTGGACTTAAAATTTAATTCTTTGGGCCATGTAAATTAACATAGTCCAATACTTTTAATTTTATCTTTCCCTAATTATTTAATTAGGGTTTTCATTTCCTCAGTTATAATTTAATTCCTTACTCATGCACATTTATTTCTTTAACCCAATTAGACTTGCTATAATTAGGTTATAAAATTAATTAACTGAGATGTATAAAATAAATCTCTTACACTATAATAAAATGCTCTAACAGCGACAAAACATATCAGCGACCGTACTTACGGTCGCAGATAAGATTAGTAACGACCGGCAGTAGTGACCTCCCTTGAATATGGTTGCTATATTATGTTAGCAACCGAACCTGATCGCTAATCGGTCGCTGGTTCAATTTTACCTCCAAAAAAATTGGCAGGAAATGTTGGCGCGCTAGTTGTTTGAGACCACTCACTATCAGCGACAGCATTCAGTCGTTGATACTTCCACATCATTAAAAATTAGCGACCGCATGCAGTCGCTGATCAAAGTTAATTTTACCAATTTCATTCATTCACTCATCTCAACAGACGAAGAAAAAAAAAGAGGGGGAGCAGAATAGAGAGAAGAGGGAGAAGGGGGAGAAGAGAAGAAGGGGAAGAGGGACGCCACTGCTACCATCGCCGCCTTAATCACGCCTAAACCGCCACATACGGGTAATATAATACTATTCTTCCATTATATGGATAATAACTATGTATTTTGCTTCAGAAAAATGCTATGGCTTATGTCAATTAACCTGGTTTTTTCTTCTTTTGGAAAAAATCTATAATTCTTTTGTTGATTTGTGCTCTTTAAGTGATTTTTATGATTCTTATTTTGTCTGATTTGAGATTTTTGCGGTCCAACTCTTATGTGACGGGAGAATTTGTTTATATATATGTTGCTTTTAACGAGGAGAGATGTTAGGGTTCCTGAATTGTATTGTTAATATTTTAAAAGACTTTAGTCTTGGTTTAATATCAAATGTGGTAAAAGAAATCAGTATAAATTTGGAAAGTAATTTCACATTCATTAAGATATAATGAACTGCTCATTGAATTTGGAAAGTCCATTATGTTCATCATTGGCAAAAATCTGGGCTTCCTCATGCTCAGCTTACATACTTAAATTGCTTATGATACATGCAAAGAATAAAGGGAAGCGGGTTTCTTGCCCATTTTACAAAGAAGATGATTGTAAAGATTGCTAGAAGCGGTTGACGTGAATAATTTTGATTTCATAATGTGGTTTGAAAATCTAATCATAAGTTTGGTTTAAAATTTTCTAAATAAGCAAGTATATAGGATCTACATCACATTCATGATTCAAGGTAAATGAATGGATATGAAGGAACTATAATGAATTAACAAATTATAAAATTAAGCTATCAAACTGAAATGTGGAAAGGATAAGGGTTGTTAGGCTATGTTTGGGGTCATGAGGCCAATTGTATACGCTTGAGGTTAAGTAAGCCTCATGGGGCCAAGCCAAAGCTTATTTGCCAAGCGTAAATATCTACGAAAGGACTGTTTTGGCATTATGAAAGAAAAATAAGAATATTTAATACTTTAGTATAAAAAAATAAAACTACAAAGTATTATGAGAACTAAAAAGTATTTAATAAGTATTATGAGAACTACAAATGTAGACACTAGTAATTTCTCTAGTACACTGGAATTATATATATATATAAAGAACATAGAACGTCTGGTGTTTAGCCAAATTTAAGTTGTTAGTACCTTAAAGAGTTACTAATACTACAAGAGGACTAATTTGGCATAACTTAGAAATGAACTAAGTTTGAGCAAACCACTTGTTGATATAACTTACTAAGCAAATTGGAAACTAAATTTTTATCCTTATGATAAACAATCATACTTAATACATGAAATACCTTACGTATTGTATCATGTCACCACTTTTGTGGACTCTTCAATTCTTGGCGTGCAGTCTTAGATGGTACATGGTAGTTTTCTTAAGAAGAAACGTTTCAATGCATCTGAATACCTCTGTACGAGTAGAATAGAACCAATAAAATTAAGCAACACTAATCTCCCAAAAACAGTTGTATATGTAACAACCAAATATGTAACAACCAAATACAGTGTTTATAACAGAATAGCATTCCTAAAAAGAAATGAAAGTATTACTAATTTATACATATAGCTGTGAATGTAAGAATAGCATTCCTAAAAAGCACTTGAAACGTAAGAACTAGCTGTGAACAAGGATTGCTGATATGAGATTATTGTATATATACATATAGTTCTATTATTTTGTTTGTTTATATTATCACTACCAATTTCCTGAACTATACATAACTACAACATGGTTGTAATTTGAGAAACAGAGACAACCTAAAATGAGTAATTCTATTTTTTATGGATTAGAAAGGTGAAAAGGATGTGGATAAATCTTTTGAAGAAAGAACATTCTTCCATCTATTTATCCTATGTCTGGTAAATGTATAGAACAGAGCAGGAAAAAATTTAAGAGATGTTAAAATTTAAGAAATGTCAAAACTTGTATAAATGAGATACTTTAACTCTGATATAAAGCTAGCATGAATGAAATACCTTACGTATTCACTTACGATAAACAATAAAAACAAATTAAAATAAAATAACATGATATAATATAATATAAATATTAAACTAAGTAGTATTTACTTAGTTTTTCATACTAAATTTAATAACATTTAAAGTTTCTCATACTGCTTTAATTTGCATTCATTCGTTAACATCAAGTATGCTTAAATGTTAATCATATGCTTACAAGTATACTCAAGTCATATGGTTACAAGTATGCTCAAGTCATATGCTTACAAGTATGCTTAAATATTAATCATATGCTTATAAGTATGCTCAAGTCATATGGTTACAAGTATGCTCAAGTCATATGTTAAAATTTATAATGTTGTCTGTATTAGGTACCGTGGAATCATGGACCTCTATTCAGACCGTAGTTGGATGGCACGACGAAAGTCAAGTGCCCAGATAGGTGTTATAGCTAAATTTAGAGCTGGTTGCTAAGTGTTTTTGGAATATGTGTATAGTCACCCGGAATGTATGAATGGTCAGTCGCAGATACGATGTCCATGTTTGAAGTGTAAGACTATAAATTATATGGATAGAGACGTGGTAAACTATCATTTACTTGTTTCTAGGTTCATAAAAAATTACGAAGAATGCTGGTGGGCACATGGGCAGAGAAGAGATGGTGGCATCACAGAAGTACACAATTCGGGAAGTAGTACTCATCGTATGAATGAAATGGTTCATGATATTGCAGGGCTAGATTTTGATTGGGAACAAGGCAGAAAGAAACCTATGAATTCTGATGCCAAAGACTTCTTTAAGTTGTTAGACGAGGGTAGCGAGCCATTGTGGCATGGTTGCACCAAACACACTACATTGTCTGCAGTGGCGACAATACTTAACATCAAGGCTGATCACAACATGATCCATGAGTGTTTTGAGTCACTCTTGAAGGCCATTAAGAGTATGTTGCCTAACGATGAGAAATTACCTGGTAACTATTACTTTTGTAAGAAAATGGTGAAGAAGTTGGGTCTTGGATACCAAAAGATCGATGCATGTCCCAACGATTTTATGTTATTTTATAAGGAAAATGAACAGATGACAAGGTGCATATTTTTACAGTCATGATTGGTTTAGGCCTAATAAAGAGGGTGTGACTACAAAAAAATCAAGTATACCGTTTAAGATTCTAAGGTATTTTCCAATAACACATCAGCTAAAAAGATTGTACATGTCTTCAAGAACAACTAAACATATGAGTTGGCATGCAAAATCTCCAGCTAAAGATGGAGAACTAAATCATCCCGCAGATGGGCAGGCTTGGAAAGATTTCAACTTAGGACATCCTGGATTTGCATTGTAACCTAGAAATGTGAGGCTTGGATTGTCCACCGATGGTTTCAATCCGTTTGGCCACTCAGCTGTTCCGTACTCATGTTGGCCTGTGATTGTTACTCCGTACAACTTGCCTTATTGGATGTGTATGAAACAGCCATACTTGTTTCCTTCACTCGTGGTTCCTAGTCCTAAGAGTCCTGGAAAGAACTTAGATGTTTACTTGAGACCTCTTATAGACGAGTTAAAGGTATTGTGGGAGGATGGAGTATAGACTTGGGATGTTGCAACGAAAATAAATTTCAACCTTAGGACAGCGGTATTGTGGACTATAAGTGACTTCCCAGCTTATGGAATGTTAGCTTGATGGAGTACACACGGGAAGTTGGCTTGTCTGTATTGTATGGAGCATACAAAGTCTTACAATATATCAAAAGGTCGAAAGCCTTGCTGGTTTGACTGTCATCGTCGGTTCTTTCCGGTAGATCACCCGTTTCGAAGAAATAGAGAACACTTTAGGAAAGGGAAAGTAGACAATGATATGCCTGCACTGTGACGCCCCAAAAACAGGTATACGTCACCCATCTTGAGTCGCCAGATATCACACTATATAAATCAAATACAACTTAATTAATGCAATTATCGTGCAAAATACGACAAAACATAGCTGAGAGTTTAAACACGAATATTGCCTTCTAGACAATATCCACTCTCAATGGAGTCCTCATTACAATTATTATCACACTATTTTATAAAAATAGTGAGGACTACTATAGCCACCATCTCGGACTGTCAATCTGTTCCCCGACTCGTCCCAGCTATATTCTCATTTGCTGAAGAGAACAATGAAAGAAAGGGGCGAGCTCAACTAGCCCAATAAGAAATATTATGACTAAGATAATGCAGAATAAATTATCCTTAGCCTTCAACAGTGTTAAACTAATAAAATACAATAAACATCAAGTTTAACTGCAGCTGAATAAGTAATCCATTAGAAGAGTCAAGTAGAACATAATGTCTACTATCTCCTCTAGATTAAAAGTCCATCGTTAATATTTCATTCATGTAATACTCATCAACAGTTCTTTGTTATACCCAAGACAAAAAGAACTATCATCACCGTCTTCACCGAACCACCAAAGATTATAATTAAATCCACAATTCATTTTATAATCATGTAAATGAACAGCTTTCTCCTTGCCACAAGGCTTAATAGAACGCTTACTCAATATCCTTACCCCAAAGGCTAAAGATATTCAAATGTAATAACAATGATCATACCAATCAGTTGTCTACCTTTGCACTACGAGCCAACGATATTCAACTATAAAACCAATGGTCATGATCATACCAATCAATTGTCTGTTAGTGCACTACGGTCAAAGACATTCAACTATTAACTAATGGTCATGATCCTTCCAATCATATCATCAAATTATCCATGCACTACGGGCCAAGGATATTCGTTATTATCACTAGTGGTTATGATCATATCATACACCTGTCCATCTTTGCACGTAAGCCAAAGATATACAACTATAAAACCAATAATCAACAGTCCATCTTTGCACGTAAGCCAAAGATATACAACCTGAAAACCAATAATCAACAAATCCATCTATGCACGTAAGCCAAAATATATATAACCATAAAACCAATAATCAACAGTCCATCTTTGCACGTAAGCCAAAGATATACAACTGTAAAACCAATAATCAACAGTCCATCTATGCACGTAATCCAAAGATGACTTTCATCACAATATAAGCATGAGGATGGTGACAATGATATAAGCATTAATCAAACGAAATCAAGAATAAATATTAAAGACTATAAATTTATCCAGAGTTTAAAAATATCCAAATTGTCAACATGATACTGCTTTGTGGAGTAAAATTAAAGAATAATATTCATGTACCAAAAATAATTTGGACAGAAAAGAAATATATTTTTTGGGATCTAGCAATCTCCCCTCCTTATGAAATTTCGCCCTCGAAATTTACGTACCTGGTAGTTCAAAGAGATGAGAATACCTTGCTTTCTTTTCGGATTGTACCTTCCTAGTTATTTTCTCTTTATCATGATTTTCCCATTTCTCGTCACCTGTATTTCAGATATCATTCTAGAATATAGTTTCAAAATAAGGGTTAATTGATATGCCACATATTATCCCTATACTCTGACCGACCAATTAAATACCAAATAACTTAGGTAGGTCATACTAGCGTTGAATTCCCCGCCTCCCCTCCAGCTTGTCTCACATCTCAAATTTAGGATCATATCCCTAAGCTTTGATACCAACTGTGACGCCCCCAAAACAGGTATACATCACCCATCTTGAGTCGCCAGATATCACACTACATAAATCAAATACAACTTAATTAATGCAACTGTCGTGCAAAATACGACAAAACATAGCTGAGAGTTTAAACACGAATATTGCCTTCTAGACAATATCCACTCTCAATGGAGTCCTCATTACAATTATTATCACACTATTTTATAAAAATAGTGAGGACTACTATAGCCACCATCTCGGACCATCAATCCGCTCCCAGACTAGTCTCAAATATATTCTCATTTCACGAGAATAGTGAAAGAAAAGGGTGAGCTCAACTAGCCCAGTAAAAAATATTATGACTAAGATAATACAAAATAAATTATCCTTAGCCTTCAACAGTGTTAAAATGATAAAATACAATAAACATCAAGTTTAACTGCAGCTGAATAAGTAATCCATTAGAAGAGTCAAGTAGAACATAATGTCTACTATCTCCTCTAGATTAAAAGTCCATCGTTAATATTTCATTCATGTAATACTCATCAACAGTTCTTTGTTATACCCAAGACAAAAAGAACTATCATCACATGTCTTCACCTAAACCACCAAAGATTATAATTAAATCCACAATTCATTTTTATAATCATGTAAATAAAAAGTTTCTCCTTGCCACAAAGGCTTAATAGAACGTTTACTCAATATCCTTACCCAAAGGCTAAAGATATTCAAATGTAATAACAATGATCATACCAATCAGTTGTCTACCTTTGCACTATGGGCCAAAGATATTCAACTATAAAACCAATGGTCATGATCATACCAATCAATTGTCTGTCAGTCCACTACGGCCAAAGACATTCAACTGTTAACTAATGGTCATTATCCTGCCAATCATATCATCGAATTATCCATGCACTACGGGCCAAGGATATTCGTTATTATCACCAGTGGTTATGATCATGTCATACACCTATCCATCTTTGCACATAAGCCAAAGATATACAACTATAAAACCAATAATCAACAGTCCATCGTTGCACGTAAGCCAAAGATATACAACTGTAAAACCAATAATCAACAGTCCATTTATGCACGTAAGCCAAAGATATACAACCATAAAACCAATAATCAACATCCATCTTTGCACGTAAGCTAAAGATATACAACTGTAAAACCAATAATCAACAGTCCATCTTTGCACGTAAGCCAAAGATGACTTTCATCAGAATATAAGCATGAGGATGATGACAATGATATAAGCATTAATCAAACGAAATCAAATCAAACGAAATCAAGGATAAATATTAAAGACTTTAAATTTATCCAAAGTTTAAAAATATCCAAATTGTCAACATGATACTGCTTTGTGGAGTAAAATTCAAGAATAATATTCATGTGCCAAAAATAATTTGGACAGAAAAGAAATATATTTTTTGGGATCTCACATGCACCGCAATTGTCGGGAACAGAGATGCGAGATCGTGTGATGAGATTGCTGGTTATCCCATTTGGTAAGATTGATGCCACAAACATAATCAATGGGTTTAGAGAATCTCATAATTGGGTTCGGAGAAGCATCTTTTGGGAACTAACTTATTAGTCTACAAATTTGATTCGTCATAATCTAGATGTGATGCATATTGAGAAGAATGTGTTTGACAATGTGTTTAACACCGTGATGAATGTTACGAGGAAGACAAAAGATAATGATAAGGCACGTTTGGACATGAAAGATATTTGTAAGCGTCCTGGATTAGAACTTTATGAATCCCCTAATGGTAAGATTGTCAAACCACATGCAAGGTACACATTGTCCAAAAAGCAAGTTGAAGATGTGTGAACATGGGTTAAGTCTCTGAAACTACCAGATGGATATGAGTTGAACATTGCAAGGTGTGTTACGGGTGGGAAATTACAAGGGATGAAGAGTCATGACTGTCATGTGTTCATGGAGAGAATAATGCATATAGCATTTCGGGATCTGCTTGATAAACCAATATGGGATGCTTTGACGGATCTTAGTCGTTTCTTCAAAGACTTATGTTCAAAATCATTAAATGAGAAGGACATGTCTGTACTTAAGAAGAACATCATAGAGATCACGTGTAAACTGGAAAAATATTCCCACCTGGTTTTTTTGACTCTATGGAGCATTTGCAAATCCATCTTCCCTATGAAGTTCGTGTTGGGGGTCCAGTTCAATATAGATGGATGTACCCTTTCGAGAAGGTGATGGGAAACCTTAAGAGGAAGGTGAAGAATAGAGCTTATATCGAGGGGTCGATATGTGAGGCATACAGTTTCGATGAGATATCTACGTTTATCTCAGACTATTTTCCGGACGAAGTCTTGATAAAGGCCAATCGAGTATCGAGACATGATGATGGGGGAAATGTTGAACTAAATGGTCAGCTCTCTGTATTTGGTCTATCGGACTGCACTTATGGAAAAGGGAAGCTCATATTCCTCTCTAAGCAAGAATTACATGCTGCACATACTTACATTCTTCTCAATTGCGTGGAGATTGACGAATTTATGAGGTACACATGTAAACTTGATAATTTATCTCTTAAGTTAAAAATTTATTCCAATATGTTAATGTTTATAACATTGTATAGATTGTACGATGACGAGTTAAAAGTGAAGCATCCTGGAATAACTGATAAAGATATTCAAATCAATCGTAAAAAAATTGCATTTTGGCTAAAGGACAAAGTAAGTTCAATTTCTTAAGCACGACATATATATATATATACACTCCATATTAACTATGACTTCATTAATAAGATGGAGTTTTTGTAGGCTTTGGCTGAGGGATCAATGATTTTGGCTAATGTAAAAGTCATAGCTATAGGACCAAATAGGGACCAAGTCAGCCGCAATGGTTAAAAAATAAATGGTTGTGAATTTCATACAAAGGCATATGGGCGCAGTAAAAGAACAACGAACTCTGGAGTGTGTGTCCAAGGAGATTGTTACAATGAGCTTGGTCGTGCCTTTTATGGGGAGTTGGAGGAAATCGTAGAGTTGTCATACAAGGGCACGTACGGGGGTCATATTAACTTGTTCAAGTGTCTATGGTTTGATTCATAAAAAGGGATACGTGTTGACAGACATGGAATCGTCGATATTGACCTCCATAGGTCTGCGTACTCCAACGAACCATTTGTTTTACCAACTCAAACAGTACAAGTATACTACACTCCTAGTCATTTTAGGAAAAGGGATAGACCGCCTACAGATTGGCAAGTTGTAATTCATACTCCCGCGCGTAGTTGTGTAGAAGTAGTTGATGGGGAGATTTACCAAGAGCGGATGCTTCATAGTCAAACAATAATAAATATGGAGGACGACAATGAAGTAATCCCGTTAGATGGTGGAGATGAACCGCATGAATTATATCTTGAGTCAATACTTGTGTAAGATGACATTGATACTGAGGAGGAAGAGTTGTTGACTGAATCTGACACTGAATCTGAAGCAGATGATGGTTATGAATCTGCAATACGTATACAAGATGATTCTGAATCAGACATTGACACTTGAACAAATGAAATGTATGTTTAGCATTATATATTTTTTATATCATTGTCAAGTTTATGTACTTAACTATTTAAATGCAATTTTTGTTTATTGTCATTTTATATTCATATATATACATGTTTATATCATTGTCATGTTTATTGTCATTTTATATATTCGTATATACATGTAATCAAATATAACTCATAATAACATCTTAAAATTTGTAATATATAGATGGCTTCTCAAGCGCGGCGAGTAAAGCGCGCAATGACTTGGGTAGGGGTCTAACCATGTGCCCAAGGCCCCTACTAATCCGGATGATCGGATTCTTATTCAGATTCGCCCTCCTCCGAATAGCACGTACGTCCCGCATCATTTATATATAAGCATTTTAGATTCCATTTATACAAGATATATAGAACTTAGATGTAAATTGCTTTAATATATCTACTTATCGTTGATGTAATTTTTTGTATATTATAGTGATTTTTTAGATAATAAGATCGTCAAGTGCATATCGCAGCTGTGTTTACAGAATTGTCCTACACCTATGATTACGTGGGCGTGCACACCTATCACCAACAAGGATGCTGTTTAGGCTGAATTTTAGGTATGTTTTTTTTAATTATGACAGATAATATAATATTCTAAGGATAATTGTTTAGTAATGTTATTATTGTTGTTTATTATCAGTGATACAAACATTATTCTGGCAGAAGTGCGCTGTAAGACCCCAACTTATTATGAATAAAATTAGATTTTCTCTATTTATTATTTTTAAATAATAAAGAATTAAATTGATATAATGCTCTGGTTATGGGTGAAATGTGCAAATTTTGTAAAATAAGCAAGTGGTTATAAAATAATCATTGTTAGCGGGGAATATTCGTTTGGTCGTGGAATATTCTTTTTGTCGGGAATATCCGTACGACGGCGCAGTCATTTATGGGCCCCATAACGGAAAACGGTTGGATGAAAAAAATGAAAAATTTTGAGTTTTTATAAATAACGGCGTAATTATTACCGTTAACACTGTTGGATTACCTGTTGGTTAAAATACGATGTCGTGTGGTTGCACAATGAGCATTACACATGATTGCACATAAGATTGTTGAATTAATGATTTTTACGTAAGAAGGCACTTACTCAATAATTGTTACGATAATTACTGCTCAATATTTTATTTTATTGATTCAATAATTGTTGCGTTGATATTTTATATTATTATTGTTTCAATAATTGTCAACGCACAAAGATTTCCCATTATCAGATCAATAATTCATATTATTTGAATAATATTATTAGATAGCATTATTGGCAATGTCTAGAAAGTTCTGTCAAGGAGAGGTTTGGTCACCTAATTGCGCGCCAGTAAGGAGAAATCCTTATTGGAAAGCCCCATCTCTCCTGGGAACGGCCTGGTTGTCATAATTGTGATTCTGTAATATTATTTGTGAATAATTAATTATCGATTTATATGATAAAGAAATATTTATTTGATGTGGATATAAATGATGGATTTATTTATTTATGTGGTTATAAATGAATGAATTAATGCTGAGGTGTTAAATCAGTATTTTGTCGGAGTGGAGGTATTAAAAATCACCCGTTTGTGGATTTCGGATATTTTCTATTTAGAATTTGGAAAAACTAAAAGCTACAAAGTTGTAGAGAATTCGATTTTCGTGTGGAATGGACATAAAATTCGTATTTTTCTGATAAACGGGCTATTTTCAATGAATTACTGAAGTTTTAGAAAATAAAATGATTTTTATTAAATTATGGGTGGGACCCACTTGTGTTATAAACATGTGGGCTGCTGGGAATTTTTAGAATTGGCATGCTAGCTAATTCAAGAAGGATGGCGTGGAAGGAAAAGAAAGAAATATTATTATTTTATTATTTTATTATTTTAGTCTCCTATGGCGTTCTAGCATTTTCCTATAAATAGGCTCTTAGGTTAGAATTGAAAATCACACCAGAAACAAGTTTTCTTTCTCTCTAGATTATCGAGCATATTTTTGTGAGTATTTTGATACTTTAAGAGTTGCTGTTCGGTACAAGTTTCTTTCGGCTTTATATCCGATATTCCGATCAGAAGTACCGTTATTTTGAGGTAAGGGATGTTATTTTCTTCTTAAATTGTGACGCCCCCAAAATAGGTATACATCACCCATTCTGAGTCGCCAGATATCACACTATAAAAATCAATTACAAACTTTATTTATACAACTGTTGAACTGTCGTACAGAATACGAGCACAGTTAAACTGTGAGTTTTAATACAAATGTATGTAACTCTCATGGTGCCTCGACCACAACTTTACAATGGTACTTTATATGAAAGTATAGTCAAAAACTGTTTTAGAAATTAAAATCTTTGGGAAGTGCTCAAGGAAACCTTCGTACATGGGAGGCCATGCGTCTAGGTTATGATAGATATCATATGTCCACAAAATTATCCTTGGTTGACCCAATAAATTCCAAAGAAAAACGAGAAGATTACTATCATTTTCTTTCCAATGGTGAGTCTTCTCTTGACATATAACTATCTCCACTGTCTCCAAGTGAAAATTATATTTCAAATAAACTCCAAGATCATATAGGTAGTGCATGTAGATATACTCAAAGAAGTGGATGTACATGACCACATCTTATGATAACACGAGGTTGTATGTCATTAGACATCTTGTATGATAGTGGCAAAACACCCTTTCAAAGTTGGGTTCACCTCACCCTATTCGGTTTACCAAAATTAAATATCAAATGACGATACAATACGACACACTTATCTAAAGTTCTCAATAAAATTATTTCCATACTATTTAGGAGAACCTCAACATGACTATAGACCAATCGCTTACTATTCCCCATTATTCTCCGCTCGACTCGTAAACACTCTTATTACAGAAAGGAATTGTGAAGCAAAAGGGTGAGCACAACTAGCCCAAAGAAAGAATATCATAACTAAAGATAATTAAATTATCAATAGCTTTCGTCAATAATAAATCGTAGATTTAGAACATATGGTAGATGATAAAACTTTTCAACCATAGTTGCGGTGAAAACGAAGCGATCCATTAAAAGAGTCAAATAGACCATCAGGTCCATTATCTTCTCAATGTTAAAAGTCCACGAATAATGTTTTATCCCTGTAACATCAATCAACAATTCTTGTCTACAATCATATGAATTACTCATAATCATAATTGTGATTCTGAATTCCTTTTCGCACCCAGGACGAAGATAATTTTCATCACCTATCTTCACCTGAAACATCAAAAATCATGGTTATACCAAATCACAATTCCCGCCATAATCATACTAATAAATTCATCTTTGACTACTACCAAAGATATACAAATCAGATAACTAATAACCAATAGCTTCATCTTTGCACTATCGGCAAAGATATACAATTGTAAAATCAATAACCAACAATCCATCTTTGCACTACAGCCAAAGATATACAATCAGAAACCAATAATAATCTTTGAGACTCGACTTAATAGTATCACGACCACGAATTATCCATGCACTACGGGCCAAGGATATTCGTGTTTTCAATTACGGTCATGATTATACCGAATAATCCCTGTTCATAATCATACCAAGTTCATCTATGCACTACGGGCCAAAGATGACTTTTACCGATTCATTTGTAACATTACGATCATGATTATACCGAATAATCCCTGGTCATAATCATACCAAGTCCATCTACGCACATAAGTCACGGATGACTGTCAACACAATATAAGCATTAGGATCATGACAACGATATAAAGAATTAATCAAATTAGATAAAGGATAACTATTAAACATTTATAATATAAATTATCTAGGGTTCAAGAATATCCCAATGTTATCAATCACTTAATAATCTAATATCATTAATATTATAACAATATTTTAATTATTTCTTAAACTTATAAATAATTTATTTTAATTATTTACACTTTACCAAATAATGCATTTAATCATTCAAAAATGTCATACTCATAAGATTTCATCAATGATCAAATCCCTTATCAAAAATCTGCATATACCCTATATAGGATTCCCAAGCCATAAAATCCTATTTACCAATTTTCAACTTCACATAACATATTTAACTCATATACTCATAACTAGTGCATTTTCATGAAAAATACCAAATCAGTCCCAAAAATATTTCTTTTTTGAGATTTAACAGAATATAGTCCCATATTGAACATATATTTTTCTCAGAATTTTTAAAATTTATTTACTATTTTTCATAAATCAATTTCTAATTAATTCCTTAAGAAATTAGCTACCTCAAGTTTTAACTCCAGAAATTCCCAAATCTTGGCAAGATCTTACACATGTTAACGTGATCTTCCAGTTTAAATTTCATGGTCATCGGAGTTATAGAACTCCGGTTATAACATTTTTCGTCAGAAAAACCTAAATATTGAAATGGTCATAACTTGCTCATTTTAAGTTGGAATGAGCTCATTTTTGGACAGGAGGTACTTTATACCATATATTTTCATGTCCCACAAGGCCAGAAGTTTTATCATAAATTAAGTGGCTGAAAATGCCCTTTTAAATTTCTGGACAGTAGCCTTTTTGGTACTTTGCAGTTTTTGACTCCTTTGCTAAAATCAGTCCACACGAAAATCTACAACACCTTTTTCAGTGATTCCACTTGGATAAGATAGAAAACTCATAGATCTAACTCTAGAACTTGACCACACTCAAAAATTCAAAATATAATAGGAGATATGGTCAATTGAATTTCATATTCCATTTTCACCAAAATCTGATTTTGAACCCTTTGTGATTTCAAAGAAACTTTCATGTTATCACATAATAACCAACATAACTCATCATGACAATGACATAATAATTCAATAAAACAAGTTCAAGAATAAATTTTAAAGATTTATAAGTTAATTTATCCTGAACTCAAAATGTCCAAATTATCAACATGATACTGCTTTGTGGAGAAAAATTCAAGAATTCTCAGAAGAATATTTTCACGAAAAGATACTGGATGAAGCACAAATATCCAAGATATTCCACTAATTTCAAGGAATATAGAAGCCAAAGCTTTAACCAACTGTGTATAATAGAATATATGAAATCTAAATAGATTTTACTTCACCACGCAGAATCCACGTAGCCGGATCATTTCCATAATTTAATAAGAAATGAATACAAAGGATCATTCACCATGCATGTGGTAATCCACACGCATGAAAGTTATTCTAACGAATAATAAAGAATGGAATAATGTAAGGATACACCATGTCATGCGATAGATCGCATGCATACATGTTATTCCCAATGTAATAATAAATAATGGAACCAGTCACGCGTAGAACGCATACGACGGGATATTCCAACAGAATAATAAAGAACGGAACCAGGTCAAGCGAAATTCGCACTGACAAGATATTCTAATAGAATAATAAAGAATGGGATAACAACAGAAATCACCATGCATGCGATAGACCACACGCATGAGTTATTCCAATGAATAATAAATAATGAAACCAGTCATGCGTAAACGTACAAAACAGGGATATTCCAACAGAATGATAAAGAATGGAATAATGTAAGAATTTCACCATGTATGCGGTATTGGATATACAAAAGTTATTCCAATAGAATAATAAGGAATGGAATAACAGAAGTTCTCTTCATGAATACGAAAGAAATAATACCCCTTACCTTAGAACAAACTGGATATAGGAGTAGTGAAGTAGCGAATAATTTTCTTCATTCTCTATAGTTTCTCTCTTTAGAGTTTCAAAGAATTCGTAAGAAATAATGAAGGAATGAGCTTTTATTTATAGGAGAATGGGTTTGAATAAGAATTAATTCTGAATCTATCCCGTATTGATTTACTTTTAAACGAACGGTCCATTGGTTTACTATAAAATATTCTAATAAAACAAAATCTTTTAAATAAAATATAATATATTCTATTTATAATCTAATAAAACGAATAACTTTATAAAAGTATTCTGCTTTTATAAAAAAAAAATTTACTATGCAAATACTATGCATAATAAAATATAATATATTCTAATTATTGTCTAATAAAATAAATAACTTTATAAAAGTATTCTATTTTATATAAAAAAAATTACTATACAAAATACTATGCATAATAGAATACAATATATTCTATTTATAGTCTAATAAAACGAATAACTTTATAAAAGTATTCTGTTTTATATAAAAAGCTTTTCTATTTTATTATATTAATAATACTAATAAAACAAAACTTCATCATCATTATTATAATTCACACTATTAATCGACTAGGTCGTTCCCAAGAAAGAGGGGGCTTTTAAATAAAGATTTCTCCATATTGGCGCGCAATTAGGTGACCAAACCTCTCCTTGGCAGAACTTCTAGACATCGTTAATATTGCAAATAATAATATTACTAACTTTGTTATCTCAATTATTGATTTAATAATATAAAAAATATCTATAATAATTGAATCAAACTAAGTGACTTCTCACGTAAGCATTAATAATCAATATCGTATGCTACTATGCAACCACGCGTATTTTACCACCGATTATTTTATGACAACTTGCTTACTTTGAAAAATTTTCAAATGTCACCCTTAACTTTAAACTTTTATCAATTTAACTATTCACCAAAATAGAAAAATTGAATACTTTTATTTCATAAAATTTGGGGTCTCACATAAATGATATTATTTTCTTCAATATCATTATGCCGAAATATTGGTTTGAACTTTTAATTAAATTTGGAACTTTTTGTCTCGAGGTTACTATTCATATATACAGCACTATTTGAGCTCACCCTTTTCCTTTTTGTTCCATTTTTCTTCTATAGAGGTGAGAACATAGCAGGATCTAGTCAGGGTATGGAGTGATGGTTCTAGAAAGATGTTTAACAGTCCTCACAATTTATGTAAAATAGTGTATAAATAATTGTAATGAGGACTTATTTGGGTGTGGATATTGTCTAGGAGACAATATTTGTATTTAAACTCACAGTATGTGTTGTCGTATTTTGTACGACAATTGTATTATTGAAGTTGTAGTTTGCTTTCTATACCATGTATTTGGCGACTCAGAATGGGTGTTGTATACCTATTTTGGGGGCGTCACATGCGCGGTTCGCACCAAAGACAATTTGAATAAAGAACGACAAAAAGCCCTTCACAATGCATCAATTGACCATCCAGGCCAGGGAGAGGATTACATGCATGAGCATAGCCCCTGGCGGTTCACCCAGTCCATATGGGCTGAGATGTGTGCCCAATGGAGAGCTGAGAGCTGGGTGAAAAGACGAAAGACTACAGCCACCAACAGATCCTCGGGTGTACGCGATGGCGAAAAGGCTAAAGGAACATACATGGGCGGCAGTATTTTATAGTTGTAGCATATCACTGCTAGGGTACGTATTTACAAGTTTTAATATGTTTACAATCATGAATTATAGAATATCACATGTTTAGTTAGTAATATTAGAATATGTTTTGTATAGGAGTCTCAGTCTAAAGGTCAGCCTATCCATTGGCTGGATGTGTACGCACACCACGTGATGATGGTTCCGCTGATCTTTGCTATCCAGATAGCGGTAATAAGTTTTAACAACTTTGATCTTATTGTTTATCAAGTTTTACGTCATTCTTTAGAATTTTACCAATTTATTTTTAACTATTTAATTGTTAACATGATGACAGGATACTTATAAGCGTTTATTGAATGAGCGCTATCCTGAAGGCACTCCACGTCCGCCAATTGATCAAGAGTTGTGGGAGAGGGTGTCTGTTGTGAAGAAGAACAACATTAAAGGTCAAGGACAATGACGACGCCCATCCTTCGGTGGCTCAGCAACTCTGCTTACCCATCTTCATACAACATCGAGTCATCCAAATTATTCATACTACTACCGATCGTATGTGAGAGATATATGTCGAGATCGAGATCTTCTGAAGATACTGGGCGTGCATCTGGTGACTCTGAGTCCTGATGAGTTAGCTGATGCAGTAGTGGCTGTAGCGGCAGCAGTAGCAGCAGCATAGCATGGGGAGCATGGGGATGGAGACGAGGTAATCGATTTGTTGTATATTGTCGTAATATATACCAGTATCAACATAGTTACTATATTTGTAACTTGTTTTATTCTTTTGTTAATTACAGGGTGATCAAGGAGGCAATGATGTTTGACGATCGATACATCTCTGTTTTATAGTTCTTTGAGAATTTTGTACTTTTATATTCATTCTTTGGATGTCTGTATGTTACTTAAACATTAGATTTGTTTATATTTATTCAATTCATATTGGTTTTTAAAGGTTTATATAGTTTATATACTAGTTTGGTGTATGTGTCGGTATACGATGGATGTTTATATTGTTGTGTAAGATGTTTATATTATTGTGTATGTGTGTTAGGATAAAGCATGTATAAAACAGGTACAGGTTTTTGGGAATTTTGCAAAACAGCAAAAATCTGGTTTTCAGTTTTTTTAAATCAGCGATCGCATGCGGTCGCTGATAGTTATTAGCGATGGCTAAACATTTGAGGGTATCACCATCGTAATCGATCACGATAGCGATCAACGATCACGTGGACCACGTCGACCTTTTGGCCCCGGACCATCTTGACTCAAATTTTACTTAGCGATCGAAATGACGAATTCGGTCGCTACTATCGATCATAGATATTTTGATCGCTAAATATGATCGCTGATGTGAATCCCAGCGACCAGATTTAATGCGACGCCTATTAGTGACCGCAGTCGGTCACTGATAAGGATCTACTTGTATGACGATCGATAATAGTAAAGGTCATTGATAGCCTCTTTTCTTGTAGTGTTAGAATTAGTATATATTTTATATACTAATATTCTCTCGTATCATAACCCTTAAGTTATTCAATTTTTCATTCCTAATTTATAATTAGGTTACCTTAGCTTCTCTTATTTATTTATAATAAACAAATAAAAATAAACACATATTATTCATATGCATTTACCCACATATAACAATACATAAAATCATAAAAGTCTATCACAATTTTTTTTAAATCCATTCCTTATTTCCAGTCTAGGTCTTATTTTTTTAACCTTTATTTAATCAATTAAGATTTTATTAATCGTATAAATTCTCGGGTTGTCACATTCTTTCCCCCTTAAAAAGATTATGTCCTTGGAATCACCGCTTTCTTATCCTCTACAATCTTTTAAAGTTGTATCATCAATTCACTTATATCAACACAATATTAACTTGTGTCTCATATACTAACCTGTGATTTGAATCTATAAAAGAAACTATTCACAACATTATATATCAAATATTACTCGCGTACTTATATTATTAAGCGAAATTATTATCTGTCGCCACCTCCTTGGCAGCCATTGCATTTTGCTCCGTCATATTAAATGTACGGGCCGTTGGTCTCCCTGGCTGAGCAGGTCCTTTAATCGCCAAGGTTCCATATTTCTCTTTGGACAATTCTGAACCAGATGATCGGTCGATCCATACGCAAAACAACCTATCTTCTTCGGATTGGGACAATTGGGTGACATAAGTCCCTCTTGACCACAGTTATAGCAAACTCCCTTTTTCTTCAGACATACTCTTGAATGATTCTTTCCACAGGTAGCGCATAGCTCCCCTCCTTTCTTATTCCCTTCTGTCTTGTTACCTGACTGGGTATTCTCGATCCACTTTCGCTTGTTTGGATTACTACCAACATTACTACCTCCTTCAGTAGTCTTCTTCTTCTTTTCCTGATTATAACGGGATGCAGCTTCGCTTCTCCCTTCAGTAATTATTGCTTTCTCCAACAAATCCACGAACATATTAATCTGTAATACGGCTACTTTATTATATATACTCGCATTTAACCCATTCTCAAACCTTCTCGCCTTCCTTAATTCAGTATTCACCTGATGAGGTGCAAATCTCGCTAATTCGTTGAATTTAGCAGCATATTCAGACACCGACATGTTCTCCTACTTCAGTTCTAAAAATATAACTTCCATCCGAGCTTGCATACTCGACGAAAAGTAATTCTCAAAGAACAACTCTTTGAATCTTGTCCAAGTCACCACAGCTGTACCAGCTCTCGCCTGATTAGTCTCCCACCAATAATTGGCTTCTCCATTCATCAAGTATGTAGCAAAAGCTGTCTTTTGCTCTTCTATTACTCTGGAAATAATGAATTCCTTATCCATCTCCTTCACCCAAGTTTGGGATTCAATCGAATCCGTGGTTCCCTTGAATCCTGGCGGTCCTACCGCTTTAAAGTCCTTAAAATTCACCAATCTATCAGCTGGCGGATTTCTCGCTCTTGTTCTTTCTGCTGGAGCTCTATTTCCCATAGCTTGGGCTAACATGTTCACAAAATTCTGCATCGGGCCCACTTGACCTCCTTCATTATTCACTGACTGCTTTTCTCTTTGATTTTGATTTTGTCGTCTAGGCGGCATTATCTGATTTAAATAAAAAATCTTATATTAATTCTCTTTCTCTACCCAAATTCTTATTAATCACACAATAATAATTTAACACAAAGTTCTCATATAATCGCATATTTATTCAGATAGCACATAGTACATTTAGTACTCAACATATACAACTATCCCTTTTAATCAAATATTAGGATTAACAACACAACTTTACACAAAAAGTTGCAATTTTCCAACTTTATACAAAAAGTTGCACTTCTCCATTCACACATAGCTATTTCCAGTTCGTCAAACTTACCACACCTAGGGGTTCAGAACTTGCCACAATTATACGAGTTTATGAACTTATCCTAGTCAGACCATTGGCGTCCATTCGCTGAGGGGTTCAAAATATTTCATATAATTATGAGTCACGAACTTACCATAAGTATGAGTTTTAAGAACTCACAAATTAATCTTATATTCATATAAAAAATAAAGATTTTATTCATACAAAAATATATATTTCCATATGTTCACACATCATTCTCGATATTACAACCGTTAATATCTCTCATTATCAAAAGATACTATCGTTTAAACTTAAGTTATCTACCGTCCACTCCCTTCACCATTCTTCTTCTTACCGGGACACTTGTTGAATCCGTGACCCGTTCTCCCACATGAATAACACTTTCTCATATTCGGCTTAGAACAATGTAGGGAAATATGTCCTACTTGTTTACAATTGAAGCACGCGTTCTTCCACATCATGCATTCTCCCACGTGAGTCTTTCCACACTTACTACAGACTTGCTTCTTCTTTAGGTTTGAATTTTCAGAATTGTCGCTGTCGTTGTCCCTCTTTTTCTTGCCTTTCTTTATTGTTCCTTTAGACGACCCACCACCTTCAGCCTTCATTCTTTCCATCTGCACCTTTAACTTGTTTCGTTCTTCGGTCATCTCGCGTAACGCTCACTCTGTCTTCCACAACTCCTCCAAGAGAAATACTTTACTCCGGAGTTCTTGAACTTCTGCAAATACTTGATCTTATTCTCCGACTTTAGTCTTATTCTCTTTCTACACCTTAACTTCCTCAGACTCTGCCTCCTCATCTCCACTCAAATACATCTCGGGATAATCATCATGATCACTCCCCAGATTCACCATGGGTTCATCTTTTCCCAACTCTTCAACTGACTCGCTTTGCGCTGGCACCTCGGCTACTGGCACTGGTGCAACAACCGCTAGCATTTTTGTACTCATTTCATCTTCTCCTGACATCTTACAGTCAGTTAAACAACTTGATTAGTACTTCACCAGTATGAACTTCTCACACTATGTGTCCACATATCTCACTATCGGTACACTTCGGCAATCCCTCACTTAGTACTCTAAATGTGTATTCTTTATCTCGCTTATGGTCATAATCCTAGGTTTTTTCCCACCCCACTTAAAATTTATAACCTACAACTTTGATACCAACTTGTGACCCCCAAATCCAGGTTACCTGACTCCCGAGTTTGGTGCTCACGATCCACAATTTAATTAACATCTAACTACCCATTCATTGATGAATAGAATATTACACCACATTAACTGATATAGTTAATACATTCGTCCCAGGTTATCTAACCTTCATATTACAAACATACCCTTTAGATATACAAAAAGGGTTTATAAATATAACATAATAATAATTTCATTACTCTATTCCAGTAATAAGCCTTTGCCCTTGTTCTTCTTAGCCCCTCCGGCTTCTTCATTCCTAGCTGAAATATTTTATTTAGCAAGGTTGAGCAACAAATTTTCCCCGCAAGTTAAGATATGCAATGAATGTATAAGAATCAGAACTACAGACTATCTATTTTGATAGAATGACACCAAAGTTCGGAGAACTTAGAAATAGCTGAAAAATTTGTTCTTCTCTAACCAATCTTCTCGCAACCTATGCAACACAATACTTCAATAATGAAAGGGTACAACACTTTCAAGGTTTCTACGATATTCGATTGAATAATAAGTTAGAAATATTCTCCAAAGTTTAAGCTGAATGATCTCAAATGATCTTAAAATTATCTTCTCGAGTAACTATCAAAGATTTACTTTGATATACCCAAATATACAGGATGGAAATATTTTCCAGAGTTATGCTGAGTGATCACAAAGGATCTAGAACTTCTCTTCTCGAGTAAATATCAAGGATATACTTTGATATACCCAAGTGTATCAGATAACCATAAAGATTAAGTCATACCCCTCTACAAGTACTTAGAGCGGCCAACTCCTTGTACCCTATATTATGCATAATACTTACACGCGCGCAAAGGCCGAATATACGACCAAAAATGTTCCCTTTATATAAAAGATTGTTCTTCTCAGTCTTTGAATAAGAATTTTATTTAACAACGAAATACAATGATTTCAATATCTAATCACTTCTCTTCTCTTCTCTTCTCAAACCTATCAAGTTTTTTTTTTCGATCTAGCCGAAACAATTGGCATCGATCTATCAATAATAATTGAATTCTCTTCTCTTCTCTCCTCGAACCTATCAAGTTCTAACAAATGAACGTCTAGCCAGAACAATTAGCTAAGACATTTCTCAACACGATTCAACAATAGACATGAATTATCTGTACTATTGGCAATAACTAATAGCTTCTACGGATGTGAATATCTAATAACAATTATCCTTTAAGTCTATATTCATAATCATTAATTCAATTTGAATTAATAAACATGCACTAACTGCGAATAATCAACAATAAATTCTTGAACATGGTCTAATCAACAATAACTAACCACCATAGTAATTAAACAGATGTTACTCAAGGTTGAGTTAGGGAACTTGCCTTCCGCATTGATTACTGCTACACAATATACTTATCTGCGTTCAAAAGATGTATAACCAATAATATCGGTCTCACAATTAGCACACATATCTTACTTATCGCATGTAATCACATAATCAATCATTAAAGAGTACAAATATACTACCTTAGACTTAACATTTACTCGTTTATTTAAAAGTTCTTAATATAATTTTCTAAACTATTTATGACTTTAGAAAACATAATATATCATTTCAGTTTCTATTTCAGCAAGCTAAAACAAAACTGACATCTCTTCTGACATTCTGATTTCTCATTTGAGTAACCTGAAATGTGTATTTCAGGAAGCTGAAATACACTATTCACGAAAATATGAAATTAGCTTATTATTTTTCAATCTTTTGGCCAATCATATACACATGTATTCCATACACAAAAAGTATTTTTCTGGAATTTTTCAACTCCCTTAAGTATTTTTCAAAAATCAATTTCTTGTTAATTCCTTAAGAATTTAGCTACCTCACGTTTAACTCCAGAAATTCCCAACTCCTGGAGGGATCTTACACATGTTAACGTGAGCCTCCAGTTTAAATTTCGTTGCCATCGGAGTTATAAAACTCCGGTTATAGTCATTTTCTTCAGAAAATCACAAAAATTGAAATGATCATAACTTGGTCATTTTAAGTCAGAATGAGCTCATTTTTGGACATGAGGTATTTTATACCATATATTTTCATTTCCCAAAAGGCCGGAATTTATTTCACAAATTAAGTTGCCAAAACAGTCCCTTGAAAGTTCTAGGTAGTAGCTATTTTGGAAAAACAAGTTTTTCGTACTTTGTTAAAAATAATCCATACGGAAATCTACAACTCCTTTTTCAATGATTCAACTTGTAGATGTTAGAAAACTTATCATAGTATCCTCTCAAATGTTTCCAAAAATTTTGAATGTAAGAAAAATGACGAAACTACCCCTACCCTTGACTGTCCAAAAATAGTCTTCTTTTCTTTCTAAACACGAAACTATTTTGGCTAACACAGTCACTACGGATTGTGTACTTAACATTTTTTAGTGCTACCACTTGGGTTTAGTAGTTAACTTACATATCTAGCACCTCTCTTTGACGAATTGCAAAAAGAAGATGTAGATCAAAAACGGTGAAAATCCAAAGTACATAAAAATTTTATGGTTTATAAACTAGAAAATCACTTTTCTTTACTTTTGATTTCCAAAAAAATTAACACCCAATATGGGTATATCTAAACATGAAACACTCATTAACAAGTATATTCATGGTTTTTAAATTTAGAAACATAGAATTAAGTTTTAACTTAGAATAATCAAAAATTACATAAATAAAAGGGGTTTATACCTTTAATTTGTGGCTACCCTTCCTTATTCTTCTAAAGTGAAAGATGATTTTGAGTATAAAGAAAATCAAAGCCTCTTCTCCTTGCTCCTTACTCTAGTTGTCCCTCTCCTCTCTCTTCTCTAGTCTCTCTCTTAGTTCTTTTTGTTAAAACATAAGAGATGAAAGAAAGAAATATTTACTATCCTTCTTTTTCTCCTCCACAAGAAAAACCATCCATGTGGCTTTTTTTTCTTCCTCAATAACTATCCAGCCATGTGGCCTAATTTGGATCCCACTAATTCTCTCTCTTTCCTTAATAATGATTTCAATAGTATGTGGGTGTTTAGCAAGCAAAGTGGCTTCTACATGAATTTGACACCTAGCCTAATTTGTGAAATATATTTTGCCACATGTGTGGCTTAAAATAGATGATGTGTTTTCGCCATTTTCTCTCATTTTCTTCCTACATAATCCGGCCAAGTGGCCTTATTCTCACCTATGATTTGCTTCCTTTTTAATGTAATATCTAATGTAACAAATGTCTAAAGTGTCCCTCCTTCATTGGTTTTAAAAATTGGGCCACTCTTTAATCTTTTGGGTTTCCAATAAATAATCTATTGGACTTAAAATTTAATTCTTTGGGTTATGTAAATTAACATAGTCCAATACTTTTAATTTTATCTTTCCCTAATTATTTAATTAGGGTTTTTATTTCCTCAATTATAATTTAATTCCTTACTCATGCACATTTATTTCCTTAACCCAATTAAATTTGCTATAATTAGGTTATAAATTAATTAACTGAGATGTATAAAATAAATCTCTTAGAATTAGTATAAATTTTATATACTAATATTCTCTCATATCATAACCCTTAAGTTATTCAATTTTTCATTCCTAATTTATAATTAGGTTACCTTAGATTCTCTTATTTGTTTATAATAAACAAATAAAAACAAACACATATTATTCATATGCATTTACCCACATATAACAATACACAAAACCATAAAATTCTATCATAATTTATTTATTTTTTAAATACATTCCTTATTTTCAGTCTAGGTCTTATTATTCAACCTTTATTTAATCAATTAAGATTTTATTAATAGTATAAATTCTCGGGTTGTCACACTAATTGTCCACACGTTCTTCCTCTAGAACTATATTTTCATCTACAGTAGTAGTAGTACGCACATGATCTAAACTCTGATGTGATTTATGAACCTAAGAAGAAGTTACTTCAAGCTCCACCTTTTTGACCAACACTATCAAAACTATCAATACAAGGAAAAAGGATTCCTTGTTCTTATGAAGCATGGCGGACTCATCAAAAGTAACATCTTTGCTAATGATGAATTTTGCTAACTTCTGATCAGAAAACCAAAGTCTATAACCGGCCTTCACACCAAACCATAACCAAGAAAGATGCATTTCTTGGCTTTAGGTTCGAGTTTTCCCTTATTCGCATGGCATATGCAGGACAACCAAATACCCTAAGAGATGAATAATTTCCAGGACTACCTGAACAAACATTTTCAGGGGTCTTACATTCTATAGTTGTGCAAGGAGAACGATTCACCAAGAAAGAAGTTGTGTTCACTTCCTCTACCCAAAATTCCTTGCCTAAACCAGCATTTAATAACATGCACCCGGACTTCTCTATCAAGATTATGTTCATCCGTTTGTAACTTAATTCTATTACGGTGTCTTTACAACTGTACAGTGTCTAACAATTCCTTCATTCTTGCAGAACTCCTTGAATTCAGTCTCACAAAAAACTCAAGGTCATTATATGATCTGAACCTCTTAATCTGTATTCATGTCTTCTTAGCCAAAACTTCCATTATTTGAAAGTCACAAAAATGTCATTCTTATGTTTTAAGAAGTAGACCCAAACCTTCCTGGAATAATCATCAATAAAGGTAGCATATAATGTGCACCTCTACCTTTGGAAAGAACCCGTGAAGGGCCCCAACGATCTGAATAAATATAGTCCAAAGTCCCCTTTGTTCTATGAATCGGAGTCTTAAAACTAACTCATTTCTGCTTCCCCAAGACATAATGCTCACAGAAGTCTAGTTTTCCTATTTTTTATCCAAACAAAAGTCCTCACTTACTCAAAGCATTCATGCCTCTTTCACTCATATGGCCTAACCTCATATGCCAAAACCTAGTGGTGTCATCTACAGTAACTGAAGAATAAATTGCATATGAATCTGTAGTTTTAGAACCTTCTAACTTATATAAAGTGTCGACCTTGATTCCTTTCATTAACACAAGAGAGCCTCGACTAATCTTCATACCTCCACTTTCAGTTGTGTACTTACACCCGTTTTCATCTAGTGTACCCAAAGATATGATATTCTTCTTCAAACCTGGAACATGTCTAACATTTGATAATGTCCTGATTATACTATCATGCATCTTAATTTTAATTGTACAAATGTCAATTACTTTATATTAGGAATTATTTCCCATCAAAACAATTCCACCATCAAATGGTTCATATATAGAGAACCAATCACGAGTAAGACACATATGATAAGAACACCCAGAATTCAAAATCCAATCACTTCTAAGTTTTTCTCTGTCATCGACTATTAACACAAGATCATCACTATCCTTATAAACACTAGCTTGAGCAGTCATTCTTGCCCCTTGATTCTGATGGTTCTGCACATTCTGTCCATTATTAATCTGACCATGATTGTCTCCTCTCTGTTCTTTTTTTTCAACTTCGGATAATTACACTTTATATGCCCTTTTTGCATGACATTAGCTACAACTGAAATTCTTATTCTTAGATTTCAATATGTGTGTACTGCCACTTTTTAAACTTCTCTCAACTGACCTCCCTTTGGAAAATAATCCAACACCTTTATCATCATTTTTTCCTAAAGTAATCGCAGAATCTAATTTTTGTCTACTCATAAGATTCGCCTTAACATCCTCAATTGAGATAATGTCTCTGCCATATATCATAGTGTAACTAAAGTGCTTATATAAAGGAGGTAATGAGACTAACAATAATAGGACTTGATCTTCATCATAAATCTTAACATCAATAATCTGCAACTCAGTTACAATTGAATTAAATTCAGTGATATGAGTTTTGATTTGAGTACCTTCTGACATATGCAAGGTGTAAAGATGTTTAAGTCTCAATCTATTGGTGAGGGATTTCATCAAACATAGAGACTATAATTTATTCCACAAATTAGCAGATATAGTTTTTGCTAACACCTCCTACAACACTCATTCGAAAGGCACAACTGAATTGTTGAAAGTGCTTTATTATCCATAGTTTCTCATTCTAACTCAAACATCTCGCTAGCTTTCTTCTTTTTCGAATCCGTATCAGACATATCTACAGGCTTCACTGGATTCCCTACAATGGCTTTCTTCAAGCCTTGCTAAGTAATAACAGGGTTCATCTGAACTTGCCAAAGACTGAAACTAATATTCCCATCAAATTTGTTAATATCAAATTTCGCTGATGAAGTCGAACTCAACACCATAGTATGGATCGATAATAACCAAGCTTTGATATCAGTTTGTTATGACAAACACAATAAAATCAACGTAGAAAGATAAAGACAATAACACAATGTTCTACTTGGAAATCCAAATCGGAAAAAAAACTACGGAGAAGGCAGACGAAATTTACTAAATAAATATCTGAAGAGTACAAGATAAAGAGAAAAAACTATAAGAATTCTTAGAATGTTTCTGAATGAATCTGAATATCTTTTCTCCAAAATTCTAGTACCTATATTTATAGGTCATAGGAAATTTCATAACCAAATAGGATAGGAAATACCAAATTAAGTATAATTAGGAAAGATAATTTTTCTAAACCAAAACGGACTTAAGTAATACTTAAATCCAAATCCAATAAGAATTCATGTCATACCCAACAAATTGTTAAGGTTTAGTTCATAAAATTTATCAAATATGAAATAAGATTTGATTAAGACTCGTTTAGCTAACGAGCCAAGCACGATCTCAAATCCAATTCGAATAATTTGAACTTTTCGAGTGAATATGATCCGAGTATCAATAAAAAATTATAATTTAAAAAAATTCGATTAATCTCTCAAATTTTAAAATTTATTCATATTTAAATTATTTATATTTTAAGTTGAGCTCAAATTAAATTTTAAACCGAAACTGTTTGATTCGTTTTAGAGCATTACATGTATTTGATATTATACATGTAATCTAACCCATTTAAAACTTGTTAAGATAAGTTGGTAATTGAACCCATTAAATCATTGGTGGATGGGTTTGGTTAAAATTTTGTCAGCGGGTTTGGTTAAAATTTTGCCAGCTCTAATAAATAAATAAATATATATATATATATATATATATATATAATTGATTTTGAATTTTTTGCTCACCCTCATAAATCATTTGGGTCGTTTAAAGTTTTGAAATAAATCTCATAATCCATGTAGTGCCGAAGGCACATGACACAGCTCTGTTCCTAAAAGATTGTCGTTTTAGAAGAAAAAATTTGTTTCAAAAAGTTTGTCGTTTATAATTTTCAAAGAGAATAAATTATTTATTTTTCTATATTACCCCTACCTTCTCTCATTGTCCCAAAAAATTCTCTCTCTTGTATTAATAGTTTTCAACAAATTTTACTTGGTAAATGATACTTTCTTAATCCATGTGCCAAAACCTTAAACGACAATCTTTTAGGAACGGAGGTAGTATATAATGTTAGATGATTGAAATTGTATAGTTTTTTATTCAACTGAATTATGAGAATTGATATTTTCACATAATTTCTCACATGAATAGTGAATGAATCTCACTTTCATATGAAAGAGACTTTTATAAAAATAAAATATTACTTTAACATTTAAAAATATCAATTTTCTTAAATTATTGGTGTATATATATAGGAATGATTTCATATTGTTTGAAATATGATTCTCTTTTAAGTTATCATTTATTTTTAAAGTTGTCCTTAAAATTGAACCCATTAATTAACGAAAAATGAATTTTAAGGACAATTTTAAAAATAAGTAATAATTTAAAGGGATAAGAGTGTCCTTCAGTCTAAAATACTGAGTACCATAAATAGGTGAAGTGACGGTGAGCAGTGCGCACCATAGTCACGGGTCCCACTATCAATTACCAGTCCAACCTACATCTCTATAAGCGCAAATTCCAATTTTTTTATTGTAGAAAATAATAGTATTAATTTGAAATTTTGGAAAATAATATTATGAACATTATGAAAATTCAAATTATTTTCTCTTATTACTTAAAATAAAATTATGCAAGAAAAAATCTAAAGTCATTCGAAACATAAATTAGTTGGTTGTCTTTCCTTTTCTTACTTAAATTATGTATTATATTTTGAAGCCCGTTCAAACTTGACAATCCTTCTGTCTCAAAATAGTTGCACAATTTTGACCCCCTTTTTTTTTTTTTTATCAAATTAATTATTTTTAAAATTAACAAGTTAATCATATATAAATACAATTTTAAATTTATAAAATTTGAGGTCAGTAGTAAATTACATGTAATTTTTATGGCTATATTCCATTCATCTATATTGAGCCAAAATTGGTACAAAAATTAGTTTTAAAATAATTAATTTTAAGGGGAAAAAAGAGTCAAAATTAGACATTTATTTTAAGATTGCGTGAGTACATACAAATATTTCATAAGGTAATTGTGTAAAACAACTTTTCATCGGGGAAAAACTTGAAAAGCCATGTCATTTTTAATTTTAGGCTTAAATATGAATTAGTACCCTAAATTATAGGTCATATTCCACTTCGGTGATCCATCTTTTAATTTTGTCAATTAGATGATTAAACTATCAATTTTTTTCAATTGCAACAAATTGAACATGTCATGTTAGAAATTGCTGACGTGGCTAATTGTGTGGGACCTTAAGAAGCTGATATGTCAAAAATAATAATTTTTTAATCATTAAATAAACAAATCTATTTAAATAAGGGGAAAAATAGTCAAAACTTAATTCCTTTTTCTTTTTCTTCTTAATTCCTTTTTAATTCCAAATTACAATTTTTCTTTTTCTTCTTCACCAAGAAAAAATCTTTTTCTTAATTCCTTTTTCTTCTTCACCAGAAAAAAATCTTCACCAAGAGCTCTGGCAAGAAAAAATCTCCCGAAAAACAAGTCTTCTTCTTATTATTAATTCCTTTTTCTTCTTCACCAGAAAATCTTTTTCTTAATTCCTTTTTCTTCTTCAACGACCCGATCCGCCGGAGCTCGTCTCCCCATCTCTCCACCTTCACCTCGTCGGTCCTTTTCGGTCCACCCACCGCCACGATGTTCCGAATCTCACACCCGAATAACTGATGCTCCACCGTGTGTCGCTCGATGTTTTCCTCCCCTAATCCGTCGCCCAACGCATCAAACAACGCCGAGTAATAATGCAGAGCCTCCACGAACCGCCCCAAAAAGCTCCCGCCGTGGCTCAAATCCTGTTCCACAAGTGTGATTAGTTTGGGTCTCAGTAGTTCCATAGATGATCCGACTCCGGTGACTTTTATGGACCGGATTTTACGAGCTTGCATGTGGTGGCAGCGATTTATTGCAGTGTAGGGAGGTTTGAGGAGGCGATTCCAGTGCTCGAGAGAACAAGGAAAATTATAATTTGGAATTAAAAAGAAATTAAAAAAGAATTAACTTTTAACTATTTTGCCCCTTATTTAAATAGATTTGTTTATTTAATGATTAAAAAATTATTATTTTTGACACATCAGCTTCTTAAGGTCCCACACAATTAGTCACGTCAGTAATTCCTGACGTGGCATGTTCAATTTGTTG
Source organism: Panax ginseng (assembly GCA_020205605.1). Classification (NCBI taxonomy): domain Eukaryota; kingdom Viridiplantae; phylum Streptophyta; class Magnoliopsida; order Apiales; family Araliaceae; genus Panax; species Panax ginseng. Next base: position 31,099,225 of record CM035131.1, on the reverse strand, counting down.
CAATTGGAAAAAATTGATAGTTTAATCATCTAATTAACAAAATTGAAAGGTGGATCACCGAAGTAGAATATAACCTATAGTTTAGGGTACTAATTCATATTTAAGCCTTAATTCTATATTGTGAAGACATTCCCATTTAATTTTAAGTATACCAAAAGGAAAATAGAATTCTCATTTTGAAAATTATTAATAATTTTAGTGTACAATAAATTTAAAATTTTTATTATTTTTAAATTTTTATTTGATTTGATGATGAATAATATATAATTAAAAAGATAACTTTTGTGTAGTCATTAGTGATAATGTTTAATATTTTGATGTACAAAAACCTAATATAATTGATATGAATTGTTTTGTAATTTCAAGGCTGATCTTATCCTTATAAGTCAACACCAGGGACAAAGGAACCAATAAAGCTTAATCAACAACTCTATCTCAAGCCACAAACACGCCTTAAAGACTGCATGCACAGATGATGAACCAGTATACCTGTTAAGTGTTAATATAAAAGGAACTTTGAAAAGGACAATCAACCAACAAAAGAACAATATAAGTATTAAAAGAAAAATAATTTTACTGTCACATAAAAAAATTTACATAATACTATATACACATATATACATATTGCGAATCCCACATTTTAAACAGGAGTCCACAATATACATATAAGTGAACATTATATACCTTTTTTTATATATAATAATAGCATTGTTGTTAAAAGAATAACAATATATGTCAAGTGGCCACTCTACTATTTGATTGAAATCCACATTGTTGCTAAGCTTAAAGAAATTTAACTCTTGTTATATATTGAGAAAGATATCGGTCCAATTATAATTCTAACGTATATTAATATATATATATATATATATATATATATATATATATATATATTGAATAGAATTATAAAATTGGTTCACTATATTAAATACATTGTAAAAATTTTACTAATTAAATTTATTCACGTAATTCGTAATAAAAAAGTTTACATATAAAGCTGTAATATATATCATTTTCCTTGTGCTTAATAGATTATTTAGCAACGACACAAATACTTCCTTTTTCTGTAAAAGGATGAGCAATGTACAATTTGTAGAAATATTAAGAAAAATAAAAGAAAAAATTCAAATTTATCCTTAGTGGCATCACAAGATTATATAAAGTGATTAATACTTTTATTTATTTTTTTACTAATGGATCCCACTAAATGACTTAATTATTCTTCACTTTATATACTTTTATGTAAGACCCCGACTTTTATAAAATAAAAAATTAATTTTCTTATGATTATTATTCTAAACAGTAAAATGAAATTGATTATTATTTATTATATCGGCGAATATTCGTTTTGTCATAAATATTAGGTAAAAGTACGATGTCGACGAAATAATTAATTATTGGTGGGTCCCATAATGAAATAGTGTCGAATGCAGAAAACGACAAAAATAATTTTTTTAATAAAAAAACGTTAAAGGTATTATCATTTTTAACTGTTTAAATATCTGATGATAAAAGTAAAGTAACACGCAGTATTCTATAGATGCACACGGTATTCCACAGTATCACACTGTATTGCACAATACTTCATATTATTGATTAAATAATTGTTATAGTAGCAATTGCATAGTATTTTAACTAAATAATTGTTACAATAACATCTACAAATATGTTATATTATTAAATCAATAATTGTCACAACATAGTAACTCATATGATTTGATACGATATTATTAGATCAGTTAGTATTATTGACAATTAATGTCTAAAATACTACAAGAAAACCGGCTAATTTTGACGAAAATATCCGTCAGACATAAGCCTATTATGTCGAAAATATATTATGTCCGACGAAAATATCCGTCAGATATTCGGTCGTAAATAATCGCGTCGAAAATAAAATTAAATCATAAATTTAATTAAATTTCATTATCCTCGATTTTACGTATTTTCGATGAGAAGTTAGATTGAGCATGAACTATCTTCGACGAAAATATATAGATTTAAACTTTTAAATGCGGATATAATAAGCTTTATTGCCGACGGATTCAATCCTCGAAAATAGTCTATTTCCATTGAAAAACTAAAATAATCGACATTTATTAAAATTGTCTACTTATTATCTTCGGCCAAAGTCATTGCGTCGAGATAAGCGTTATTATAATTTAACATGTTCCGTCGAAGGTAATGTATGTTCGACTGAAAATTAGGCCATTATGCCATTTATAAAAAATTGCTTATTTGTTAACTCCGAGGGACGTTCCGTCGAACCTACCCTATTCCGTCGGAACTAACTAATTTTTTTTTAAAATACAAATTTTAAAAGTTCAGTTTCCAGGTGTTTAAACCCATTAATGTACCTGTAACCTGTCACAACCCAATACACGATAATATAAACTCAGATCTCACATTCAAATATGCAACGTAAAGCACTAAAACGTAATCTTCAACTCATTATCATTCACATTCACATTCAAATATCCACCAAAACGTATTATAAGCTAACCAATTACAAATATAAGCTAATGTTCCATAAATGTTAAACAATATAATTTACAATAGTTGTAAAGACGCAATTAGACAATACAATATATACAAAAGTTCTACAATAACATGAATATATACAAATAAACTATAAACTAGTAAAAGCATCATCATCGGGCGGAGGTGAGCAGACGACAGCTTTCGTAATATTGAAATCACCTCGTCTTCCTCGCCATCATCGCCAACTTTTTTCGCCATCGCCACCCTGTTGATAGAATCAAAAATATAAATCATTAGTCTGTATATATATATATATATATATGTGAGAATTAATATACTAGCCTTAATTGAAAAACATAAACAATAAGAATACCTGAGTAGGTGGGGGCGGACGAAAAGCCTCCTCCAAGAGGTAATCACCATCCGAGCATCTCGGCGCTCAAGCGTCGAATCGCTTCCCGAGGTAATCTCGTATTCTCTGCAGAGGCCCTCGCTATAATATCTTGAGCAATCTGGGTGAAGACGAGAACTAGAAGGCAATCAGCGATCTTGAAAAGACTAGATCGGTATGGAACCTGTCCGATACGGACCCTATCACCGAGTCGGAAGATATCGCCATCCAAGCTAGCGCCAAATGAGATGGTCCGACATGTGCTTTTGACACTAAGGCGCTAATTTGGAGCCTATAAAGAGATACAAATTCGATTACTAATAATAATTTATATAATGTGATAAATTTTAGGACTGTTCGACATTCACCTCTATTGAGTGTATGTCAAACGGGTTTCTAAGTTTCAAAGTATAATACATATATAATTGAAAATGCTACTTAGGTTATTGAAAATTGTGGCAAACTACACAAATGCTACTTAGTTTATGAGAATTGTTATGTGGAATCTCTACTTGAGTCGGCAAGAAAAAAAATTGCGTAGTTCTGTTGTGTCACATACTCGAATAATAAAGTTAATTCAATTCTTTGCAAATATTCCTCATCATTCCATCATATGAGATGACAACATCCCGAAGGAGTTCCATTAAGCTATTGAACAAAGTTTCAGAAAGCAACCCCTCTAGATGAGCGAACAATCACTTCTCTACTAGGAATGAATCATCTCCCCCGTATGGGTCCAATCCATGATATAGGCGACTTCTCATCTCCCAATTCCTCAAATGGATAGTTCTCATACAAGAGGTGATCGAGGGCGTTCTGTGAGAACTACCCATCCGAGGAATTGAGAGTGGTGAGAAGTCGCTTATATCATGGATTAGACCCATATGGGGAGATAATTCAATCCTATGAGAGAAGTGATCGTTCGTTCATTTAGAAGGTTGCTTAACCTAGAACTTTGTTCAACAACTTACTGGTACTCCTTCCGGATGTTGCCATCTATTATGATGGAACAGTGAGGAATGTCTGCAGTAATTCAATTACCTTTATTATTCGAGTATAGGACACAAACAGGAACTACGACCCTTTTTTTTTAATTATCACGAGGAACCTATTGAGTACTATTAAATTGCAAATCATGCTATGTCGAAACCTGCATACAAGAAAGAGTACATATATGTAGGGAGAGTATTATTGCATTTATAAATTGAAAATTATGGCAAACTAAACAAATGCTACTTAGTTTATTTTGCCAATGATAAACTAAGTGGTACTTAGTTTATGAGAATTGTTATTTGGAATCTATAGAGATTACTGTTCGACATTCACTCCTACCTACTTAGTTTATTTTGACAATGATAAACTAAGTAAGTGGTACTTAGTTTATGAGAATTGTTATTTGGAATCTATAGAGACTACTACTGTTCGACATTCACTCCTAGCTACTTAATTTATTTTGCCAATTAATGATAAACTAAGTAAGTGGTACTTAGTTTATGAGAATTATTATTTGGAATCTACAGAGACTACGTACTGTTCAACATTCACTCCTACTTGTCAAACGGGTTTCTAATTAATTTATCTTGTATTATATTATATAGTTTTTAAATTTTTTTACTAAATTCGTTATTAAATTTAATTTAAATTATTTTAATTAAATTATATTATATTATATTTTATTCTATTATTTTATTTTATTTTATGTTTTATTGGATTGTATTTTATTTGTATTATATTATATATTTTAAAATATTTTTTATTAAATTTAATTTATTTATTAAATTAAATTTTATTTATTTTTTTCATTATATTTTATTAAATTTAAATTATTATAATTTATTATTATTATTTTGTATTTTATTTTATTTTATCTTATTATTACTCATATTATATTATATTATTTTATTTAATGTATTTTATTTATTTATTAGATATAATTTAAGTTATTTTATTTAGGAACAATTATTTTATTTTAATTTAATTATTTTATTTTATTTCATTTCATTTTATCTTAAATTATCTTATCTTATGTTATTTAATTTTATTATTTTATATTATATTATATTATATTATATTATATTATTTATGTTTATATTATTTATAATATTATTTTATTTTATTTAGTAGTACAAAACTAAGTAAATATTACTATAAACTAGGTTATTTTAGTATTAGAAAATTAATTAAGTAACATATTTAAATTGTTACATGGACCCACAAAATTTGCAATTGAAGACTTCTGACAGAAATTCAGTCAGAAATTCCATTAGAAATATCATGTAATAGATTGTAATTGCATACAGAAAAACAAATTGAAACATTTACCAGATGTTATACACTAAACAGAAGCTGCAACATAAGCTACAATCCCAATTTGCATGACGAGTTTGCATAATGATTAAAGTAACACAATTTCTAAGAACTCAATTTTCACAACAGTTAGGTAATTAACACAAATAATAACCCTTATAATTTCAGCAGAACACAAATAGATATAACCCATTTCGGCAGAACACAAATAACCCATTTCGGCAGAACACAAATAATAACCCTTATATTGACAATTAACACTTAAGTCCCAATTTCAACAATGAATCTGAAATATATATAGTAGCAGTAATTATCATCAATATATATATATATATATATATTACCAATTTTAGTGTAATATACACAATATAGGGCATGAAATTATACCTAATTATACAAATAAACCATTACTAACCTTAGGCCTTAGCTAGTTTGAAAACCCAAGTTAAAGGAGGAAAAGGAGAAAGTAGAGTCCAATCCTGGCCAGAACGCAGAGTCGTCGGCGTCATCACGTAAGGAGGGTCATGTGATGTGGTTGTTGTGTGGAAGGGTGGCTTAGCAATGAAAGAGAGAGTGGTGAAGAAAAGAAAGAAAGACGCGAACGTCTGATGGCCAAGGGGAAAAGGGTGGTGGGGGCCGGTGTGGCCAGGATGGGTGGGGTGGGGAGGATGAGATAGGGAAGGAGAAAGACTGGGGGCCCCAAAAGGGGGTGGGGAGGATGAGAGAGGAAGGAGATCGGAATGAGAGAATGAGAAAGGGTGGGGGGGGGTGAGGATGAGATCGAGGAGGAGTGAGAGAGATAAATTAAACGAGCGTCTCAAATAAAAAGGCGTAAGGTGAAAGGTTTTATTTTTTATCTCCAACTAATGTCCGCTTGGACATACGTCTCTTGAAATAGTTTAAGTTCGACAAAAAAAGTCCCTCGGAATTAATGTTTTTTCAATCGAAATTACTTTTTTTTTGGTGGCGCAAAGTTGACGCCAATTGGGGAGGACTAAGTTCGACTGAATTCCGTCCTAATTAATGTATTTTCGAGGGACTTATATCCGACACATTATTCCCTCGGACGTAATCCTATTTCGACCGAATTTAATCCGTTGAGGATACGTCAGTCGAAAATAGGCAATTTTCTTGTTGTGGAAGTTATGTCAAGGAAAGATGTTATTTAATTACGCGTCGTTTCTACGGAAGACCCCATATATCCTAGAAATGATCTGGTTGTCAATATTGTGAGTTTATAATAATTATGAATAATTGTACATAATTGATGTATAAAATTAAAGGTGTTAATAAGTGATGTGCGGTAGATATTATTCAATTTTTTGATATAAATAGAGAGGTTTATCATGAGACGTTTGGCGTAAGGTTGACTTATTTTTCAGGGGGCCCACAAGAATTCAAAACTTCTGCAAACTTTTAAGATGGATAGGACCCACAATAATTCAAAACTTTAAATTTTCCTTTCAAAATGGCTGGGACCCATAATAATTCAAAAATCCTACAAACTTTCAAAATGACTGGGACCACCAATTCCACTACAACATTCTTATTTTGTCAAAGCATGCATAATTTTCTCTATGGGATCATAAGTTTCACTACCAACATTTTTATATAGCTCATTTGGTTATTTTGTCAAAGCATGGGTGCTAGTTGTCTCCCCAGTTTTCAGTATAAATAAGTTACTCGGATGAGCAACAAAACACACCATCACAATATCAGAAATACAAAATTCTTCTACTATAATATTGTGAGTATTTCTTTTGAATATAAGGATAGTTTGAGTGTTGCTAATAGTGTAAGAATTTCTCAAGTTAATTTTCTACATAACAGATAGTATCTAGTCTTTTACTAAAGTAAGTGATATCATTTACTTTCATACTATTAAATTTATGGTAAGAAATTAATATTCGTTTCTACAGTATTATCATTAAATGATGAAAATTTCTGAAATGTTTAGAATATCCTTAATTGTTTGTGTTTCATTTAATATATTTGACATGAATATTTCTATTAAATTTAATTATTATTTTTGAACTAGGAACTTTATATTTTCTTGAATCTTATATTTTATCAAAAATTCTAATCGATTTTTTAGATATCATGTTTACAATTTGAACTCTGAATAAATTAAATTAAAAATTACAACTTCTTATTCTTTATCATATTATTCTGATTATTTCTGTTCATTCATCATATTATTGTTTTGTAATAATTATCAAAATTAAGATGTTGAGAATGTCTTTGGTCTAATTGCAAAGACAAAATGATTGTTAAGTGTCTTTAGCCTATGTGGCAAATATATGAAACTGATGAAAGTTCTCTTTGGCCTAGGTGCAAAGAGAAACTGTTGATTGACATGATTATGACCAAAAAATGTGAATTAGTATAATCATGACCTTTGGTGTTACAGGCAAAAATACATGGTGAAAGTTCTCTTTGGCTTGAGTGCAAAGATGAACTGTTGATTGACATCATTATGATCTAGTTGACTATTCTAATGGATTTCTTGTTCCACTATATTTATTTGATGAAAACTTGTATCATCTACTATATACATGTTTTAAATATCTGATTTATCACTTTTGATAATTAATTTATCTTAATACATCATGATATTCTTTTACTGAATTATTTGTGCTCACCCTTTGTTTCATAATTTCTTTTAGGAAATAAGTGTGTCCCTGAATTTAGCGGGGATAACAGAGGAATGAAGTGATGGTCCGAATTAGTTGTAATAGTTTTCAGTATATTGTAAAATAATATGACAATAATTGTACTGAAAACTTAAAATATGTGTATTGTAACATTTTCACTGCGTTGTAATAATTGATTTTGGTAAACTAAATAGGGTGATGTAGACCCGAATTTAGAGTGTCACAGTGTGTATTGTCGTATTTTGCTTGACATTATAACAGTTGTTAATAGAAAAAATTATGTTTGTACTATGTATTTTGACAATTTAAATTGAGTAATATAGACCCGAATTTGGGACATCACACTTTATCTCATCATTTTGAGTTTTGTCTTTTATTATTTTAAAACTTTGAATATTTTTCAATGATAACTTTTGATTGGGTTCTGTCTTTTACTATCTTAAAACATTGTAAATATATTTTTTTTTAAATATTACCGTTGTCATATTTTTTTCTAGAAAAAGCCTGTTTATAATATTTTGTTTGTAAAACGTGTTATTACAATTTATATAAATAATTGAATTTTTCTAAAAAAGAAAACTCTCTATCTTAACAACTATATCCTCTCTCTCATTCAATATAGAGAGCGCGTCAATAGATAAGATTTGCCCATTTCATAAGCTATATTTCCGGGTTGGGCACGGGTTGACCCAAGAATAAGTAAGGCTAAATTTCAATTTGAATCTAAAATTTTAATTCTAAATTCGATTTGTATCCTAAACTTTATTTTAAATTACACACAAGTGAATATATAATCTACATAAAAGTGGACTAATCAAATCACACTGGAAAACGAGAAAACAAAGTGCGCACTACGCATCATATTTCAGTCAAACATTCATTAGAAAATCCAAACCCTATCTCTCGATTTTTCGTATGAATAATCTCCATAACGCGAAAGTCTAACACTGTGTTTGGAAGTTTTTAAAATTATAAAAAGAAATGAAAAAAATGAGAAAAGAAGGAAAGAGAAGAAAGAGAATAATTCACTTTTTTTTCCTTCAAAGTGGGATAAATTTTTTTAGGCCCAATAAACCCAACTTTCTCTAATTTTCACTCCTCTCATTTTTTTTTTTACTTTTTTCTCTAATTTAAAATACCATGACAGGGTGTAAAGGACTACTTCTAATATTCCACACCTTATAGGTTCTGGTCAACTTTCAATTGAAAAATGACTCAAACATGTGTACTTTGTTTACTCACTAAAAATTAGGACTAACAATTTCACTAAAACTCGACGGATCTCGCCCTAACGGAACTTGATCTTTAAATCTTAACGAAACTTGATTTTTCAATTAATATATTGTATATATATATTTTTAATTAATACTTGTTTATAATTTATACTCATTATTTCAATAAATCATAACATTAATAATATAATATGTTGTTATTAATAGAAATATTGTATGTTGTTTGATTTTGAATTAAAAAACGTTGTACAAAGTAATATAAAAGAAATTTAAAAAAATAATTTGATAAATAATAGAGTAATAAAGTAAATAGGGTTCGGGCAGGGCAGGTACCAAATATTGTTTTCGAGTTCGGGTCAGGTTTGGGGGATAACTAGTTATTGGCGGAGCTAATATGGGGAAGGGTCTCCCGGATCATATCCGTCCCGTTGTCAAACCTACTAAAAATACAAGATGCATATAAAATAAAATTAATAGTACAAATGATTTTAAGATTAAAAATTTAAAGTTTAGAGTTGAAATTGAAATTTAGTCTATAAGTAACTAATAGACTAACTAATACCGTGGTTTTGAGGGAGCGAACGAGTGTCGGTCGTTCATCGGGTGCTGTGCGCTCCAAATAAACTTTTTCAATTTTGCCCCTTCCCTATCTCACTATAAAATGCACTTTCTGCTCCTTACACAGCTAACTGTATTGCTTTTAAAAACCACCATTTTTTCCCTTTTTTTTAAAATTTTTATTTTTTTTGATTTCTTTGAGCTCCTCACAGCTCCATAGATCAAAATACTGAGCTGGGTTTCATACATAGAAGCTGGTTAAGCTGGTTTGGGGATTCCGCGTTTACATTTTCTCTCCAATCCCCATTTCAGGTTTATTAATGTCGAGCACATATATTTTTGTTTTTTACTGGCAAAAGTAATTAAAATTCAGATCTAGTTCATAAATTCTGATATATTTGATGGTCTGAATTATAATTCTGATATATTTATACATGCGTATATGTGTATTGTGTGCTATACTTTCTGATTTTTTTTGTTAGTTTTCAGCTAAAAATGGAGACTAATTTTTTTTAATCATTTTTTTCAAAAATATTGAAAGAGAAAATGGAGATCAAATTGATGGTGCACCGATTTGTACCGGTGAATCGGTGGAATGATGTGAAACATAGTTGCTGATTTTGAGTACTTTGTATTGAAAACACTCATTTAGAGAAAGTAGGATGTGCATTAATGGTAAATGCTCTGTTTTCTTATGAGTGCTGAATTTAGACGTATTCTGCTACATTAACAATTGAATTAGGGACTCTTAAAGTCAGACTGTCAGAGATTCATTGTGTTTGTATTGTGGTTTCTTTTAACTTTTGGTGTTGAACAAAATGGTAGAAAAAGAAAGTATACTAATTTTTTTTGGTGTTCTATTTTATAAAAATAATATTTATAAATTATTATATTGGGTAAAAAAGAGCATTGCAACTAACTAAGAGGGGTGGATCTACTTGAAAGAGAAGGTGGGTAAATTACCCAGCTTTGGTTTTGAAGTTTTGAAAATTTACCACTACTAAAATTCAAATTTTTAGAAAAACACTCCTAGACTTTTTGTTTTATTTCTAGAAGAAAATTTACAACTATTGCCTCTTTTTAAATTTTATTTATTTATTATTTTTAATCAAAAGCTGAGTTATTAACATATATTTTTACATGATAAGTTTTGTGCCCACCTTGATAAATAATTATAGCTCTGCCCTTTCCTAACTTCAAACCATACTTATTTATTAATTATAGACATCCTTAAGGTATATAGACGGCAGATAATGTGTATAAAGGTGCTATGAATTAAACTAGACTTGGTTAAGATTTAGTGATGTCATGTGTTGTTCAATTTGATTTTAAACATGTTTAATTATGTATAATCTATCACTCTATTCATGCTGAATATTGATAGCAGTGGTAGAACCCTATGAAAATATTATTCTATCGAGAGATAGAAAAAGTCTATTGAGATTTTTTTAGTATAAATAGATGTCTCAGGAATCCCATATTTAAATATAATATAAATCATTATGCATCTACATAAATCTATATGATTATTGCTAACTAATCATTAATATGTCTCTGGTTTATGCTTTATTGTTCCTAGTTTGAAATCTAATTTCGGATTTTCATATCTTACTGATGATTGCTGTTAGCTACAGGGAGTATGATGAACGCAAGATTATGCCAGTGGTTACACACACTAGTTGTTGTGCTAATCTTGCTAAAAGTAGAAGGCTTCTATGTTGGAATAACTTATATTGAGAATGCCGTGGCGAAAGGAGCAGGTGAAAGAAGACAAAATATATCGATTTTATTTTAAAGTTTTGGTTTCTTTTCTTATTAAATAGTAGTTGTCATTGATGATCTCAATATTTTATTTACATTACCCCTAATTTGCAGTATGTTTGGATGGGAGTCCACCGGCTTACCATATGGATAAGGGATTTGGAGCTGGAATTAACAATTGGTTGGTCCACATAGAGGTTTGTCACTCTGTCATGAGAATTATAAATTTCAAATTTGATTTTTCACATAACAATGAGAAAAAGAATGCACATTATTAAACCTTCAACACCAAAAAACATCTATTTGCTAAAGTACTTTGACAAATAAACAAATTGTAATGCTTGGTTTCTTGACAAAATGATTAGCTGGCTTGCCATTAGTATTTGAAAGTTTAGTACAAAATTATAAGTTAAAGTATACATGGAATTTCAGGGGAGGATGGTGCAACAATGTGACAAATTGCCTAGCCCGTGAGGACACTCGCTTGGGTTCCTCCAAGAAAATGGTGAAACAACTTTCATTCTCGGGATTTTAAGCAATAAGCCTCAGTTTAATCCAGGTGGGACTTGCTATTCAGCTGATTTGCTTCATTATCTCATTTGAACTTCCACATTCTAACTGATATATTAATCTTTATTTGTTTCAGACTTCTATAACTGGAACAAGATCAAGGTTAGGTATTGTGATGGAGCATCATTCACTGGTGATGTGGAAGCAGTCAATCCTGTATGTCATACAATTTCCATCAGAAACTACAACTTTTGTCCAGTGGAGAATTTGTAACAATAATTATATATATATATATATATATATATATATATATATATATAATGGATCATGTCCGGGCTCCCGGACAGGTCCAAAATCCGGACCCTGGATTTTTTTATTATTATTTTTTTTTTTGTAGAACTAAAAAAAATAAAATAAAATTATGGAACTGAAATTTTTTCATAATATAATGTTTTGGGCGTGATTTGAATATCTATACCAAAAAATGTATGTACAGTCTGCATAGACTGTACAGACATGTTTTGATATATGTATTCAAATCACACTCAAAACACTGTATTATGTAAAAATTCAAGTTTCATAATTTTTTATTTTTTTTTAGTTTTTTAAAAAAAAAAGCAAAAAAAAAAAAAAGAAGTCCGGATTTGGTTAAAATCTTGAGTCCGGACTGATCCGGACTCATAATATATATATATATATATATATATATATATATATATATATATATATATATATATATATACAGATTGGATCTTAAGCTCACCAAATCCAATTCACCCAGTCACCCCTTTTAGCGACAAATTCTGGGCTGTTCGGTCATACAACCGACGTCTATACTTTTAGCGACCTAGATTTAAAGAACTACGTCTACTGCAACACTATGTTGTTGTAGAACTTAACTACAGCAACACACTGCTGTGAATTCAAATGACCATAATGCCCCTGTAATTGATTTATTATTGTGGTCAAGCAGAAAGTTCTGTTACCTACCGCAAAACTGCTGGACCGCGGCTTTGCTACCATTTGCTAAATATGCATATACATATATATGTGTGTGTGTGATTTTGTATGTGTAGACATATTTGTGCACATTTATTTATCATTTTTTAAATGTTAGTGCAATTATTTTAATGGAAATAACATATAGATTCATATAGGTCTTGTGTTGTTTATATGTTCGTTGACTTCTCATGATGCGCCAAATTTGTCAGGCTACTAATCTTCACTTCAGAGGACATAGGATTTTTCTTGCTGTTATTGAGGATCTATTAGCGAATGGGATGAAGAATGCTGAAAACGTATGCACCATTAATGAGTATTCCTCAATCTCATATTCTCTATTCTAACCAACTCTTGAAAACTTGAAATATAGGCTATTCTCTCTGGCTGTTCAGCTGGTGGATTGACTTCCATATTGCATTGTGATAACTTTCGAACTCTCGTACCCAGTGGTACTAAAGTGAAATGCCTTGCGGATGCTGGATATTTTATTAATGCGTAAGCTTTCCTAGAGGACCGTGTATGTTCACAATAATTAATTACGCAAAATAGTCTAAATTCTATCTCTGTCACTTTGTAACTAATTGGTATTCTTAACAGCAAGGATGTTTCTGGAGCACAACATATTGAAGCTTTCTATAATGAAGTTGTTGCGACACATGTACACCTTCTCTCCCTTCCCAGTGATGATTTCTTCTTATAAAACAATAACTGTTGTGTTACTCAGCTCTTTAAGTTAATTATTGATGGTCTATATTCTCTCTTCTCTTTCTACTTCAACCAAGTATCCTTTCTTTCTATTTTACTTCCTCCGTTCCAAATTATAAGATCATTATTGACTTTGAAAAATTAGTTTTAGACATTTTTAAACTCAAAATTGATGATAATAATTAAAAATTACAACACAATAATTGTTATAATTAGTATTTGTTAGATAGTTTAGAATATTCATCATTTTATTGACTAAAATTAAATGAATTTATGTCAATTTTGTGCTTCAAAATATTTCAAAATGACTTCAAAAAGTTAATAATCTTATATTTTGAAACGGAGAGAGTAGTTATTTCCGAACCATATAACATGAAACTCCCTGTTTGGTTAACCTTCCTCTCTGTGTTATAGGAGATGGATATATCATCGTTAATTAATTAGTGACATTAAGGCCATTTCTCGGCCCACTCAATTGAGACGGGGTCTCTGATTCCTATTATATATCTTTGCTGCAGGGATCAGCAAAGAGTTTGCCCTCATCTTGCACTTCAAAAATCAGACCGGGTTTGGTAAGAAAGAGAGTGATGGTTATTATCTTAAAATTGCCTGTCCCTTTTTGAGGTTCCTATTACTGAATAACAATACTTGTCAAATTGCAGTGCTTTTTCCCTCAATACATTGCTCGACAAATCCAAACACCACTTTTTCTAGTTAATGCAGCCTATGATTCTTTTTCTAGTTAATGCATATATATGATTCATATATATATATATATATATATATATATAGCAGGTTAGATACCTTCTAGTTATTTTATATATATATGCAACTCTTGTTTGAGAAATTTATATAATATATATATATATATATATATACATCAGATCAACGCGATCTCTTTAAATAGCATTCTTTTAGAAATGATAGATATTGAATTTACAAAATGCCAAAAACTGAATTTTGATTAGCATTATTATCGAGGAATCTTATATAAAATCGCTTATTCGAATATATATATCTTATATATATAATTAGTTATACAACTCTTGTTAAGACTTATTAGAGAGGTATGATAGATGTGAGAATTTTGAAATTATTATTGGTGAGGGAGGAGTTTATTCGAGACACATCTTAATATTAATTAGTCTCTACAAGTTAAGACTAGAAGAGGAGATGTTGCCTTTTAAACTTGGCTAACACCTTTTGTTAGGTTTGTATATTTGGCTAACACCTTTTGTTAGGTTTGATATAGCATCATGCAATCAAATCACATAAAAGGGATAAAACGGATTTTAATTTTTTTTCATACAAACCATAATCTTACTTTGTGCGTAATTATCAATCAATAAAAAGAAGACGGAGATCAGATTCATACCCTTGTAGAAACTAACTTCCTCAGTTACGAGTTCACCTCAAAGGGTTGGATTCCTTCTTTTGATCAACGTTAGTCACCCAAGTGTTTTGGAAAAACTCTAGATTCTATCTCTATAGAATTATGTGTACTTTCCCAACTCTTGGAATAAAATGTGTAACCCTAATCCATTATAAGACTTTTTTATTTATAGGTGTAGGCAACTCTCCTAAACCATTTATGAATAAAATCTTATTTTAATTAATTAAAAACTACTTTAATTAATTGTATTCCTAATCCAATTAGTAATTATGAGAATACTCTTATTAATTAATTCTCAAACTCCTTTAGGATTTAAATAATAATAATAGTAATAATAATAATAAGACTCCTCTTATTAATTTATATTTAATATTTTCAAAATATTAAATAATAAATATTAAGTTATTTAATTTATTCTATCACTATAGATTAAATTAAATACACTTAACTTATTATTACGATTATGCTATTTACTTCTTAAATAAATATTTTTCCTTTTGCGGTGTGACCCTTTAGATTCCTTTAGATTCTCCATATTAAACTGGTTGTGAATAAATTAATTAGAAAAATTTTAATCTTATTTAAATAAATAAATTAAACTATTTAATTCATTTAAATAAATACTCCCTCTGTCTCAGGATAAAAAGGATAAAAGTCCTGACTTTTTGCGGATATTAAGAAAGATGATAAAATGACAATGTCCCGATTAAATATAAGACATGAAATTATTGTCAAGTTTTATTTTATTTAATTACATGTATTTTCTAATCTCAAATGCACAACTTCAAATAATGCAAATTAGAAATTCCTTTCTAATTTCATTCTGTCTTTGACAAGGACTACTAGATTGTCGTTTATTTGATCATATAGGACATTCTCTTCTTTTACTAGAAGCGGTAGATTCTTTATTGATCATTTATTATATTCATGTATAACTTATTACATCCAAACATACTCTTTGATATACCATAAGGGTCTTAAGAAATATGTCAAAGCATAACTCATCATACACAAGATACTATGATGATCTCAAGTTTAAGGATCACTTATACTACTATCACTACAAGAATTCCTATTGACAGACAAGTAAAACTCTATTAGGTATTCCTTAGCGAGCCACATTCAGTGAACTTATTCTCCAATAAACACCTACATACTTGTTTTAGTGTTTCCACACAAATGATCATGAGATCAATCATCTTCATTCAATGAGCAAACAACGTATGTACCAATTTATCCAGATTCACTAATTCCTTTTTAGTAATCCAACGATTGGGCAGCACTGGCCCTGGCTTAAGCCCAAGGGCCCTCGGCTAAAGGCCCACTAAAATTGATAAATTTTTTAGGGCCCCCAAGAGGTATTTTGTGTTATGTATATATATATACCCAAACAAAAGAAACCAGCCCACGTCAGTTTAAATTTAAAAGATCACAAAAAGATTATCCAATGAAATAGGCTCAAATTTTTTTATTGTCGCTTTAGGCCATTAAAAACCCAGGGTCGGCCCTGCGATTGAGAACAATTTTAGTTTTAAGCTATCAAAGAATTTAGATTTTATTAACATGATCATCATCTTGATTCTAAAAACATTGCTCAAAACTATGAGTTTATCACATATTATATAACAACACCATGTAGATAAATTAAATGTTTTTAAATAAACAATTATTTTATTAATAAATGAATAAGATTGTTACAAAAATATATGCTTTATTATACTAAATATAATTGACTTGTGTGCATACTACTTTCTCCTTTGTCTCTAAATTTTCATCTACTCGGTCCTTTTGTTCTCTCCAATATGTTAAGTGTACGCTATTCAATAGTCCATATTTCTTACATTCATTGTAATTACACAGATAAAGAACATTTTGGCTCCTGGTGTTGCTGATCCCCATGGCACCTGGCACAACTGCAAGCTTGATATAAAGAAATGCTCACCTGCTCAACTTAAAGCCATGCAAGGCAAGTTATCATAAGCTCTTTCTACTTGTCAAATTTTATTTTTTTACCATAAGCCATTTTTCAACTTGTGGAACTTCAGGTAGCAAAACTACACCTGATATTTCATTTCTTTTTCATTTATAGTTACTCGTAAACTTCAATCCCAATTATATACCACGGGAAAAATTATGTTCGTTGTCTTGTCCACTTTTCTCAAATGCGTTAATCGTAGCGTGGATTTCACGTTTTTCGACAAGACATGACTGTTAAAACCTAGTGCTATTTTGTTGGTTATTTTCAGATTTCAGGTTGCAGTTTTTAAGTGTTGTACCCGCAGCGGGCAGCTCTTTGTCTAGAGGGATGTTCATAAACTCCTGCTATGCCCACTGCCAAACTGAAATGCAGGAGACATGGCTTAGGAGTGATTCTCCTTTGTTGAGTAATAAGGTAATGGGGCTCTACTTTTATTCAATCTTTCAATTGTTAGCAACATACTACCATTACATCTGTCCTACAAAGAGAGTCAGTTTTGAGTGTTTCAAAAATTGGAAAAGTGACTGATACTGATTTAGCTTGGGTAAAATTCAGAAGACCACCTTCTTGGGTTTTGCCAAATCTCACATGACCACTTTTGGTTTAAAAAAAGACAAAATTCTGTAATTGTAAGGTTATGTGAAATTGTTAACTTTTCCATCCAAAGATGACCCTCTCCTTTGTGTTGTACTTTGAAATTATGAACACATGTATTGTTTGAAACATTTGTACAATAATTTCAAAATAAAAGACAAAAGGGATGGGTCATCTTGGATGAAAACTTATATAAGTTGTGTTGGTTTTTTTTCTCATCAAATTTAAGTTTTCTATTCTTTCTTTCACTTTAAAAACTCAAAAACATAGTGTCTAGCCTCGTAATTATTGGGGTTCGTGTGTCTATACTAATTGAGTAATTATTAATATATACTGATTTCTATTTTGTATTCAAAACATGTTGTGCAGTCAATTGCAGAGGCAGTTGGAGACTGGTATTATGATCAAAGTCCATTTCAAGAGATAGATTGTCCATACCCTTGTGACAAAACTTGTCACAACAGAGTTTTTGATCCACAGGAGCACCCATTAATATAGATACATACATATAGCAGCATCAAATTAAAATTAAGAGAAAAAAAAGGCAAAATTCATCAAGTTAAAAAAATAACTGTACCAAAACCTGGTGATATGGTTCTTAATATTATTCTTATGTATTCATGGATTGACTCTAAATAAATAATGCACTTGTGGATTTTATTATTAGTCCTTGCGACAATTTTATATCGAATAATACTATTAATATATATGAAATTTGTATGGTACTCAAATAACCTTAAAATGTTCACACTCTAAATCGGTCAGGTCAAGCTTAAAATAACTTAAATGAGTAGTCGAGTACCATGCATTTTAATGAGACTAATAATATTTTCCCGTTCTCAAATTAAACTTTTTTTTTATTATTATTATCTTTTTAGATAACCTTAAAATGCATGAATAGTTCAAATAACCTACCATGCATTTTAAGTTGATTTTTTGAACGAGACTAGTACTATTTTCCGGTTCTCAAATTAAATATACATGTGTTTTTTGGTATAAAAAGAATACCTGAACTTTTAATGTTTTTTCATTTTAGGGATTGTTTTTTCAATTTTTTTAATTAAAAAATAGAAAATTTTTAATTTTTTTTTCTATTTTGGGGATTGTCAACTCATTATCATGGTAGTATCTATATATTATAAAGCTTCTATGAAGGCTTCTTTCACAAGTTTAGTGTAATTGGGTCATATTCTTTCTTCTTTTCTTTTTCAAGCCCTTGCAACTTTACATATATAACAATTTTGTCCTTTTTAATGATAATTTTTTATATATTTCTATTTACTCCTCTAAATTATATAAAATTATTATTTTATCCCACATAACTTAACAATGCGTGTGCGGCGGCCACCGGTTTAAAATTTAAAAGTTGAGGCTCTTGAAGTTTTGAGGGAGTCTGTTAATGACTTGAAAGGAGCCACACTCACACTCACACTAACACTAATATATGATTTTTTTTTCCAAACGAGTAATGCAGGATGAGCTGACAATTTAATCAATAAAGACTGGAATTTATAAATTGAAAAGAATAATGTTACATATATAAACTATTGAGAGCAGATCTTCTATTTCTATTTTTTTTTGTTCTCTTGTGTCTCTCCACTTAAATTTTGACAACTAACCTCAAACTTAATACCAATTAACTCTAAAATTAAATAAAAGGTCAGGTGTCAAATTTAAGTGAGGGGACATGAGGTGAACGAGAAAAATAGACAGAGGATGATCTTTCTTTTTCAAACTATATCTGACATTTTACTGAATGGTGATGTGGCATATTCCATCTCAGCTTTTTATGTGGATCTGAATACTATACTGAATCAATTTGCTGATCAACATGCTGAGGTGGAGTATGTCACATCAACAATTTATAAAATGTTTGTAGAATAATTTGTGTATGTAGGATTACTCAAACTGAAAATTAGAAAAGAAAATAAATGAGAAAATGAAAAGAAAAGGAAGTTTACCAAATTGTCCTTGAAGCCGATACAGACTCCAAATCGAGGTCAGCCTCTTCATCCTCACAACTGTTATTCCTCCATCTAGCTAAGATTCCTGGACATTATTTTTTATTGAAATGGTTGGCTGACCTCTTACCTGTTTGATAAAATGCGTGTTAGAAATATCATTACCTTTTGCTTTATTCAGGGCTTAGAGGAAGTGGGAATATACTTTCTGAGATTGGTATATTGTGAATTGTGATGATGAGGAGAAATAGTAAATACAATCCATTTTGTAAAGCAGGTATATTTCAAAATATACAACCCCCAAATCAACAACAATAGTTCAGCATCTGCCTTATTCCCACAAAAATGAGTAACCAGAGTATCCCGAACACCAAAATTTATAATTAAAGTCTTCCATAATTATCCACAAAAAACCATGAACAACTTTCGTTATATTAATACGCTGAACTCAAACAGGACTAACCAAATTGGTAAACCTGGTTATATTGTATTCCATTTTTCGCTCTTCTTTAATTTCTTGTGATTGTGTGTTATATTTCAATCTTAAATCTAACACGTGATGTAAATGAATTAGCACATCTTTATAAAGGAAGGAGAAATAATCTGAATAATCAAGTTCCTGTTCCTCCTCCATGTGGTATAAAACAATTTAGACTTCTTTATAAATTAAAAACATAGATAACAGTTGACATGGAGCACATACTATGTATAGTTTTTTTTTTCCTTTTGACTATAGAAGATTATTTCATATTCTAAGTAACATAGCAAAATAACAATGTTGTTCATACTAGTAGTCTTCTGATGTGCTTTCATTGTATCAATTTCTTCATCCTTTCTTGGTTGGTCGTGGAAGCGTTGGGATGCTTTGTTCATGTCTGAATAAGTTATCTGGATCAACTTTAGTCTTTATACGAACCAACCGACTAAAATTATCCTTGAAATACTTGGCTCCCCAAGCACTTGCATTTATAAAACTCGAGTTCCCATTCTTGTTTGTTCCCAAATCAAGATCTCTATAGTTCACATACGCAGCTCTTGGGAACATAGAAGCATAAGAAGCCATGTAATTGTAAAGCTTCCGAATCCAATCCACATGCTTTGTTCCTGAATCTTTATTTCCATTCCACGTTGTTACGTACTGAATCATGTATATGTTGCCTTTTCTATGAGGGAAAGGAATTTCAGACTCCGAAATCTTACTCATCATTCCACCATACGGATTCCATATCATCAAAGGCGAATCTTCTTCTAGAATCCTTGTCCAGAGCCCTTCAAGTCCTGTTTCTGGAATAGGCTCTTTAATAAAATCGGACTTGGCCTTGAAATAATTCTTAAATAATGATTTCCCTTCGAGTAGGACTTCAGCTGCTGTCGATTTTGGATATCCTGCAATATAAAGAACAGATTCGATCCAGCTCATTTCAGTGCAGTCTTTTTGCGTTAATCCCAATTCAGGAAAACTTTCGTCCATGACTTTTAGGAGTCTGTCAGCTGTGCCAAGAAACAATGCATTGTAAGTAGTTTGCACTGTCCTTTCGCCTTTTGTGGATGAATTCGCAGGTGATATGATCACTCTAATGAAGAGATTCTCATCAAGTTTATCTGCAACTTGTTGCCATTTATAGAGAATCTTTGTCGCGCCTTGTTCCAAGGTTTTGGGAACTGTAAAGACTGTCACAATTGAAGGAACAGGAACCAACTTTATCTTCCAAGATAAAATAATCCCAAAACTCCCTCCTCCTCCTCCTCTAATCGCCCAAAAGTGATCTTCTCCCATTGCCTGTCGATCAAGAATTTTTCCATTCGCGTCGATTATTTGAGCATCAAGAACGTTGTCAGCTCCAAGGCCGTATTTCCTCATCATAGCACTATATGCGCCTCCTGTAATATGTCCACCAACGCCTAAACTTGTGTAAAGTCCAGCTGGGAATCCATGGACTTTGCTCTTCTCAGCAATTCTGTAATAAACTTCCCCAATGGTTGCACCAGCTTGAACCCATGCAGTATTATCCTCTATGTTAACACTGATGGATCGAAGCTTAGAGAAATCAACAACGACAAATGGTGTCTCCATTTTGGATACATAAGATAGGCCTTCATAATCATGGCCACCACTACGAACTCTGAGCTGAATTCCAAGTTTTTTTGAGCAAATTACCGCTGCTTGGACATGGGATTCATTCAATGGTGTGAAAATTAGCTCAGGCTTGGGAACAGTAGGCACCAAACACCGGAGATTTTGGGCAGAAGATTGAAGAACGGAGCTGAATGAAGATATATTTGGAGTGTAAAAACAAGTGGGAAATGGAATAGGAACGTCAGAATTGAGGGAAAGGCATTTGGAAAAACTATCTTGAACTGGATTTGAAGTAGCCCTTAAAGCCAAAAACAGAATTACATAAAAATTTGCAAGTGTAAAAAAGATTGAAGATGCCATATCTTTTTTGTTGTGTCTTAGTCTTGTGCTCTGAGGTAAGGGAGACGGGGGTCCTATTTATAGACTTGTGAAAATCTTGATAATGACAATATGGTGAGGTAATATTTATGAGCTTTAATTCCAAGATTTTGGCTACTTTTGACCTCCAGACCTATTTGGAAGCACTTGATTTGATGAAATCAAGCAAATATTTGTGCTTTATTTCTTTTTCTTTTCTCCAAAAGGGAAAAACAGGACATTTTCTGTATATGAGAGATCTTTTTATTGCAATAATGGTGGTGTTACAGTGCCATAAAGGGTAGTAAGAACTTGGATCATGCTGACATGATCATTATGTGTGTTTCTTTTTTACTTTTCCATTTTTTTTTGGGGTAGGGGGTGGGGGTGGGTGGTGGGGTGATGGGGGGAGTGAATTCGTTCAATATTAGGTAGGGGCTTCTAACAAAATTTTGGAGAAAAACACATGAAAAATCCCGGAGGAAAAAGCACAGATCCAGATATTTTTATAAAGTTGTACAGCAAAAAAGTTGCATATGTTGTATATTTAACTTAAACTGTTATTTTTCAAAAAATACAACTTTTTATTATATATCTATTTTGTATAGATTAAAGTTGAATCCTTGTTATTTTTTCGAAATTGTTATGGTTTTGTCTTAATTAGTCCGTGTGCAAGACGAAAGGGCCAAGGAATTTCATCTGCCGTGTTGTGTAGTGCAGTTCATTTGGCAATTACCTGTTTTCGTGAAATAAAATTTAATACTCCCTCTATTCCAAAATATGAGGAATTTTTAAATTTAAAAATAAAATAATTTATTTAAATTTTGAAAACGATCAATCTTATAACTCATAATATTTTTTTAATTAATTTAGAGTACTATGTACGTTTTTAATATAAAAATAGATGTAAAAGTAACAAGAATATAATTGAGACATATATACATATACATTTTTGATTTATTTTAGGAGTTAAAAGTGTGATTCTCATGTAGTAATAATTTTTTATTAAAAGAAAAACCGTGAGAAAGGAATAAAAGTATATATATATATATAGGAAAATGATCCATAGCAAGTAGCGCTGAAATTAAAAAACAAAAGTAAGCCTTACGCCAGACGAAATAGCGTAGCGTACGCTAAAATTCATAAAACACATACGCCAGACGGTCTAGCGTATGATAGAAAAATAATTTTCACCCTAAATTGCCTCCAAGTCTCAGTAACCTTCGTCCGATCGTACGCTAGACACTCGATTCCTAAATCAAAACTTTCGTTCAACTAGACCCTCGATTCCATCGCTCAAAACCTTCCCTCCTGCTCCGATCGTTCAACTAGACCCTTGATTCCTAAATCAAAACCTTCCCTCCTGCTGCGATTTTGAAATCCAAATCCCCCTTTATGCGATTTCGAGCTGCGAGCACCCTCGATTCCTGCGACGATTTCCTAAACCAAACCCTTCCTCCTGCGATTTCAAAAACCAAACCCTCCCCTGCTGCGATTTCGAGCTGCGATTCTCTAAACTCGTTCAGCTACTCGTCTAGCTCTCCACTTCTGCAGGTTCTCTAAACTCGTTCGGCTATGATAATCCTGACCCATGATGATAATCTGATTGGGGCAAAAAAAATTCCTGCAATTTCATTGTGAAATCGAATTGGGGTTATTCGCAATTGAAGCTGTGAAATCAAATTGGGGCAAAAAGTACTGGTAATCTTGGTTTTTCTTGGTTTCAATTCTTTTCAGGACTTGCTATTTATGACTAAGCTATTCTGTTAAGCAGTACTGGTAATCTTGGTTTTGTACCAAGCTTAAGATTGTTTGATTGCAGCTTTTAATTTTAACAACAGTCTAATGTGAACTTACCTACCATCTGTCCAGAAAGAAACATGCTATATTAGTACTTGAATTAGTTCATGTTATTGGGCGCTTTTTTTCTGATGTCTGCTACAAATTATAGGAATGGATCCCAACATTCAGCTTGTGGTTAAATAACACTGCTTTGCATATTGCTTTATATATGTTCATTAAGTTTTCCCCAGTTTATATTTGTCATTTTGCTCGTATCTATTTTTGATGGGGATTTTTATAGATTATTTAATACTCGACATTTTGATGAATGTGTAGGAAACATATGGATATTAATCCCGGACCTGCTAATCCTATTGTGTTATGGGACCAAGAAAATCACGTATCTTCAGACTTATGGCAAAATATTGTAAGTTTATTTATGTATAACAACTTTCATTTTGTTAAACATTTGTTAGAAACATTCATGTTGTGACGATTTATGTTTTTATGTTGTTGGACGTGTAGGATAGGGGTGTGTTAGAAATTTGTCAAATGTCCAAAAATTAAGCTGAATGGAACTTGGTGAACAACAAGAATATTTCTTTGGAACAAGTAGGTTTTGGTATATTTTGTCATCAAGTTATAGTGTCAAAGATTGATGCATCTCTTGTATCTGCTCTAGTTGAACATTGGAGAAGTGAAACAAATACGTTTCACTTAAATTGTGGAGAGATTACCATTTCTTTAGAGGACGTGGGATTTTTATTTGGGTTGCCCGTATTAGGAAAAGCTTTGACTTGCGAAGAATTAGAAAATCCCAAAATCTATTTTATAAGGGTTTTTGGGCAACAAGTTGTAGTAGATGAGTGGGAACAATGCTATAAAAGGGGGGGCATAAGTTTGCCCTGGTTAAGACAGAGATATGGTTAAGTACCTGGTGATGCTACTCCAGATGATGTCGTAAAACACACTAAGGAATATCTGTTGTACTTGTGTGGCGCTATTTTGTTTCCAACCAAGTGTAAAAATGTTGTGCATCCTAGATATTTGTTGTTATTAGAAAGATTGGAAGACGTAGTTACATATGCTTGGGGGGCGGCAGTTTTAGGGCATTTGTATAGGGGTTTGCATGAGGCTACTCGCAAAACAACGAAAAAATTCGCAGGTTGTGCAACCCTTCTTATGATGTGGGCTCATGAACGGTTCAACATCGGTCGTCCTACCCATAAGCCTATGTCCCAGAAGTTGATACCTAGGGCACTATCCTGGGCATACTCCTCTTTTGATCTAATTCAAAACAATATCAACTCCTTAAAATCCACATCACCATCTTTTGTTTTCTGAGGAGAGTTTGATAATATGTTGAAAAGCAGATGGGGTGTGGGCGTCCATATCGATTTATTTGATGAGCGTTTATCTTGGGATTTTTTTGAGGCAAGGTTAGGTGGAGTGGAGCTTTTCAGTATACCATTGATACATTCACGACATTGTTGAGTTCCAAATGCAGCAGTTTATGAGGCAATTTGGATATTTGCGATCGTATCCATCTAATGCTGAAAATATGAAAGAATTGCGGAAGGAACATAAATTATTTGAGAGAATAAATTTTGAAAATCATAAGGCCAACTATATTCGATTGTGGGATGCATACATGGAGAGTTTAGAAGAACAAGTGTTGGAGGCTTTGCAGCATATATCTACCGAGGATTATATGACGTGGTATAGAGAAATTACTCGACGACGGATACACCATACTCGACCCTTTAGGCGTCAAGGGGAAGATTATTAGCCACGGGTTTTCATTGACCAATATTTGGCTGTAAACACTGTAAGTTATTCAATTTATAATATTTATTAATGTTTTTGTTTTAATAAAACTGATTATCTTGTTTTATTAATATAATTTTTTTATTTAATTGTAGATTGAGAGTGCAAAAGTTATATTTGAAAAGATGTTGTCAATTGGACATCCACATGAGTTAAGAACCATGTATGACACATAGTTCAATACATTATACCAGCCGTTCATGAATGACTATAGAGGGGTTCCATTCAATCCAAATCCAACACAACCTCAAGTTGGACAGATGGAGATTGACATGACAAGATCCCAACCTACAGTTGGGCAGATGGAGATTGACATGACAGGATCCCAACCTACAGTTCTAGAGACTCAGCCTAGCATTGGCCCTTCTACTCGACATAGTAAGAAAGTGCCAGCTAGAAGGATGGAGGGAACAAAGCACACTCACTTTTTTAAGTACTTAAAGATGGAAAAAATCAATTAGCTAAATCATCATTGGTTTAGTCCAACTCACGACCCATCAGACTTTCCTCATAGCCATCCAGAAGGTCTATACAAGTTTTAATTTAAAGATGTTAATTGTTTGAGACCCAATGGTTGGTTATGGGAACATGTATTGGATGCTTATTTATTGTTGTTGCGAGATAGAGAAGCTAAAATGTGTAAAGAAGGTATCCAAAGATGGGCTCGATTTTATTTCATGCCAACGTACTTTGCGTTGTTAGGTACCCAAAACTTACCAAGTGCCGGAGTAGACATGCCAACCATATGAAAATTTCTAAGAAGTTACATCACTCCTACAGTTGGTGCCCCAGTACATGAGTGTGACTACATATTCGTTCCAGTCTTCAACGAAACCAACAGTCATTTTTGCTTGTTTATTTGGAGTGTCAACAAGTGGAAAGTAATGCTACTTGACCCACTTTATGATGACAAACCATTAATGCCATTGTCACAATTATACCAAAACTTCTTTGCGGTTGTGGTGAGTTTATTAATATATTTCTTGTTTTTCATGTCATTACACAGACTTGTAATTCCTTCTACTTTAGACTTATAAGTAATGGGTTTCTGGTTTATAGGTGGAGTTAATTCCTTTGCTGCTTCGTCAGGCAAATCCTATAGCAAAGTGGCCAAAAGCGAAGCCGAAAGTTGAAGTCTGTGTGAATAGACCAAGACAATGGAACGCATACGATTGTAGCATATATGTTGCAAAGTATGTGGATTTTTTTTTGCACCGTATAAACATCATGGAGGAACCGAGGTGGACTCTTAACGAGGCTTATAATTTTAGATTTAGAATAGCACATGAGCTTAGGATGAGCAAAGCTAGGAACATTCCTGCAAAATATATTTGTAATAAACAAACTTTAGATTTGGATTTAAATGAAGACTAGTGAATGTATATTTGACTAACTTTTGTAATACGTTGATTTAGTAACTCGGTTACTAGTTTCAAAATGATTCAATCTTTTGTATGTACGTTAATATGGATGTCGTTCTAAGCAATGTGTATTTAAGTTTGTATATATAAGTTTTAGATTAGTTTCCTTGATAATTATATGCTGTTGGTTTCTTAGAATATGGATAAACTATTTTTTGAGATAGGTGTTGGTATTTAGCTCACATCTACAAGTAAGCTGATTCTCCACTACTTTTAAAAGCAGGAGATGGTGTTTGTCTTCATCATACTGATATGTCATTTTCTTTAACAACATTGGGATTCTAGTGCATTGCCGATAAAACGTTCATTCAAGATCCATCAGTAACCATCTTCTGGGTACAATTTTGATTTCAATTGTTTCATTGTACTTTCATTTTTCAGCCTATTGGTATTTTGAAGGTAGTGCTAAATTATATTTGTGGTGTCTCTTCTTTTGGCCACAGGGCTGAAGTCTGCAAGTACATGAATAAAATCTGCAAACTTGGTTAAATATTAAAAGGACCTGTTGCACTGAGTCTGTTTTGAAACTTATCTTTTCTCCTCATGTTCCCTGTTACTGCATTATCACTCCCTTTCTGGAAGAAACTGTGTACAGAGGATTTCTGCTGACATATCTTGCTTCCACATTGGAATGGCAGCAAGCAGTCATCATAAGTTCTGCCATTTTTAGTGCAGATCACCATCAGTTACTGGAGGAAATCCCGCTGCCAATAAAGTGATTTCATTTTTCTTTATTTCTTTATTACTAAGCAACAGTTTGAGGGTTGCACTGATTTTTGTGACATAACATCATGGATATAAGGTTATCCCACCCTACTGATGCTGCTGCTGAGCTGCGCCATGTCATGACCAACAATTATTTTGTTTCATATTGGTACAATCATATAATGGTTTGTTTCATTTTGGTACAATCATATAATGGTTTGATTCCCTTACCATGCTTTTGTCCACACTTGACCATGCTTTGTGACCTTGAAACTGTTTTGTGTATAAACATAAAGTAGTGCACTCTAGTGTGCTTGAGACATACATAACATCATGGATATAAGGTTATCCCACCCTACTGATGCTGTTGCTGAGCTGCGCCATGTCATGACCAACTGTTATTTTGTTTCATATTGGTACAATCATATAATGGTTTGATTCTATTGTCAAGTCAGGTTTGAGTCTAGATTTCTTTGACAGTTTTGGTCATTCTCTTGACAGTTGTCTTTTTATTGGCTGTTTATTAATTTCTTCAGGTATAATGACCAGTTTTTATTTTTATTTTGCATAGTAAGTTACTACCACCCAGTGTTGTCTGATATTGTTCTTGATCTGCATCAGCAACTTAAACTTGTTATGGATTCCATAATATGGGCTTTCCGTCACACTGAAAGGAACATTGGTGAAACGGGGCTGAACCTTTTGTTGGAGATGCTGAAGAACTTTCAAGTGTGATTATCATCCACCATCGCTAGTGATTTCTGCTGACAGTCCTTGAATTGGATACAAGTGGAGGGGCTACTGTTGTTTAAACATAGCAGGCATGAGTTGTGTATGCAATAGTGAATCCAACCTAGCAAATTAACTTTCCTTTTCTTTCTCTTTTCTCCACCCTAGCATAATTTAGCTTCTGTTTTTCATTTTATATCTGAAGCGACTTTTATTACATGGCTCTTAACACATCATAGATGAAAGTTTCATTTCTGATTAGTGATGTCTTATGAATCTTTTTACAGGGGAAGTACACTCATTGAAAGTTGACTGAATTTTACTCTAATATGGAATTGCCTTTTCATACTAATGCTGTAGAAGCTGTACATGTGTTAGAATTTCTTTGAGACTTCATGTTATCTATGATTTGTCCAAACTCTCATTTACTCAGTGAACCGCATATTCAACTTGCAGGTTTCTCTTGATTGAACCGCATAATGATATTTGATTTATCTCTATTACTTTACTGATATATAGACTGTCTTAAAGATTACTGATATTACTTTACTCTAATTTGTCTGCATTAATACAGGTGAACATATATGATGATAACTGGAAGAAGCTGTGGTTTGGGTCATTAATATTTTATGAAGTAAGTGAAGAAGTCGAGGTGGATGTCTTCAACCTGACACAGTGGAATTCAAAATTAGATTTGGCTTGTCGAATTATGCTTGTAATGGGTCATTGTAACAATTTAGCAAATTCTTTTTGTAATATAACATATTAATATATTCGAAGTAAATTTTTATTTTTATTTGTAATATTCTTTTCTCCGTACGACTAGTATTTAGAAATACAAGCTCTAACTCATTCAGTAATTGTGAGTAATTCATCTTATGTCACTTTTGGGGAATAATAAATCATGCTGATAAATCAAAATATATAACCAAAAGTAAATAGTTTGGCCCTTACATAATCATTAAACCACATATTAAGATAACTTCAAACACCTGACTTTTCTTGACCCAAAATTTTGTAGTGGTTCCGCTTATCATGATTGGTCATCATATTGCATATTGCACACTTTCTCAATTGTTTACGACTTGCAGCCTCTTCGATCCCACTCTTTATTCTTGTTGCTTTTTTTTGCCCCTTTGTTTGCGAACAAATAGGATCCAATAACGGCTCATCTTCAACGGGATGATCATCATCTTCTCGACTATCAAGAACCTCTTTTACGCTATTTTCATCAGGGTCAAATTTCTCAACAATGGGTTGATTGTCAATGCACAATTGTACGACATGCTTAAAACCATTAATTGAGCATGATCCTGTAGAAGCTAATCGCAAGAGCAACGTCACCAAATAATTGTAACACATCGTTTGAGATTCCTCGTAGTTGGACATTTCAGTCAAAATCTTTGGTAATTCAGCATTCACTTTATTACCATCTCTACACCACCGCCTTAAAACGTATTTATCAGGTATCTTTTTTGTACTTTTTGCAATCATATGCCTTATAATGTGTTTACAAAGCATACCAGAATGTTCAAATTTTTTACAATTACAATTTATATCTCCAGTTTGAACATTACTAACAACAGTCACGTACCTATTTGATTCTTCGTTGTCGCTTAACTTGCACAATGCATACGACTTTGTATCCGATGTTGTTAGATGTTGAAGCTTCTGCATTACGTACTTATGAGATTTTATTATCTCAATCTGAAAGCGTCTGAACATCTCCTTTGTATAAATATTTGCTCCATGTGTTTCCAATGGTGATTCAAGAGTCATATTTCGGGTCCGATGACAAGTTACGTAGTCAGCTTTTCTCTCTCTCATGACCTGTTTCTCAAGTGCTTTTTCTGTATTTACGATAAATTCCTTGATACTCGTTGTCGCATTCACATATTCATTGAACAAACTGTTCATTCCCTCACTCCTGGATGTAGTTGTCATTCCTGCTGCAAAAAAATTCTTTGTGTACGCCTTTATCTATTTGTGCTTAACCTCATAAAGTGATTGGAGCCAATCATGGTCATGCAGTTCGTAATCTATCATCAACTTTTCCCATCGCTCCTCAAAATTTGCAACGGTCAAAGATTTATACACACAGTAGTTAAAATCATGTTTAAATGTTGGGTACTGTTCATACAATGTATGTAATTTCTCTGGAAATTTGTTGCTAATATGCTATGTGCAAAGAGCATGGTGTGTTTCTGGCAGAACCTTAGCAATCGCATTGCTCATAGCTTTGTCCTGATCAGTGATAATGGTAACCGGTGCTTTGTTGTTCATCGCTTGAAGCCAACTTTCAAAAACCCATACAAAAGTATCCTCTGTTTCGTCCCGAATCAGAGCAAAATCAAACAAGATGGAGTGATAATGATGATTAACCCCCGTGAACGGAATAAACGACATAGAATACTTATTCGTTCGATAAGTTGTATCAAATGCCACTACATCTCCAAAATTTTTGTAAGCTATCATTGATCGATAATCTATCCACAAGATACATTATATGCGATTATCTTCATCTCGTTTGATATCGTAAAAAAATAGAGGATTTTCCGCCGAGAGTTTTTTCAAGTACTGTAATGTTGATTGGGCATCGTTTGAATCTATTGTGTCACGTCATATATCTCGTACAACATTCCAAATATCCTTATCACTGAAACCGACATTTTTCATCCCTCCTCCTATTTCACTAAATACATTCATCATTTTACTTGGCCCAACTCCAGCTCTTGTGAAAGTTCCGATTAAACTTCGGGCAACATGAGTTATATTTTTTTGTGTTTGAATGAAATTTTTCTTGCTCGGAGTCACCAAATCATGATTATGAGACAACTCAATTTTTGAAACTTTCCAGATATCTTTTTTTTAGATGAACAACAAACATTCTAGCTTTGCACATTGTCCGACCTATAGAATCCCTTTTTCTTTTAACCTTACTACCACCAACTTCATCCACGTCTTGTTTCTTTCTTTCAATTGGTTTTCTAGCTTTCTTACATGTAAAAAGTCGATTGGACAAATTGTTGGAGTGAGCATATTTATGAGTTGCCCCAATTTTTATTTCAAATCCACAACTACGTGTATATGTTCTATAAAATTCTTCCGCCTCTTGGATAGTAGAAAAAATCTGACCCTCATATGGACTTTTTGAAAAGTTAATACGTGATTGGTTCGTGTTATGAACACCAATATTATCCATGTCAATATTATCATCAGAAGAATTTAAAGAACTTGAATTAAACATATCGTCAGCCATAATTGAAAACTTACCAGGATGATTTTGACCTACAAAGTCTTGCTTGATAAATTGCGCAGTTTTCTTCCTTGATATTATTTTGGGAATATCTAAAAGAAATTATAAGGAATAAATATGATAATAATATAAGGTTTGTATCTTTTTACTCATGCAATTTCGTGTGAGTTTTTTTTTTTAGCTTGAAGGTTATCCCATATTTTGTTTTCTTTCTTGATTTGGATTTGCGACATTCTGTGATTTGGACTTGATTGCATATTGCATTGCATGCCTAATTGACGTTTATGTGATTTGTATTTTATTCTTTTTCATTTTTTTTATTTGATTGCATATGGATTGTGCATTGTTATTGCATGCGTCATTGTTGCCTTATCAGATTATCTCACAATTCCGCTAGTTGACTGTTGCCTTATCAAATCCAAACTGTTGCCTTATCACAATTCCGCTAGTTGATTCCTATTGCATGACTATCATCCCACTTTTGTTGCATGACGCACGACTGTTGCCTGACGCAAGGCTGTTGCCTTAACATCCCAGTTTTCTTATGACTTGACTTAACATCCCAGTTTTCCTATGGCTTACTTGCTTGGGGGTAAGTTGGGAAAGGAATAGTTTTTTTTCACCGTACGCTTGTTCGTCTAGCGGACGGCTTTGCAATTTTCACCGTACGCTAGACGAACTGGCGTACTGCTATTTCCCTGTTTTAATCCCAGCGCTTGGTTATTGGAATGGACGACTAAGATGTTATCTGTCCAATTTTCATCCATAGCAAATACTTGCTTTGGATATATATATATAGAACCGATCAGGTGAGGGCTCCCTTACTTTGTTAAAATGCGGACTTTTTTTTTTTTGCTTTTTTTTTTCTTAAAACAACTAAAAATAAAATTTTAATATTTTATGGAATCGAATTTTTCCATAATACAATATTTTAGGCGTGATTTGATACCTATACAAAAATGTATATACGATGCGCATGCACTATACAGACTGTTTTGTTATCGTGTCCAAATCACATCCAAAATATCATTATGAAAAAATTCAGATTCCATAAAATATTAAATTTTTTTTATTTGTTTTAAAAAAAAGAGCAAAAAAACCAAAAAAAAAATCCGCATTTTAACAAAAAGAAAGAGCTTCTGACAGAACCGGACCCTATATATATATATATATATATATATATATATATATATATATATATATATGTCTTCAAGTTCGTTGTGATGACAAAATTTATGTTTAATCTTTCCAAAAGGGAAATCCAATACTTTAAGGTAGATTTTCCTTTAGATTAATGCAATTATGTTTGATCAATGCCGGATAAGTCACCTCTAAAGATGGCTAAAGTTTGGGGAAGATTTTGTTATTGAGATAAGGAAACTCATATTTTCATATGTGTCTGTCACATTCAGAAAGAACTCGTTCACTATTTCATATGATCAATTCTCTTAACATAACTGTCAAATATGAAATAACCATCAAAGTGAGGATATACTTGCAAAAAAAGAAAAAGAAAAATAAAGAAAATGGTTATTTGAGTTATGCTTGTACGTTTTGTACCTCCTCTCAAAATTTTCAATAAGTCTAGGAGGACATTTTTCTAGTGATATTATAGTGACTCTTTTTTTTTTTTACTTTTTTTTAGTATCTTCTAAAAAATGTATAGTATTTATTCAAACTGAAATTTTTATAAAAAATAGTGTTTTAAGTGTAATTTAGATACAGTTAAAAAGCAGGTATGTACAATCTGCATAACCCTGCTTTTCTTATATATCTAAATTACACATAAAACACTATTTTTTATAAAAAATTTCAGTTGGAATGTCACTAAAAAAATACCCCCCTAAAAGGACTCCAAAATTTTATTTGCAAATAGTCATGATTAAATTTGATTTGCTCTACAGAGCCTTGCGTCACCCTGTCTCATAACGCTCTCTTGTCATGTGACATGACTTATGATTTAATAGGTAAATTTAGATTGTGTTTGATAAATTAAGTAATTAATATTTAAATGGTTAATACATCTTAATAATTTAGATCATATTAATAAAATAATATCTGAATCTAAAAAATTATTTGATAACTAAAAATATAAATTATCTAAATGACATTATTTTATCATTTTAATCTTCTTAGTTATTTAAAAATTTTATTTGAATGATCTTAAAATTTGAAATTGAAGGAGTACAATATTTATTGAGGCTATTTTTGTCCATAAATTTTAAATAAATTATTAAGAGGCAACTCTTAATAGTTAAGATTTAAGTTTCTGTCTTAAAGATTAAGAGCCATTAAAAGACAAAAAAAATTTAACCAAACAAGATTTGTCTCTGACCGAATCAGAGACAGAGACATGAATTAAGAGGCATTTAGACACAAACAAACACCACCTTATTCGTTTATTTACACGAGTTCTAAATGGATTGGATGAATAATCATAAATAAAAGTAATTAAATAATTATAAGATATTTCACATTAATCTCACATTAAACAAATTCAAGAGTGCGAATGATTTAATAAATATGATATACTTCTATTCTAGCCCCTTCTTTAGGGTTTCCCTAGGTCCCTAGTTAGGATTGAATTGGAAAAATTGCAAAATTTATCTTCTTATGGTGACACTAAATTGCAGTATAAATGTCAATATTTCAATTTTTACAATGTCATATAACTATTGTCTCAATTTTTACAAAATCGTCTCTTTTGATCAATTAATCTTGGAGTCAATCGTATTT
Organism: Panax ginseng; assembly: GCA_020205605.1. NCBI lineage: Eukaryota > Viridiplantae > Streptophyta > Magnoliopsida > Apiales > Araliaceae > Panax > Panax ginseng. The sequence continues at coordinate 31,064,808 of CM035131.1, read as the reverse complement.
TGCAGGAGGGCAAAATCGTTTTCCAGAGATAACTCTGAAAGTCAAATTAGCTCAATTCCGGAGACAACCCCAAGATAATCAGTTCAATCTCGGAGACAATCCCGAGATATTCAGCTCTAATCCCGGAGACAACCCTGAAAGACTCAGTTCTAACCTCAGAGATAACCGTATATGACATTGTAAATTTTTTTTTCTCTCAGGAGACTTAGTTTCAATCTCGGAGTCAACCGTATGTATATCATGTGCGCGTTTAAGAGGATAAATCAGTCTATTTGCGGAAAATAATATTTTTGAACTTTTGGTCTCGCTACAGCACACCAAGACGGTGACACCATTGTTTACTCCGACGGTTTCTAAGGTTTGACTTGAGCTTGAGACTGGCACAGGTTCACCCCTATTAAATTTTTTGGTAGTTTTTTTTTTTTAATTGTTCAAAGGTGCAATGAAGTCCACAACTATGTGGAAAAAGGTAGCTGAAGGACAACCTACCTAGATGATGATGTGAATGACCCTTTTTCATGGCGGCATTTTGACTACTAAAGCAAATGTCCCTAAGCTAAGTCCTAAAATAAATCAAATAGTTCGGGTTTGATTTATATTTGTTCAATCAAAAATTTAATTCGAACTTGACTTGAAATATAAACGATTCAAATATATATGAGTAAATTTTAAAATTTAATAAACTACGCAAACCTCTTCGAATTGTAATTTTTTTATTAGTACTCAGATTATATTCGTTTGAAAAAGTTCAAACGGCTCGAAATCGATTTAAGATCGGACTTGACTGAATAACTAAATGAGTTTTAATTAAATCTTGTTTCATACTCGACAACTCAATTCTCGACAACTCAATTCTCGGTTCATTTTACACTAGTAAATGTCCCTCAATTAACTCCTGGCTATTATCATGCCTTCACTGTGAACTAATAATTTCTAGATGATCAAAGTGTTGTGGGGGCTAAGTTCATGAACTCCATATTTGAATTTTAATTATCACCCGGTTGAGATTGAATGACTAGAGGACTTCAATAAGTAAACATTCATTTGACTTTGGGTTAAATTAATTTGTAGATATAAATAAGTAACACATAAATACTTATAAATTTACCAACCTTTTCAACTAATTATAAACAACAATATGTTTAATAAATATTTACGATTTAAAAGACACTTTTCAAATGTGTGATGTGTCTGGTCGACTAAAAAGTAAAAAATAATAAGGAAAAATCAAAATTTATAATATATATATATATATATATAGAACCAGGATCCTATATCAGGGATTCCGGATTTTGTTATCTTACGGAATTTTTTTTTCACTTTTTTTTTTAAAACAACTAAAAAAAATAAATAATATTTTATAAAATTAGAATTTTTTCATAATATAATATTTTGGGTGTGATTTAAGAAAATTCGGGATCCCTAATAGGAACCGGACTCTCTCTCTCTATATATCAAGCTTGACTCAATTAATACATGAACAAATTTAGGCTACACGTTGTGTAGTTAAATATTTACATGAAAATTAAGAGTGATTAAATTTATTAGATAAAGCTCGTGTATAATAATAAAAGCCTCCAGACTTCAACCATCTAAAAGACAAAGAGGGAAAATATCATTTCATGCCAATGTATCGGCTTTTGCAAGTTAGTGTTGAAAAAATCATGCAAACCAAAAAAAAATCATCTGCCAGACAACCATTGTTGACATTATTGATTATTGAAAAATCATACTCCATGACTAGCGTAAAAGTACAAACTTTTAATTGAAGAATAGGCGAATAGCATGTGTATGCCCGCGGCACCAGAATTCTAAATCGGGAGGGGCAAAAATGTTTAAGAACAAATATTTAAATAGGAAATATAAATAAAATTTTATGTACTAGATTTAATTTTGTATCTAATACTATTTTAAATCACAAAATTTATCTTTAATTTAGATTCGTAATGAAATTGTTATCAATTTATTTTTATTGTGCAACATATAAATGAACAATATGCTAGTGGTAGAGAAGTATGCAGTGGAGAGAATGTGTCGTAGATAAAATTTGGAGAAAAGATGTAATTAATTAAGATTAAATTAAACACCTAAACCTTGTTTTGGAAAGAAAAACAAACTTAAAACTATAAAAGAGTGTTTCAAAATTAATAAAAAAAAATTGACTACATAATAATTAAAAATTCGGGTGGGGCCATATGGCCCGGTCCTTTATTAATAATGCCGTTATATATATATATATATATATATATATATATATATATATATATATATATATGACGATTTTTTTCATCGCTATAACATACTGAAAATTTACATACATAGTTATGACTGACGATTTAAATCGTTTATATAACCTGGATTAAATGCTTTTAATTACTTGGAGATGAGACCATATATATATATATATATATATATATATATATATATATATATATATATATATATATATATATATATATGGGAAAACAGAGGGTACCTTAAACACACAATTTTATGCGTGTCCTATTATTTTAAGAGATTTTATAAGTAGTGTTTTTGGTATCTCGTTATGTCTAAGACACACTCTCTTTTCCCTATATATATATATATATATATATATATATAGGATATATATATATAGGGTAATGATGTATAACATGTATTTGTTATGAATTAAAAATGAACATATATTGTGACGTCCCTAAAATAGCTATACATCACTCATCTTGGGTCGCCAAATACATGGTACTGAATACAAATACAAACTTAATTATACAACATGAGCTAAGAGTTTTTACACGAATATTGTCTCATAGACAATATCCAAACTCAAATTCAATCCTCATTACATTTATTATCACACTAAATAGTGAGGACTACTAGAACAACCATCTCGGACCATCACTCCGTTCTCCGACTAGTCCCGACTACGTTCTCATTTTTTGAAGAGAACAATGTAAGCAAAAAGGTGAGCTCAACTAGCCCAGTAAGATATATTATGACTAAGATAATGCAGAATAAATTATCGTTAGCCTTCAACAGTGTTAAACTGATAAAATATAATAAATATCAAGTTTAACTGCAGTGAAACAAGCAATTCATTAGAATAGTCAAGTAGAGAATGATATCTACTATCTTCTATGATTTAAAAGTTTATCATCAATTTTATCGCTGAAACTTAGCATAATAAATAATCCACATCACTGAATTATCCATGCACTATACGGGCCAAGGATATTCATTAGTATCACGACCATGAATTATCCATGCACTACGGGCCAAGGATATTCGTGTTTTCACCAATGGTCATGATCATGCCAACAACTGTCCATCAATGCACTACAGGCCAATGAGGACTTTTACCACATCATTTGTAATATTACGATCATGATTATACCGAATAATTCCTGGTCATAATCATACCAATCAACAGTCCATCTATGCACGTAAGCCAAAGATGACTTTCATCACAATATAAGCATGAAGATGATGACAATGATATAAGAATTCAATTAAAAGAAAACAAAGGATAAATTTTTTAAAGATTTATAATTTAATTTATCCAGAATTCAATAATGTCCAAATTGTCAACATGATACTGCTTTGTGGAGTAAAATTCAAAAATAATATTGTATCAAAAATGATTTGGACAACAAAGAAATCAATTTTTATCATGAATAGTACCCGAGTGAATAGTACCCGAGTAAATAGTATCCCGTAAATAGTACTTTGTGAATAGTACTTTGTGAATAGTACCCGGAAATAGTACTTTGTGAATAATACTTTGTGAATAGTACCTCGTGAATAGTATTCCGGCATGAAAAGATCAATAATTATCAAGAATGCTCAGAATAATATTTCTATGAAAAGATACTGGATGAAGCGCAAGTATCAAAGATATTCTACTAATTTCACGGAGTATAGAAGTAATATGTAAGACCCCGAATTTTATGAAATGAAAGTATTTAATTTTCTTATAATTATTATTTTATTTCATAAATGGTTAAATTGATAAAAGGTTAAAGTTAAGGGTGATATGTGAAATTTTTTGCAAAGTAAGCAAGTTGTTATTCGTTGTGTGTCGGAAATATTCGTTTTCACGGAATATTCGTATGCGACGACATAATCATTGGTGGACCCCACAACCAAAGTATTATCGTATTTAGAAAATGACGAAATTATCTTTTATAAAAATAACGGGAAAGTGTTACCGTTAAAGCTGCTGAACTACCCGTAGTAAAAAAGTACGATGTCTGGCGTGGTTGCATTGTAGCACACCAGTATTGATTATTAATTCTACGTGAGAAGTCACTCGGTTATACTCAATTATTATACGATAATTGCGATCATATCTCTCTCATATTATTGATTCAATTATTGTCACAAGATCATTTGTATAATATGTTATATTATTAAATCAATAATTGAGACGATAAAGTTATTCATATTATTATTTGCAATATTGACAATGTCTAGAAGTTACATCAAATAGAGGTTAGATAATCTAATTAACGGCATGATAGGGAGAAAAACCTTATCGGAAAGCCCCTCTTTCTGAGAACGCGACACGGTTGTTAAATATTGTGAGTTATAATATTAATGATGAATAAGTTAAGTGTTGATTAAAGATGAAATTGATAATTCCATTGTGTGAGAATTATTAGTGTTAGTGGAAATTGACATTTATTTCGATAATAATTGATGTCTGGAAGTTATATTGATCAATCGGGTAATTCACCGAATAAATGAGCAATTAATTGCTATTAATTTACATGCTTATATCTAAGAACCCAACTTTTTAATAAAGATGATTTTTCTATAAATATTATTTTTAAATATTATGGAATGAATTTGATATAATGTTATAGTTGTGGGTAATATTTATTAATTTTACAAAGTACGCAAGTTGTTATATAATATTCGATTGGTCGGAAAATATTCGTTTTAACAGGGAATATTCTTACGACGAAACAATCATTGGTGGACCCCACAACGGAATTATTGTCGGATTGAGAAAACGACAAAAAATATTTTTATGAAAATAACGGCGGAAGTTTTACGATTAAAAACTGTTGAAATTTACTCTCAGTAGTAAAGGTATGCGATGTCTGGCGTGGTTGCATAATAAAGCACCACGGTATTGATTATTGATGCTTACGTGAGAAGTCACTTTCGGTTGAGTATACTCACTATCTCTCGCTCTAATAAGCGAGCCACAATGACAACATCCGAATACGGAGAAAATTTATGAGAGATAAGGTATTGACGAATCTACGGTTTTAGACCTCTCTCGAAACATACGCGTCATTCGTTCCTCATTCTCCACCAAATGAGGTGCAAACACGGATAACTCTGCGAACTTTGCCTCGTCTTTGAGACACCGCCATGTTGTTCGCTTCGAGTCTAATAAACTCTACCTCCTTCATATAGCGAATACTTTCTCGGAAAGTACTTGTCATTGAACGATTCTGAAATCTTTCCCAAGACATGTTAAGTGCATCTGTCTGGTGGATGCAGCTCATGATTCCCACCAAGAATCTGCTTCACCACGAAACATAAAGGTGGCGAATGGAACCTTCATTCCTCCGTGCACCCCAAGACATTGAATATCTTGGTAATTTGCTTGACCCACATTTACGCCTTGATCGGATCCGACTTTCCATGGAAATCTGGTGGTCCCAACTCCTTGAATCGCTTGTTTGATGATGATCGCGTTGCCATCATCATTTCCACCGTATTTTGTACACGAGTCTCCCTCGTGCGATTTTGCATGAACTGCAAAAAGCTTCTAAACATCCCGTCGTTCATCATTTGCTCGATGGCGTTGTTCACGGGGAGGAACATTGCCCGACTGTTACACGTTCTCCTCGTTGGTGAGTCTGCGCGTCTCCACGGTCTCATAAACTCCATTGTTAACGTTCTCGTGACCATTCTTAAATCTTGCCATAAAACAAGGGTTAATTAAATAAATTAACATATCACATAATATCCTATATTATGACCGACCAACAAATAAGCTTAGGTAGGACACACTAGCGAAGGATTTACTCGCTCTCCCTCCTAGTTCTATTCCCCGATCTCATGCCAGAGATCACATCCCTAAGCTCGATACCAATCGTGGCGCCCCCAAAATAGGTATACAACACCCATTCTCGAGTCGCCAAAATACATGGTATAAAAAGCAAACTACAACTTTGATAATACTGAGATGTCGTGTAGAATACGACAATACAACTGTGAGTTTAAATACAAATATTGTCTTCAGACAATATACACACCCAAATAAGTCCTCATTAATTATTCATACACTATTTTACGAAAATAGTGAGGACAATAAAAACATCTTCCTAGAACCATCACTCCATACCCAGACTCGATCCTCATTATGTTCTCACCTCACGAGAAGAAAATGGAACAAAAAGGAAAAGGGTGAGCTCAAACTTGCCTAGTAAAGAATATTATGACTAAGATAATATACAACAAATTATCGTTAGTCTTTAACAGGGAAAAAATCTAATAGAATACAATAGACAACAAGTTTTAGATCAACAAATACAATGAAACAACAATCCATTAGAAGAGTCACGTAGAAAAGAATTCTCTTTTCTTCTAAGGTTTAAAAGTCCATCATCAATAGTTTATCCTGTAATAACAATCAATATACATCTTTAATCATCTTTGCACTACAGTGCCAAAGATATTCATTTGTATCACCAATTGGTCATGTTCATCTCAACACTTGCTCATCTTTACCTTTGCACTACAGTGCCAAAGATATTCATCGATTAATCGTTCATCTCTTTGCACTACTGAGCCAAAGATATTCATTTATATCATCATTTAGGGTCGAGGATGATGAAAAACATTTTTAAAAGAAACGAATCCAAAGAAACAAAATGACAAGGATTAAGGATTAAGGATTAGTACTTTGTTTTACCCATGTCCAAAAATACTTGAAAGTAATCATATTGGTGTAAAATTCAAGAATGATCAAAACATGGATACAATCAAAGCTAGTATCCGAATATATATTTTGACAAAAAGAAATTTTTTATTTTTCGGTGAATAAATGTCGATATCGTGAATAAAGGTCGTATCGTGAATAAGTAACTTGAACACAACAAGTTCCAAATTTGATAAAAAGTTCACCAATACTTGGCATAATGATATTGAAGAAAAATATCATTTAAGAAGAAAATAATACCCTTACCTCAAAATAACCGTCTTACATTTGAATTTCGATATAGTCTTGATGTAAACCCATATAGATATAGCAACACTCAAAAGTATACTCACAAGAATACGCTCGATAATTTAGAGAGAGAAGAGAGAAAACTTTGTTTACGGTGTGATTTTCAATTCTAACTTAGCCTCTATTTATAGGAAAATGCTTTAGAACGCATGAAAGGAGACTAAAATAATAAAATATATTATTTCTTTACCAATTTCTCTATGCATGCTAGGTTGGAATCAGCCATCTTTGAATAAAATTAGCAGCCCATGTGCATATTCCACCAACCAAAAGTGGGTCCCCCAATAAATTTAATAAAAACCATTTTATTTTTCTAAAACTTCAACAATTCATAGAAAATAGCTCGGTTATCAGAAAAATTCAAAACTCGCAACTTTTCATGGGAAATTCCATTCTCTACAACTTTGCAGAAGAAAGTTTTTCCAAATTCCAAACAGAAATTGACAAAAATCCATAAACGGACGATTTTATAGTCTATAATAAATTTTCGGTCAAGAATTGTGTCCACCGACACACAAAATATGTGTTAAACATTTGATGCCACAAAATACTCTACCTCCTCATATACTCATATATCCCACATTCATTATAAAAATATCACCGTTAATATATTATTAAAATAATATATTTAAATGAATTATTTTATCAGAAAAAGATAAAATATTAATTTTCAACAATTGTCACATTAAAAATTTTCTCCATCTATATCCACATAAAATAAATATTTTCTTTATCATAATAATCAATAATTACTTATTTAAAAAATATTATTAGAATCACAAGATCTTGACAACCAAAGCCGCTAGTTCAGAAAAAGGGGCTTTCCAATAAGGATTTCTCCTTCTGGGAAACGACACAGTCGATTAATATTGTGAATTATAATAATGATGATAAATGTTGTTAAATATATTGAAGTGTCTTTTTATGAAGTCACGGAAGTTTATATATATATATATATATATATATATATAAATTTTATTTTATTAGTATTATTAATTTAATAAAATGCAGAAAAACTATTTATATAAAGCAAAATACTTTTATAAAGTTATTTATTTTATTAGACAATAATTAGAATATATTATATTCTATTATGCATAGTGTTTTGTATAGTAAAATCTTTTTATATAAAACAAAATACTTTTATAAAGTTATTTATTTTATTAGACAATAATTAGAATATATTATATTTTATTATGCATAGTGTTTGCATAGTGCCTGCATAGTATTTCTTTAGTAAAATCTTTTCATATAAAACATAATATTTTTTTATAAAGTTTTGATTTATTTGATTATAAATAGAATATATTATATTTTTTTGCATAGTGCAACATAGTATCCTTTCTATTTTTCTATAAATAGGATGCTTAGTTAGAATTGAAAATCACACCAGAAGTTCAGAGAATTCTTCTATAATCTTGAGCGTATTTCTTTAGAGTTTTAAGAAGCTTTGAGCGTAGTGCAAGTTTTCGTCAAGAATATCCTCACCCCGCCAAATTTAATACTCTTCTTTTTTTACGATAGAAATTATTATTTCTTTCTTTCGTCTTCATGAAGAGAACTTCATTATTACATTCTTTGTTATTATATTGGAATAACTTTGCCTACATCAAGCTGCATACTTGGTGAAATTCTTTTGTTATTCCATTCTTTATTATTTTGTTGGAACATCCAGTCTGTGCGTTTACGAATGACCTAGTTCCATTGTTTATTATTATGTTGGAACATCCTGTCTGTGCGTTACGCATGACCTGGTTCCATTATTTATTATTATGTTGGAACATCCTGTCTGTGCGTTTACACATGACCTGGTTCCATTATTTATTATTCTATTGGAATATCCTGTCTATGCGTTACGCATGACCTGGTTCCATTATTTATTATTCTATTGGAATAATCTGTCTGTGCGGTCTATCACATGCCTGGTGATTTCTTTTGTTATTCCATTCTTTATTATACTCAGTTGGTTAAAGTTTTGGCTTTTATACTCCATGAAATTAGTGGAATATCCTTGATATTTGCGCTTCATCCAGTATCTTTTCATGGAAATATTCTTCTGAGCATTCTTGAATTTTACTCCACAAAAAAATATCCTGTTGACAATTTGGACTTTATTGGTTCCTGGATAAATTAATTCTTGAACTTGTTTTATTGAATTCTTATATCATTGTCATCATCCTCATGTTTATATTATGTTGAAAGTCATCTCATGGCACATAGTGTGCATAGATGGACTTGGTATGATTATGACCAAGGATTATTCGGTATAATCATGACCGTAATGTTATAAATGATGTGGTAAAAGTCCTCATTGGCCCGTAATGCATTGATGGACAGTTATTGGCATGATCATGGCCATTGATGAATACACAAATATCTTTGGCCGTAGTGCATGGATAATTTATGGTTATGATACTAATGAATATCATTGGCCGTAGTGCAGGGATGATGTGGTTTATTTATTAAGCTAAGTCTCAGTGATAAAAGTGATGAAAAACCTTTTTAAATCATAAAAGATAGTAGATTTTATTCTCTACTTAACTCTTCTAATGGATTGCTTGTTCCGCTGCAGTTAAACTTGATGTCTATTGTATTTTATCAGTTTAACATTGTTGAAGGCTAATGATAATTTATTCTGTATTATCTTAGTCATAATATTTCTTACTGGACTAGTTGAGCTCACCCTTTTTACTTTCATTGTTCTCTTGAGGAAATGAGAACGTGCGAGGGACTAGTCGGGGAGCGGAGTGACGGTCCGAACGATAGAATTAGTAGTCCTCACTATTCTATGAAATAGTGTGTTAATAAATGTATTGAGGACTTATTTTGAGTTTTAATCATGCCTGAAGACAATATTTGTATTAAAACTCACAGCTCATGTTGTATATTTAAGATTGTATTTGTATTCTGTACCATGTATTTGGCGACTCAGAATAGGTGATGTATACCTATTTTGGGGGCGTCACATTATAACTATGTGTTCATATATGTGTACTATTGATTCACATGATTTACTATTAGGGGAGTTGGTGCAAGATTGATAATACTTGCATGACTAAATTAAAAATGGAGGTATAGATGAAGATACTATACTTTAATTAGTTTTTTCACATGATTATACTATTGAGTCACATGAAGGAACTATTAATTTACATGATTTACTATTAGGGGAGGTGGTGCAAGATTGATAATGTGACGCCCCCAAAATAGGTATACATCACCCATCTTGAGTAGCCAAATACATGGTACAAAATATAAATAAAAACTTAATTATACAACTGTCGTGTAAAATACGACAAAATATATGCTATGAGTTTTAATACAAATATTGTCATCTAGACAATATCCACACTCAATGGAGTCCTCATTACATTTATTGTCACACTATTTAACAGAATAGCGAGGACTACTAATGATATCATCTGGACCGTCACTCCGTTCCCCGACTCGTCCCTGCTATATTCTCATTTCCTGAAGAGAACAGTGAAAGAAAGGGTGAGCTTAACTAGCCCAGCAAGAAATATTATGACAAAGATATTGCAGAATAAATTATCATTAGTCTTTAACAATGTTAAACTAATAAAATACAATAGACATCAAGTTTAACTGCAGCGGAACAAGTAATCCATTAGAAGAGTCAAGTAGAGAATAAAATCTATTATCTTCTATGGTTTAAAATGTTTTCATCAATTTTTATCGCTGAGACTCAGCTTAATAAATAAAACACATCATCTAATCATCCCTGTACTACGGGCCAAGGATATTCATTAAATCATCAATGGTCATGACTATACCGAATAATCCCTGGTCATAATCATACCAAAAAGCGTCCCATCATACGCACTACAAAGCCACTGAGAACTTTTACCACATCATTTATAACATTACAGGTCATGATTATACCGAATGATCCCTGGTTATAATCATACCATTAAACAATTTATCTTGCATGTAAGCCAAAGATATACAACTGTAAAACCAATAATCAACAGTACATCTTGCACGTAAGTCAAAGATATTCAACTGTAAAATTATTTTTAGTGTGTAGCTAAAACATTTAGCCCTATTATGCTTAACTCCAGAAATTCCAATATCTTGACACAATCTTATACATATTAACGTGAGTCTCTAGTTTAAATTTCGTGACCATCGAAGTTATAGAACTCCAGTTATAGCCGTTTTTGTTAGAAAATCACAAAAATTAAAATGGTCATAACTTGGTCATTTTAAGTCGGAATGAGCTCATTTTTGGACAGTAGGTACTTTATACCATATATTTTCATTTCCCAAAAGGCCGGAATTTATTTCATAAACTAAGTGGCCAAAAATGCCCATTTAAATTTTTGGGCAGTAGCTTTTTGGTACTTTGCAGTTTTTGACTCCTTTGGTAAAATCAGTCCACACAAAAATCTACAACACCTTTTCCAGTGATTCCACTTGGATAAGTTAGAAAACTCCTAGATCTAACTCTAGAACTTGACCATACTCAAAAATTCGAAATATAATAGGAGATATGGTCATTGAATTTCATGTTCCATTTTTACCAAAATTTAATTTTCAACCCTTTGTGATTTCTAAGAAACCTTCATGTTTTCACATAATAACCAACATAACTCATCATAACACTTACTAATACTACATATACCCATGATTTTCATCAGTCCAATGCTTTTATTATGACTTTCTTCATAATCAACAGTCCAATGCTTATATTATGACTTTCCAGAATTTTTCAGGGTCAGAAAAATTACGAAACTGCAAATGGATTTTCACCCACCATGCGGTAATCCACGTAGACAGATCATTTTCACAATTTAACAAGGAATGAATATAAAGGATCATTCACCATGCATGTGGTAATCCATATAGACAAGTTATTCTAACGAATAATAAAGAATGGAATAATCAAGAATTCACCATGCGTGTGGTAATCAACATGTATGAGTTATTCCAATGAATAATAAAGAATGGAATAATCAAGAATTCACCATGCATGTGGTAATCAACATAGACAGTTATTCCAATGTAATAATAAAGAATGGAATAATCAAAGAATTCACCATGCATGCGATTGCAGATGGCAAAGTTATTCCCAAATAATAATAAATAATGGAACCCGAGTCATGCGTGAACGCATAGATAGGATATTAAGCGAATAATAATAAAGAATGGAACCGAATCAAAGTAAATTAAGACCGATAGGATATTCCAACAGAATAATAAAGAATGGAATAACAACAGAATTTCCCATGTATGCGGTACTTCACATAGATAGGTTATTCCAACATAATAATAAAGAATGGAATAATAGAAGAATTTTACCATGTATATAGTAGTCCGCGTATACAGATTATTCCAACAGAATAATAAGGAATGTAATAACAATAGCTCTCTTCATAATTACGAAAGAAATTATACCCCTTACCTTAGAAGAAACTGGATATTAGAAAAGTGAGGTAGCAGACTTCTCTTCTTCTTTCTCTCTATAATTTCTCTCTCTAGAGTTTCAGTGAATTCGTAAGAAATAATGAAGGAATGAGCTTCTATTTATAGAAGAAATGAAAGTGGCTTTTGGTCTTAACGAAGGGTCAAAATGACTCTTGGTAATATTGAAGAGATAACTACTATTTGCGAAGGTGCGAAGGGGCAATTAACTCTTGGAACACCGAAGAGACAAGTAACTCTTGGAAAACTGAAGGGACAAATAACTCTTGGAAAACTGAAATGACAAATAACTCTTGAAAAACCGAAAGGACAAGTTACTATTAAAACTTTAAACCAACGATCCATATTGATTTACTATTATAATTTCAACCAACGGTCTGAAAAATTAGCACATCTCCTCATGGAATAATATTGTACCCAAAAATGATTTAGACCGAAAAAAAAAATATTTTCGGGTGAATAAGTACCTCGTGAATAAGACTTGAGAATAGTAACCCGTGAATAATACTCCGACACGAAAAGTATCCCAAATACCCGAGTGAATAATACTAGAGTAAATAGTAATCAGGTGAATAATAATCTGTGAATAGTAACTCATGAATAGTATTCCGACACAAAAAGTGCCCCAAATACCCGATTGAACAATATAACCTCTAGACATCAATTATTATCGAAATAAATGTCGATTTTCACTAACACAAATAATTTTAACATAATGGAACTATCAAATTCATCTATAATCAACACGAATTTATTCATCATTAATATTATAACTCACAATATTTAACAACCAGGTCATTCCCAAGAAAGAGGGGGCTTTCCAATAAGGATTTTTTCCTATTGGCACGCAATTAGGTGACCAAATCTCTCCTTAACAGAACTTCTAGACATTGTAAATATTACAATTTAATAATATGAACAACTTTGTCGTCTCAATTATTGATTTAATAATATATCATATTATGCAGATGATACTGTGACAATAATCGAATCAATAATATGAGAGATATGATGCAACAATTCTTGTAGCAATAATTGAGTATAACCGAGTGACTTCTTTACGTAAGCATCAATAACCATTACCGTAAGTGCTTCTATACAACCACACGACATCGTATTTTTACTACCTAGGTTTCAACGGTTTTAACGGTAACAATTCTCACCGTTATTTTTATAAAAAGATAATTCTGTCATTTTCTTACTACGATAATACTTCCATTGCGGGGTCCACCAATGATTGTGCCATCGTACGGATATTTTTGACAAAAAAAATATTCCCCGACGAAACGAATATTTTATAACAACTTGCTTACTTTGCAAAATTTATAAATATCACCCACAACTATAACATTATATCAAATCCACACCATAATATTAAAAAAAATATTTCGAGAAATCTAAATCTTTATTCATAAAATCTGGGGTCTCACAGATTATACTTGCAGGACTAAAATAAAAATGAAAAAAAAGAGGAAGCTATACTATTGTAATATTTCGAGCCCCAAAATGTGCAATTATTGAAACTATATTTTTCTATAAATAGAAGCTCATTCTTCCTTCATTTCTCACCAATTCACTAAGTCTCACAAGAGCAATTATTATAGAGAGAAATTATAGAGAGAAAGAAGAAGAGAAGTCTGCTACCTCACTATTCCAGTTTCCAGTTTTCTTCTAAGGTAACGGGTATTATTTCTTTCGTATTCATGAAGAGAGTTATTTCTTTCAATATTCGTAAGGGTTGTTATTCCATTCTTTATTATTCTGTTGGAATAACCTGTATGTGCGGTTTATTGCATGCCTGGTGAATTCTTCTGTTATTCCATTCTTTATTTTTATTCTGTTGGAATAACATGTCTATGCGGTCTATCGCATGCCTAGTGAATTCTTCTGTTATTCCATTCTTTATTATTCTGTTGGAATAACCTGTCTGTGCGATCTATCGCATGCCTGGTGAATTCTTCATTATTCCATTCTTTATTATTCTGCTGAATAACTCATCTGCATGCTTCCTATCGCATGCCCGGTGAATTCTTCTTTTATTCCATTCTTTATTATTATGTTGGAATAACCTATCATGCAAGTCTATCGCATGCACTGGTGAATTCTTCTTTATTCCATTCTTTATTATTCATTGGAATAACTCATGCAATGCGGCCTATCACATGCCTAGTGAATTCTTACATTATTCCATTCTTTATTATTCGCTGGAATAACTTTCTGCATCTGGGTCTATCGCATGCATGGTGAATTCTTCATTATACCATTCTTTATTATTACATTTGAATAACTTTGTTTATGTGGATTACCGCATGCATGGTGAATGATCCTTCGTATTCATTCCTTATTAAATTGTGGAAATGTTCTGTCTATGTGGATTACCGTATGGCGGGCGAAAATCCATTTGCAATTTCATATATTCTATTATTCTCAGTTGGTTAAAGATTTGGTTTCTATACTCCATGAAATTAGTAGAATATCCTGGATATTTGCGCTTCATCCAGTATCTTTTCATAGAAATATTCTCCTGAGCATTCTTGAATTTTACTCTACAAAGCATTATCATGTTGACAATTTAGACGCTATTGATTTCTGGATAAATTAGATTATAAATCTTTAAAATTTATCCTTGAACTTGTTTTATTGAATTATTATGTCATTGTCATCATCATCATGCTTATATTGTGATGAAAGTCATCTTTGGCTTACGTGCATAGATGGACTTGGTATGATTATGACCAGGGATTATTCGGTATAATCATGATCGTAATGTGACAAATGATGTGGTGAAAGTCCTCATTGGCACATAGTTCATTGATGGGCCGATTGTTGGTATGATTATGACCAGGGATTATTCGGTATAATCATGACCATTGATGATTACATGAATATCCTTGGTCGTGATGCAGGGATGATTCGATTTTATTTATTAAGCTGAGTCTCAGCGATAAAGTTGATGAAAAACTTTTTAAATCATAGAAGATAGTAGATTTTATGCTCTACTTGACTCTTCTAATGGATTGCTTATTCTGCCGCAGTTTTTGATCTAAAACTTGTTGTCTATTATATTTTATCAGTTGTTATACTGTTGAAGGCTAAGGATAATTTATTCTGCATTATCTTAGTCATAATATATTTCTTACTGGGCTAGTTGAGCTCACCCTTTCTTTCACTGTTCTCTTCAGGAAATGCGAATATAGCTGGGACGAGTCGGGGAACTGATTGACGATCCAGATGGTTGTTTTAGTAGTCCTCACTATTCTATAAAATAGCGTGACAATAAATGTAATGAGGACTCCATTGAGTGTGGATATTGTCTAGATGATAATAATATTCTTATTGAAACTCTTAGATTATGTTTTGTCGTATTTTATACGACTGTTGTATAATTAAGTTATATTTAAATTTTGTACCATGTATTTGGTGTTTCAAGATGGGTGATGTATATCTGTCTTGGGGGCGTCACATTTGGTATCAAAGCTTAGGGATATGATCCCTGACTGAGATGTGAGACAAAAACTAGGAAGGGAGAGACGATGAATTCCTTCACTAGTATGACCTACCTAAGTTTATTTGGTATTTAATTGGTCGGTCAGAGTATAGGGATAATATGTGATATGTTAATTAACCCTTGTTTTGTGGCAGTATTTGAAAATGGCATCCGAAAATGTTGATATAAGCAATGAATCACATGAGACCGTTGAGTCACCCCATATTAATACCCAGGATAATGTGCAACAAGAAGACAATAATCCTCAGGTAAACAACAACGATCAAATGATAAACGATGGGATGTTTAGAGGTTTTATGAAATTCATGCAACATCAGGAGAGGGCGGCTCCTGTCCAAAATGCAGGTAGAAACACTGACAACTCTAGGACGGTCATCGCTAAGCAGTTCAAGGAGCTGAGACCACCGGAGTTTTTTGGAGAGCCAAAACCACTTAAGACGGAGACGTGGATAAAGCAGATCAACAAGATATTTGATGTCTTGGGATGCTCCGAGGAGTAAAAGGTTCCCTTTGCCACTTTCATGTTGCGAGCAGAGGCAGATTACTAGTGAAAATCTGTAAAGCGTACTCAACCTGCCGCACTGAAGATGTCTTGAAAGAAGTTCCAAGAACTGTTCAACGACAAGTACTTTCCTGAAAGTATTCGTCACATGAAGGAGGTAGAGTTCATCAAGCTTGAGTAAAACAATATGACCGTGTCGCAATACGAGGCTAAGTTTGCCGAGTTGTCCCGGTTTGCATCCCATTTGGTCGATAATGAGGAGCGAATGACGCGAATGTTTCTAAGAGGTTTGAAACTCGAAATACGTCAATACCTTATTTCTCACAAACTTTGTTTATATTCTGATGTTGTGAATAGGGCTCAGTTATTGGAGCGCAATAATGAGTCAGCACAACGAAAAGGCAACGAGCAACAACACTATAATAATCGTCTTCTGGCAAACCGCCATCCATGAACAATGATAACCATCGTGGGGAAAATTATCATGCCAAGAATGGTAACCATTTCGGTGATAATCATGGCCAAGATAATAGGGGTGGAAATTTCAAGAAGAGAAGATTTAACGATGATGGAAAGACGTCAAAGACCAAAGACCGTTGTTGTTAAGGAAGGAGAACGACCGCTGGTCGTATGTTACAAATGCGGAAGGGAGGGACACATCAGTCCAAACTGTACGCAGCAGTCCAAAGAGTGTTTTAATTGCGGAAGAGAAGGTCATTTAGCTTGATTTTGTCATGCACCAAAGTCAAGTCCAGCTGGGACGGTGGCACCAAAGGCGGATACGGAAAAAAGAAAGTCGGTGGTTTCAGGGAAAGCGTTTTTTGTGACTTCTCAAAAAGCGAGTAACCCGAACGAAGTTAGCACGGGTTAGTTAATTATAAATTTTTGCGAAGTCTATACCTTATTAGATACCGGTTCTACCCATTCTTTTATCTCTCTTTCTTGCGCTCAACGTTTAAATTTGAACCCAGAGAAGTTAGACTTTGACTTATTAATTGAAACTTCGTTTGTAGAACCTTCGTTATCTCTACTGTTTATAAATCTTATTTGATTCAAATCGATACCCTCACGTTACCTGTCGATCTTATCTCTTTGAAAATACTTGCATTTGATGTGATTTTAGGAATCGATTGGTTAACTACTCATCATGCCAAAATTGATTATTTTCGTAAGGTTATTAGCTTTTATATTCCTAACCAACCTATTATAAGCAACCAAACCACTAAAGTCAACCATTGTCATATCAAGCTATAAGTAAAGAGCCCCGAGCCTTTCGCTGGTGACTTCCAAGTCTTGGAAAACACCGAAGCCAGACTTTCTATAGGCGACGTCGTGAATGACGATGGCAAGTTGATAGGTATCAATGTGACGTACTATCCAAGTCTTGGATGAGAGTCACAGTTTTGAATGATATTTCTATTGTTAATAATTTTTCTGACGTATTCTTGAAGACTTCTTATGTGAGACCCCAGATTTTATGAATAAAGATTTAAATTTCTTGAAATATTTTTTTTAATATTATGGTGTGGATTTGATATAATGTTATAGTTGTGGGTAATATTTATAAATTTTGAAAAGTATGCAAGTTGTTGTATAATATTCGATTGGTCGGGGAATATCCGTGCGACGGTACAATCATTGGTGGACCCTATTAACGGAATTATTATTTGGATTGAGAAAACGACAAAAATATTTTTATGAAAATAACGGTGGAAGTTTTACTGTTAAAACCGCTGAACTATTCTTAGTAAAAAAGTACACTAATACGCGTGGTTGCATAAGTAGCATTACCGGTATTGATTATTGATGCTTACGTGAGAAGTCACTCAGTTTTGTTCAATTATTGCTACAGTAATTGTTGCATAGTATCTCACGTTAATTGCTTCAATTATTGTCGATATTTTATATATTATTAAATCAATAATTGAGATGAGAAAAGTTATTAATATTATTATTTGCAATATTAGCGATGTCTAGAAGTTCTGTCAAGGAGAGGTTTGGTCACCTAATTGCGCGACAATAGGGAGAAATCCTTATTGGAAAGTCGCCTCTTTTCTGGGAACGACTTGGTCGATTAATATTGTGAATTATAATAATGATGATAAATGTTGTTAAATATATTGAGGTGTCTTTTTATGAAGTCACGAAAGTTTATATATATATATATATATATATATATATATATTATATAAATTTTGTTTTATTAGTATTATTAATGTAATAAAACAGAAAAGCTTTTTATATAAAACATAATACTTTTATAAAGTTATTTGTTTTATTAGACAATAATTAGAATATATTATATTTTATTATGCATAGTGTTTTGCATAAGGCTCTGCGTAGTATTTGTATAGTAAAAATCTTTTTATATAAAATAGAATACTTTTATAAAGTTATTCGTTTTATTAGATTATAAATAGAATATATTATATTTTATTTAAAAATTTTTGTTTTATTAAAATATTTTATTAATATTGCATAGTAAATCAATATGGACTGTCCATTTAAAAGTAAATCAATCTGGATCGTTCATAAATTAGTTACTATTCAGTCCATTCTCCTATAAATAGAAGCTCGTTCCTTCATTATTTCTTACGAATTCACTGAAACTCTAGAGAGAGAAATTATAGAGAAAGAGAAAGAAGAAAAGTATTATGCTACTTCACTACTCCTATATTCAGTTTCTTCTAAGGTAAGGGATATTATTTTTTGTACCCGTAAGGGGTATTATTTCTTTTGTATTCATGAAGAGAACTTCTGTTATTCCATTCTTTATTATTCTGTTGGAATAACTTGTATACGCGGACTACCCTATACTTGGTAAAATTCTTTTGTTATTCCATTCTTTATTATTTTGTTGGAATAACCTGTCTATGCGAAGTACCGCATACATGGTGAAATTCTGTTGTTATTCCATTCTTTATTATTCTACTGAATAACTCCGCCTACATCAAGATACCGCATACATGGTGAATTTTTTTGTTATTCCATTCTTTATTATTCATTGGAATATCCTCGTCACATGCGTATTATTGCGTATTTAACACGGTTCCATTATTTATTATTTTGTTGGAATAACTCATACATCTTTGCCTATCGCATGCCCGGTGAAGTCTTTTGTTATTTCATTCTTTATTATTACATTGGAATATCCTATCGTGCGTTTACGCATGACACAATTCCATTATTTATTATTCTCATTGGAATAACTTTGTATGCATCTGGATCTATCGCATGCATGGTGAGTTCTTCGTAATTCCATTCTTTATTATTCATTGGAATAACTTTGCCTATGTGGATTACCACATGCATGGTGAATGACCCTTCGTATTCATTTCTTATTAAATTGTGGAAATGATCTGCCTACGTGGATTACTGCATTAGTGAGCGAAAATTCATTTGCGCTTTCATATATTACGTTATACTCAACTGGTTAAAGCTTTGACTTCTATACTCCATGAAATTAGTGGAATATCCTTGATATTTGCGCTTCATCCAATAGATTTTTCATGGATATATTCTTCGAGCATTCTTGAATTTTACTCTCTACAAGCAAAGATATCATGTTGACAATTTGGACGTTATTGAATTCGGATAAATTAATTCTTGAACTTGTTTTATTGAATTCTTATATCATTGTCATCATCCTCATGCTTATATTATGTTGAAAGTCATCTGTGGCTCGCTTGTACATAGATGGACTTGGTATGATTATGACTGTGGATTATTCGGTATATTCATGACCGTAATGTTACAAATGATGTGGTAAAAGTCCTCATTGGCCTGTAGTGCATTGATGGACAGTTGTTGGCATGATCATGACCATTGATGAATACACGAATATCCTTGGCCCGTAGTGCATGGATAATTTATGGTAGTGATACTAATGAATATCCTTGGCCGTAGTGCAGGGATGATGTGGGTTATTTATTAAGCTGAGTCTCAGCGATAAAAGTGATGAAAAACCTTTTTAAATCATAAAAGATAATAGATTTTATTCTCTACTTGACTCTTTTAATGGATTGCTTAATTGTTCTGCTGCAGTTAAACTTGATGTCTATTGTATTTTATCAGTTTAACATTGTTGAAGACTAATGATAATTTATTCTGCATTATCTTAGTCATAATATTTCTTACTGGGCTAGTTGAGCTCACCCTTTCTTTCACTGTTCTCTTTAAGAAATGAGAATATAGTTGGGACGAGTCGGGGAACGGAGTGATTGTCCAGATGATAGTATTAGTAGTCCTCACTATTCTGTTAAATAGTGTGACAATAAATGTAATGAGAACTCCTTTGAGTGAGGATATTGTCTAGATGACAATATTCTTATTAAAACTCTCAATTTATGTTTTGTCGTATTTTACACGGCAACTGTATTATTAAGTTATATTTGTATTGTGTACCTTGTATCTGGCGACCCAAGATGGGTGATGTATACCTATTTTGGGGGCGTCACATCTTAGCCTACCCCTAGAGCATGAAATCAAATTTTGTATTTACCCCAGTACAAAACCCATTTCTAAAACTCTCAAATATTTCTTCACCTAAAATGATCGTATAATGTGCCAAAGACGTTGGCTCGAGCTGTTGAAGATTACGACTATACTATTAAATATCATTGTAAAAGAGCGAACGTGGTAGCTGACGCGTTGAGTAGAAGATCGTATGCGTTTACGAGTGCGATGTTGTTAACACAAAAACCTATTTCGTATAACTTACAAATGATGAAGATGGAGTTAAAAACTCTAGGGACCCACATGAAGATAACGAATATACGATTAGAATTAACTTTAAGCGATAAAGTGAAAGCCGCTCAAACTACACACCTGGAGCTGATGAATATGAAGAAGAAGGTTCAAGAAGGCGTTATTCTAGAAGCAAGAGTCGATGAATAGAGGAAATCTTAACCCTCGATTTAATTAGCCCATTTGAAATCCTCGATGGAGTAGGAACTGTGGCCTATAGACTCGTTTTACCGCCAAGTATGTCGCGTGTTCATAACATTTTTTATGTATCGATGTTACGTAAATATGTGGATGACCTGAACCACATTATTAAATTAAAACTAGATGAGATAGCAGAAGACTTAACGTATGAGGAGATACGTGTTAAAATCTTGGATAAGAATGATTATATTTGACACTCAAAGGTTATACCTCAAGAGTTAGAATTTGAAATAAAGTCAAGGTATCCTCACCTCTTCGGCATACCAGGTACGTACTTAAATTTTGAGGAAAAAATTTCATAAGAAGGGGAGATTGTAAGACCCCGAATTTTATGAAATGAAAGTATTCAATTTTCTTATAATTATTATTTTATTTCATAAATTGTTAAATTGATAAAAGGTTAAAGTTAAGGGTGATATGTGCAAATTTTTGCAAAGTAAGCAAGTTGTTATTCGTTGTGTCGGGGAATATT
The DNA here is from genome assembly GCA_020205605.1 of Panax ginseng. Classification (NCBI taxonomy): domain Eukaryota; kingdom Viridiplantae; phylum Streptophyta; class Magnoliopsida; order Apiales; family Araliaceae; genus Panax; species Panax ginseng. Next base: position 31,042,703 of record CM035131.1, on the reverse strand, counting down.
CGATTGGTCGGGGAATATTCATTTTCACAAGGAATATTCGTACGACGACATAATCATTAGTGGACCCCACAACGGAAGTAATGTCGTATTTAGAAAACGACAGAATTATCTTTTTATAAAAATAACGGAGAAAGTGTTACCGCTTAAAGCGTTGAACTACCCGATAGTAAAAGTGCGAGAATCTGGCGTGATTACATAAGTAGACGCCAGTATTGATTATTGATGCTTACGTGAGAAGTCACTCGGCTTATACTCAATTATTACTACACAGAATTCTTTGCATCATATCTCTCATATTATTAATTCAATTATTGTCACAATATCATCCGTGATAATATGTTATATTATTAAATCAATAATTGAGACGACAAAAGCTATTTATATTATTATTTGCAATATTGACAATGTCTGAAGTTACATCGAGGAGAGGTTAGATAATCTAATTTAAAGCTAATAGGGAGAAATTCTTATCTGAAAGTCCCCTCTTTTCTGGGAACGACCTGGTTGTTAAATATTGTGAGTTATAATATTAATGATGAATAAGTTCGTGTTGATTAAAGATGATACTGATAATTCCATTATATGAAAATTATTAGTGTTAGTGGAAATTGACATTTATTTCGATAATAATTGATGTCTGGAAGTTATATTGATAAATCGGGTAATTCACCGGATAAATGAGCAATTAATTGCTATTAATTCACATGCTTATAACTATGTGTTCACATGTGTGTACTATTGATTCACATGATTTAATTAGGGGAGTTGGTGCAATATTGATAATACTTGCATGACTAAATTAAAAATCGAGGTATAGATGAAGGTACTATACTGTAATTAGTTTTTTCACATGATTATACTATTGAGTCACATGAATGAACTATTAATTCACATGATTTACTATTAGGGAAAGTGGTGCAAGATTGATAATACTTGCAAGACTAAATTAAAAATGAAGAAAAGAGGAAGGTATTATACTGTAATATTTCGAGCCCCAAAATGTGCAATTATTGAAACTATATTTTTCTATAAATAGAAGCTCATTCTTCCTTCATTTCTCACCAATTCACTAAGTCTCACAAGAGCAATTATTATAGAGAGAAATTATAGAGAGAAAGAAGAAGAGAAGTCTGCTACCTCACTATTCCAGTATCCAGTTTTCTTCTAAGGTAAGGGGTATTATTTCTTTCGTATTCATGAAGAGAGTTATTTCTTTCAATATTCGTAAGCATTGTCATACCATTCTTTATTATTCTATTGGAATACCTGTCTGTGCGGTCTATCGCAAGCCTGGTGAATTCTTCTATTATTCCATTCTTTATTATTCTGTTGGAATAACCAATCTGTGCGGTTTATCGTATGCCTGATGAATTCTTCTTTTATTCCATTCTTTATTATTCTGTTGGAATAACCTGTATGTGCGGTCTATCGCATGCCTGGTGAATTCTTCTGTTATTCCATTCTTTATTATTCTGTTGGAATAACCTGTCTGTGTGGTCTATCGCATGCATGGTGAATTCTTCTGTTATTCCATTCTTTATTATTATGTTAGAATAACCTGTTTATGTGGATTATCGCATGCATGGTGAATGATCCTTCGTATTCATTACTTATTAAATTGTGGAAATGTTCTGTCTACGTGGATTACCGTATGGCGGGCGAAAATCCATTTGCAGTTTCATATATTCTATTATACTCAGTTGGTTAAAGTTTCATATATTCTACCCCTAGAGCGTGAAATCGAATTTTGTATTGACCCTAGTACAAAACCCATTTCTAAAACTCTCAAATATTTCTTCACCTAAAATGATTGTATAATGTGCCAAAGACGTTGGCTCGAGCTGTTGAAGATTACGACTATACCATTCAATATCATTGTGGAAGAGCGAACGTGGTAGCTGACGCGTTGAGTAGAAGATCGTATGCGTTTACGAGTGCGATGTTGTTAACACAAAAACTCATTTCGTATAACTTACAAATGATGAAGATAGAGTTAATATTGCAAATAATAATATGAATAATAATATCACTACTACAAAACAGTAAATAGACAACGCGAAAAAAATGTTGTGGTTTCAGTCAAAAAAACGTCGTGATTAAGAGTGTTATCTATTTGACACCCTTACACAACGTTTTTAAAACGTTGTAGTTAAGCACAATACACAACGTTTTTTAGGAAAAAATGTTGTAGATTTATTTTTCAAAAATTAGCAGATGCTTAAAAACGTTGTAGAAGGTATGATTCCACAACGTTTTTTGGATAAAAATAATGTTGTTTAGTATATCAGACAATGTTTAGGCACATTTACACAACGCTTTAAAAATGTTGTAGATTAAAAAAAAAGGTTGTGGTTCACCTACATTACCAATGCACCTGCAATATGCTAATGTCATGATATATAGCTAAAAGGTCTAAATTCTCATTTAAATTTAAAGCCAAAATGTATCAACCATTCAAAATACATCCCAATAATACCATTCGTTTACAGTTTCAAATTACTACATCCACAAAATATATATCAAACTATCCATACATACATCTCAAATTTAACTCAAGAAGTCAAGAAATGCATAAAAAGTCGTCATTGCTTGACGAATTTACAGGAGAATCGGTGACAAGACTCATAAATACATCTCCGCCCTTAGTTTCCCTACTCAACTACAATCAGCCAAAGAAGAGAATCAAAAAATAAGAAATTTATGGAAGCTGAATCTAAGAAGAGAAACCATTAATAAAGAAAGAGGTGTACGTAATCAGTTAAGCATCAAAAGATAAACTGAGGAATCTGTCACTAAACTTTGCCTAAAGATAATTTTAGTGATGTTCAACATGCCTTGATATGTCTAATCTCTTCATCTCAGGACAATCACAAGTATCAACATTAGACACAGTTATCCCTTGCACATATATTAGCAAAACAGAATTTACTCGTACGTGATTAGATGACAAGGTGCTTGAGTGCCTCTACATTTTCTAGTTTTCCATTTGAAGAAAGAGGCACTGCGCTTTGATCAGCTTGTGAATGATTCATACTCCCATTAGCAGGGTTCTTCTTTATCTGGTTGCAAGACATAACTGCAGAGCTGCGACCACCTTCAAAGTATGTTGAGTATGGAAAGTACTCACTGCATCGCATTTTCCATCCTACAATATAAAATAACATCATCACTATGAATCTACACTTGTATTCTCTGAAACAGAATAGAAAATGACATCAACATATACAAGTGAATATTACTTCATCTGAAACAGAATATTACTGCAACACAAACAAGGGGAATATATAAATATATCAATGAAATGTAAAAATATGGTACTTCATCTGCCTTAACAATTTGGGCTTTTGACATCATGGAATCATATCACAAAGGCAAAAGAACAAAGAACAATAATGGCACCTGAACGGTTCATCTCCAGTTTGCTTAACAACACCTGTAACATCTCGGTTTATCACACTGCTCCTCCAAAGAAGTTACAGCAAAGAAAATGAAATAATAAAATAAGGTTCTCTTCCTCCTCATTCATTTCTTTTGATGGAACTGGATGTGAAGGAGACATAAAAATCTCAGCTGACTATGAATATATATATATATACTAGAAGTATGAAAACTTTCAAATGGTTAAAAGAACTTCTGCTGTTTGACATGACAGACATGAGATATTTGACAGCTAATACATGGTTTAGCCATATGATAGTAATGTTGGTCACTTTATGCTAGAATGTCATTTTCTCTCAACTCAACCTTCTCCCATTTTCTTTCTTTTCAACAACTGTTTATTACAACTTATTAAAGTATCAACCTGATTTGGTGAGGCCTCCAATCTTCTTCAATGGTTCCATGTCCAAGTTGTCCTGAGTTATTGAAGCCGAATGAGTAAACAACTCCTTTTGAAGTCACAGCAATACTGTGACCAAGCCCTCCAGCCAAGAAGAACCGTAGGACCAGTTTCCAGGACCCTCCACATTTTCGTTTCAATTCTAGACGTTCATCTCCCGTCATTGGTTTAAATATTGCTCTATTATGGCACATGTCTAGAGCTGCAAGCTTTGCTAAGGACATCTCATGATCAGGGGCAAATCCTGCAGGCTACCTATAGAATGAACTTGTTGTATGCGACATAACATACAACCCAATAAGCAGAATTATCAATTATAATGTCAATAAAATGACCCAGTACTTGACTCAAAAAGAAATAGGGCACTTGCCTCTAGCTTGGCAAGATCTTGGGGATCCAAATTACAACTAGTAAGGACATGAAGAACAATGGAGGGATTTACAAAAACAAAAAATCAACACATTTGCTCAGATGTGATATCCATCATGTCTTTAGCATCAGATGTGATATCTTCATGTAAGACATTTTTCCCAGACTCGGGATCACCAACATCAATATTAAGAGCCTCATAATTTTCCCCAACCATTTTTATGTTGTTTGTTGGAAACCTGGGGAAGGAAGAATATAAGAATGTAAAACCTTAAAAGAGTTGAGAAAGAAAAGCAGCTCTTAATTCCCATATGTGAAATTTAACAAGAGAAATGAAATGAGATCATGGATTTTAGCTTAATACAATTTGATCTAACTTTTATATCACTGAATAAGATGTTATCAAAGTCCAGCCAAACAGAAAACTGTTATTCTTCCCAAACATACTAAGCCACAATATTTTAGATGCAAAATAGCCTGGAATTCAAAGTTCTTACTTATCTTTCCTCTCTTACACGTAATTATAAGATCAACGGATTAATAGGATTAAGGGTTCGAGTGCAACCATACTTCCTTGATATAAGGGAAAACTGCGAGAAAATTAAAATTCAAGAACAATTAATTCTCTAATATGAAGAATACTAGTTTAAAGCCTTTGAGTAAATTCATGCTTCAAACAATAGTTGACAGACCTCACACTCCTCCTTCGCCTATCCAATTAGAACTCAGAATTGAGATCTTTTAATCATTTCAAAGCCATGTATTATGTTTCACAGAACCATCAGGCCATGCTGAATTTTCTACTATGTCCTTGACTATGGTAGGAATCTTTCCAATTATTGTCGACTGGCTAGGAGCAGGTTCATCACTCTCAGTGCCATGACCTAAAAACTTGCTCAAAAATAAATAAATAGTTGTGTGAAAAATTATATAGTTTATCAATTGAAGGAGCCACAATAGTTGAAATGAAAAATGAACCCTGCAACCCAGTAAATTATCCAGTAGAGAATGATCACAAAAGGAAGCATCATCAACTTCTCTATTTATACTTATCAAGTATGTGTACGAGGCTTCGTTAAAAATTTGCAGAAACTCAAATCAATAGACTTCTCAAACACTGATTGAGGGACATCATAATATAATTGCATTCAAATGTACACAATTAAAAAAATTCACTGTCAATGAAATTTGTATTCAGATGCTCTAAAATCACAAACTCAACCTAATGAATGTTAAAATAAGAATCACTTCCTGCAATTTAATTTTCAAAACTAAAAGCAATTATATTATGTACATTTGAATGCAATTATACAACCCAACCACATAGAAGAGCATTCTGCCATTCTTAGGGATGGGATATTCATCTCTCTATGAATTTAATGGAAGTAGTAAGCCCAACATTCGATATTCTGAACCTGTAAGACTTGCCTGGCCAACATAATATGATTCAATGAAATGACAAGAATAATATATAGGGTACTTGTAGAATGTGGTATTGATAGCTACTATAATAACTGGTTGAGATATTTATTTACCTTGATCAAATGTGAATGTGAATCCATTTGATCATGTCCACCATCTAAAATTGCTTTTAAATCCTACAAAATTTTTTAAGAAGTTTCAATTAGGAACTAGGAATAGGGTCTTTTTTGGATACACTTACTCGACACAGGACTTAAGTGTGATTTAGTTTGAACCAGTCGCCAGCGAGTATGGTGAAATCTCTAGCAGGTGGAGGGAAAGGAACGGGAATCATAGGGCTTCTTGGGGTAGCCTTAAACAGAACAGAACAGAACCAAGTAGAGCCGCCAAATCCCCAATGCTCAAATTCTTCACCTATTCAATCCCCTCCTTCGTTTTCTGAGTCCCCTCACACTCAATAATCTCTCAAACCCCTAAACCCAACCATTCTTAGGGAGAGAAAAAATCCTCCCAAATCATGAAGAGAGACTACCCACAACCTAATCATAGCACCTTCTCCACAGACTGTGGTGGTGGCACCGGTGGTAGCTCCTCCGTCAACAATAGCGACGTGTATTCAAATGGGAAATCTAAGATGTGGGAGGAAACTGAACAAGACGCCGGAGTTGACGAGCTTTTGGCTGTTCTGGGCTATAAATTTCGGTCATCTGACATGGCGGATATTGCCCAGAAACTTGAGCATCTCGAAGAAGTGATGGGCCAAGCTCAACAAAATGGCCTTTTTTATCTCGGTTGCGATACCGTTCACTACAACCCCTCCGATCTATCGTCTTGGCTCGAATCCATGATTTCTGAGCTCGACCCACCACCACCAGGAACGGATCCATTTCTCGCCCACGTCGACCACTTGAGATGGGTCAAACTTTGGCAGCATTGCAGCAGAGATCGATAACTAGGGTTTTGGTTTTGTGAGCGAAAGGAGCAGAGAAAGACATAGCAAAGAAAGACATATACCTCATCTACATATTTTAATTTTAAGTTTTTATTCAAGAGCTCCATGTTTTTTACAAACATAACATTTTTTAAAAAAAAATGTTATCTATTTAAAATCAAAAAATTACTCTTATAAATAGATAACGTTTTTTCATATGTATCTACAACGTTTTTTTAAAAAACGTTGTAAAAAAAAACACCACAACGTTTTTATAAAAAAACGTTGTCTTTTAAGCGTTGACTATTTAGTACTTTGTATTAGTGTATAAAAAACTTTGTCGTTTCAATTATTAATTAAAAAAATATAAAATATTATGCAGATGATACTGTGACAATAATTAAATCAATAATATGAGAGATATTATGCATCAATTACTGTAGTAATAATTGAGTATAACTGAGTGACTTCTCACGTAAGCATCAATAATCAATACTGGTGTCTTCTTACGCAACCACGCCAGATATTATTATTTTTACCACCGGGTATTTAAACAGTTTAACGAAAAAACATTCGCCGTTATTTTTATAAAAAGACATTTTTGTCGTTTTTTAACTCCGATAATACTTTCGTTGTGGGGTCCACCAATGATTTTGCCATCGTACGAATATTCCCTGTTAAAACGAATATTCCCCGACCAATCGAATATTTTATAACAACTTGCTTACTTTGTAAAATTTATAAATATTACCCACAACTATAACATTATATCAAATCTACACCATAATATTCAAAAATATATTTTGAAAAAAAATTAATATTTATTCATAAAAGTTGGGGTCTTACATATATCATGCATCTCTATTGTTCAATATAGAAACCAACGACCGATCGAGATTATAACTGAAAAATTCACATCTACTACTATTAGTAGGGGAAGACGGGTTACGTCCGCTAGTCATCCGTTACTATTAGTAGCGGACGTAACCCACGTGCATTTTTTAATTTTAATTCAACCATTGATTTTTGTATTGGGCGCTAACAATGGTGTTTGCCTATATATTTGTGTGTGTGTGTGTGTGTGTGGCAAAGCTAGAGTTCTAAATATGAGAGAATTTTAGGCAAAAAAATTATTAGTTGCCGAGTTATCATTTTTGGGAAAATGAAATACCTATTTTAATTATTTTATAAATTGAGTACCTATTTTATAAATTGGTAATATCTTGAAATACATATATTACTCGTTCTGTTTCAGGATAAAAGTCTTTATTACTATTTTAGGTAGTCTCAAGTTAAATATGTACTTACTTTAAAAAAAAAAATTACAATTGTTTACTTATAATACCCTTAGTATTAATTGTTATTTTTCTATTTTATATGCATATTTATAGAGTATTACTTGTTATGTATAGTAAACTATGCAATTAAATGATAATTTAAATATGAACAATTTTATTATTATTTTTATTATTATTATTGATGGAGGGAAGGGAATAATATTTTCTTGCGAGTTTAGTAGAACTCGTGAACTTGTTGCGTTTGATGTCTAATAGGTCTTTATTAGAACACGAGCTCTATGAACCTTTTATTCTCTTCTTTTTAGAAAAAGAGTTTAATATGTAAACAATAATAATGTTATTTTGTTTTATATTTAATTTAAAAATAACAAATTATGAATTTTGTAACAGTGACACTTATAAATTTGATGATATTTTATCATTTTATACTATTATAAATACAAAAATGACTCTTTTATGAAAAAAAATAAATAATAAAAATGATAAATAATAAGCATTTTGCAAAATAGAGTGAATACTTGTTTAATCATAAAAGACGAGAAAAAATTGACTACCAATTCAATAATTTAGTGGGCCGGTCGCCTTACCTAAATCAATCATCGTATTGTTAAAGACTTTAAAAGAATGACAAGAAAAGATTCTCATTGCCCGTTTATTGTTTCAAAAAAAAAAAATCATCTTTAAACGTAACTGATAGTACTATAAAATTGTAGAATATCGTCATAATTTAATGACACCACAACCTAACTAGCAATTTATTATTTTAGGGAGAACAAAAATATATTCTTAATGTAACACCCTGCTCTTCAAAATATAAACTGATAACTTTAAATATTTAAAAATATTATCCACTAAATATAATTCTCTAAATAAAGTCAAAATAATCAAAATCTAAAATTAAATCAACCTAGATGATCATAGGAAACTATTTAATAACACTAACCCTGAATCGCCCCTGCAAACCTTCTCGAAAAAAAACACAGTATGAACCAAATGCCTAGTACGAATGCAGATATATAAAAGATCTACAACTGAAATACAAATTCAGCTAAGACAAAATACTGAACAAAGCCTCAAGCTTAAATACGGACGAAAATATAATCTCCAAAAATTTAAATATAATATATCTGAATCAACATAATAAATGAAACAAACAAAAGAGTAAATAAATAATGAATTGAAATAACTAATTCATTTGATTGAACTGAACAAAAATAAACGAAACTAATTCAATGAAATAATAGGTTGAATCTGTGTGATTTGCCTGTGTGACATTATTTTGATTTGTCTGTGTAACATTATTTTGACTTGCCTAGAGTCAACACATACGCCTCACACAACAAAACACCAAATGACCCACTTCCTCCAGAGCCCAAACGGGGACGTCGTGGACACCACCACGAAAAATGTCTACCTCAGTACCGAGAAGATATGCATGTGGTACTCCCACAGGTGGTTATAGCTCAGGTATAACTTACTGTATATTCTAAGAAAGATATATCATGTCACAACACATGCGACATAATACCAACAAAAAGGGTTTTATATGGACAGTGGTGAAACCAGAACATTTTTAGAGGGGGGGTCAAAACACATCAATAAAAAAATTATTTATTGACGCTTGCAGTGCTTTTTTCAAATTTATTTTTCAAATTATTTATTTACTCCTCCTGCATGCTCTTCCAATTTGATATGCGGGACCACACACACACACACACATATATATATATATATATATATATATATATATATATATATATATATATATATATATATATATATATAAAGAATCAGTGCATATCCATTATCTTACTCACCGTCTTCTCACCCCCTTTAATGACGGACTGTGACGATTTATTTGGTCATACAACCGTTGCCTATACTTTTAGCGATTTTACAGACAACATACATATAGCGTCACTAAAAGTATAGAGCGATGGTTGTATGATCAACCGTCATGTCCGGCACAAAGGGGGTGAGTACTAAAAAGTAAAGATAAGGGTACTTGACTTGATCCTATATATATATATATATATATATATATATATATATATATATATATATATATATATATGTGTGTGTGTGTGTGTGTGTAGTATCTAACAAATCTATAACTACTAATCATTATCAAGATATACAAATATATAATAATTATTTTATTCCATACTATTGTAATTCTTACCGAAAACACCTTTTTGATGGCATCAATCTCCCAATAAAATCATTGACATATATAAAGATGTTTATCAAGAAAGTAACTATTTACCTTGATCAAAAGAATTTTCTTTCCTGCTTCTTTCCTTTTGTTCTCTTTCTCTCACACCGCCTCCTTCTTTCTCTTTTCTTTCAGTTACGAATTTGGTGTAATACTTGAGTAAATTAGGTTTAGCTATGTATTTATTACTAATAGATTTTATTAATTCTCTTAAGTATAATAAAATTTTAATATTACACAAATATAAATTAGACCTAATTAGTATAAATGCCCAAATTAATTACTCACATACTTATTTTAGTTCACACAAATTAAATCCAATTTGACCCAAATATTAGAAAAGCCCAATTAAAATATTTAAAATATGGATTTAAATATTATTTATTTATTTTATTTCTTTCTTTTTTGGGGTATTACATTACCTCCCCTTTATAAGGATTCCATCCCCGGAATCAAAAGAAAAGAATGTACCTAATTATCAAAAAGATGCAGATATTCCTCTAGAACAGGCTCCTCCATCTCCTTAGTAGTTTCCCGCTCCAAATGATTCCTCCGCAAAATCTTAACAAAAGGAATTGTCTCCCTCCTCATAATCCGCTCTTGACAATCCAAAATTGTCTCGACATGCTCCTTATAAGTAAAATCTTTTGGAATCTTATGTAACAGGTATTGCACAGCATGAAGCGTATGATAATTATATTTCCTTAACACCGAAACATTAAAGACATTATGTACATGAGATAACTGTGGAGGAAATATCATCTGATATGTCACGTCTCCAAATTTCTCAAGAACTTCAAAAGGACCAATAAAACGCGGACTAAGCTTCCCTTTCAAACTGAACGTTCGAATTACACTTTTATAAAATAAAATTAATTAATATTTAATTATTAACAAAAATATGAGTTCTTACATTCTTTCCCCCTAAAAAAAATTCCGTCCTCGAAATTCAAATAAGTTACAGAAAGTTTTATTTTTATTTTTATTTAAATAGAGTAATTATTTAAAAATTTTAGTTAAGACGTAGCATCGCCTTTTGTAACAATCAACGCTGGTAAGTCCATTGGTCCACATAATTATTCATGTACTTGTAAAAGATTCGTCAGCTACCGTGTCAAGCCTTGATAAGGTTCTTCGCGTTGCATCAAATTAAATCACATGATCCACAGTTGGCGCGGGCCCCTGATAATATCTTTGAGTTTCATTCTTGTAAACTTACTCTTCGAAACATAATTCAAAAGCACAAAAAATTTCTCTTCATCTAAATACGATTCGAATACCCAAAATTTCTAAATTTATTTTTAATTCGTAAAACGTTTATGTTCCACACATGACAAAGATCTAACAAATTATTTTTATTTTATTTTACATAAATTCATGCAAAACTCTAACGGCGTCAGTTAAGCAAAACAATTGTACAAATTTTATCACCAACTTATGTAGCCTAAGTCCTCAAGAGTTTCAAAATTTCATAACCTCAAATCAAATTAGTTCTCAAATATTATTACACCAAAAATATACTATACTAAGATCTTTTTATCACCATATCAAACTCCAAGTCACATATTCTACCATCTTTATAGGCAAACTACAACTATATAAGATCTCTCAAAATCAATTGAATTTCATCACTTACTATCTAATCATTTAATAAATCAATAATCTCTTAGTGCAAACTCTAACCCAACAAATTCTAAGATCTTCTCTTACTATCACAAAGAAATTTCATATCACACAACTCCAATATCATACTAGAAAATAGCCGCAAAAATTGATTATTAACCTCAAATGATTAATCTAATTACTTCAAATATATACAACTCAAATTTATAAATGATCCTTTATACTTAAAAGTTTTTACTTTATCATATGATCTCATTAATACACATATCTCAAATTATCTATAAACTTAACAAAAATTAAATCATCATCAAATCAAATCCTCAATTCTAAGATCATAATAAATTGTCACCAAAAACAACTTTAATAAATAATTTTTCAAAATCAAATACTCGTGGATACAAATACTAACATCATAATCGCATTAACTATATGATCATTTTTTTAATAGTACAAAATATAGCTTTATTCTCTTTAGTGCTCCAATCACAATTCTTAACTATCATTACTCCATCACATAACAATAATAACCTTAACAAATTATCCCACTTTTCTCAAATCAACTACAAATCGAAAAGAGATCGACAGTTGGTCAAAATAAGACCAACCAAATAAATAACCAAATTGAAACAAACCCTACGTCTACCTAGTGATGTACCCAACTTACAGGTTAAACCTAAATAGGTTTTTTAAAAGAAAGAGTCTAAGCTCTGATACCATCTGTAACACCACGCTCCTATAAACAGAGCACAAATAACTTCAAATATTTAATAATGATATCCATCAATGAAGTAGTAAATATAATTTTCTAAATAGAGTCAAAATAATCAAAACATAAAATTGAATCAACCTAGATGGTCAAAGGCAACTATTTAATAACACTAGCCCTGAATCGCCCCTATAAACCTTCCGGAAGAAAAACACAGCATGAGCCAAATGCCCAGTATAGATACAAATATACAGAAGATATACAACTGAAATACAAAATTAGCTAAGACAAAATACTGAACAAAGTCTTAAGCTTAAATACCGACAAAATATACTCTCCAAAGATTTGAATAGAATATATCTGAATCAACAAAATTAACAAAACAAACAAAAGAGTAAATAAATAATTAACTGAAATAACTAATTCATTTAATTGAACTGAATAGAAATAAACGAAACTAATACAATGAAATAATAGGCTGAATCAAATGCCTGGGTGTTATTTCTTACCGATTGAGCTCAAAAATATACATTGCCACACAGAAAAGTCAAAAAATACCACACATGCAAGTCAAAATAATACCACACTGACAAATCAAAATAATGCCACACAGGCAAATCACACATTTGATCGCGAATCCAAATGTATACAAATCGGATAGGTGTGTTTGACACAATATCACCAATCCGCAAAATAAACAAATTGGGTCAACCCATACGCCTCCCATAAAAAAAACTAAATGGCCCACTTCCTTCGGAGCCCAAACGGAGACGCCATAGACTAATCACACCGCCACGAAAAATGTCATGCCTCGGTGCCGAGAGGATATGTCTATGGTACCTACATAGGTGGTTATAACTCAGGTATACCCTACTGTATATTCTAACAAAATATCACAACATATGCGACATAATACTAACAAAAAAGGTTCTATATGTACATGTTGAACCGGATAAAATCACAATCATAATGTCTCAAAAGGAAAGTAACAACATATATCGCTCTACAAATATCAAAATAAATACTAGACATGATAACTTAATTTAAAGAATACAAATATGAGTCCTATGTATCAACTCCAAAATGAAGCTATTGCATGAATTTCACAAAAAATAATTATGTGAAATAATAATGAAATTCAAAACGAGAAACAAAACGAACTAATTAAATTTTACAAGAGTATTGCTGAAAAATTATAGAATACGTGCAAATTGTAATAGAAAGAATGGAATTCAAATTACTGAATAAAGCCAAAGAATCAAAGATCAAATTTCTATGTAAGAGTGCCAATATAATTATAAGGAAAATGAAACGAATGACAAGATATAAAGAATACAACAATAATCAAAGTAGTGGAGTAAAGAATCCGTACTTGGATTAAGCAATGTAAGACTCAAAATTTATATTCCAAATATGAATCATTAAATTCCACACAAAGTAATAGCAATTAATTAATAAATCATATGTTAAATTACTAATTAATAATTTTTTTGAAGACTCATATTATTACTATTTTTATTAAAATAACATTATATAACATTTTATAATTTTTTATGTATGGTATATTAAGTACTCATCCTTTGTTCTAACAAGTGTATGCATAAAACTTGTATAATGAGTATACACTCTGTTCCCGTATCAAAAATTATATACATTCATTGTAGCAAGAGCTTAAATTTAAAAACATACACCAGAACATCATTGCATAATATTAATAAACTAATAAATAAGTCATTTACTATCTCTGCATGCTCTTCCAATTTGATGTGCACGGGACCACACACACACACATGTGTGTGTGTAGTATCTAACAAATCTATAACTACTAATCATTACCAGGATATACAAATATATAATAATTATTTTATTTTATTTTATTCCATACTATTGCAATTCTTACCGAAAACACCTTTTTGATGGCATCAATCTCCCAATAAAATTATTGACATATATAAAGATGTTTATCAAGAAAGTAACTATTTACCTTGATCGAAAGAGTTTTTTCCAGGTTCTTTCCTTTTGTTCTCTTTCTCTCTCTCTCTCTCTCTCTCTCTCTCCTCCTCTTTTTTCTCTTTTCGTTTCAGTTACGAATTAGATGTAATGCTTGAGTAAATTAGGTTTAGCTATGTATTTATTTACTAATAGAATTTATTAATTCTCCTAATTATACTATGATTTTAATATTACATAAATATAAATTACACCCAATTTGTAAGGATCGAGAATTTTATATGATTATATATGAATATTTTTACAAATAATTTATTTATTTATTTACTTTAAAAAATGAGTAAATATGTGATGTGAATTAAGTGAGTTAATTAATTTATTTATTTTAAGTTAACTAAGATCAATACTTAATCAATTGATTAAGGAAAAGTAAGATAAGCTTATATATATTAAAAATTTACGATAGCTTGAATGTTAGCCTTGAAAGGTAAATGAAAAGATTTATGATCTTTAAATGATTAATTATTATTACTAATATTGTAAAGTGATTATAAAAATATGGGAATAGATGTGTAATAACTTATTAAGCCAATTAGTGCTAATTAAGTTAATGAATTAATGGAATAAAAGGAAAGCCAAGAAATAAGTATATTAAATTATTTAACAATATATTGAACAATTTTTGTTATATATTGAATATGTGATTAAATAAAAATAATAATTATTTATCAATGATGATAAATATGTTATGACTTATGTGAAAAGTATATGTCTATATAAATATATATTATAAATATGTATATGTATTTATTTATTAAAGAGAATTAAAAAGTAAAAGTAACATAACGTAATTATACATTAGGTATGAAAAATTTAATAACCTCGGGGTTATGGTTTTAAAGAATATTATTATTTAAAATATATACTAACTCTAAGGAATTTATTTTATACATCTCAATTAATTAATTAATTTTATAACTTAATAAAAACAAGTCTAATTGGGTTATAGAATTAAATATACATGAGTAATTATTTAAATTTCAAATGAGTGGAATAGAAACCCTAATTAAATAATTAGGGTAAGATAAAATTAAAAGTATTAGACTATGCCACTTTACATGGCCCAATCAATTAATTAGGAAGCCTAAAATAATTAAATGGATGGCCCAAACTTAGCCCAACTAGGGAGGGCCTTTTTAGTCATTTTACTAAACAAATTTAACATTAAAAATAAATCAAAAATTGAAGAGATAAGTAGGAAGTGGGAGACACATGGGGAGATGAATTAACCACATGGTTAAATCATTTGGATAAGATTTTGCAAAATTTATTTACTAACTCTCCTTATGTGTCATCCTCCTATTTGACCACATACTTTAACCAAGTTTGCAAGCAAAGACGAGAGAGAAGAAAAGAGATGTGGGTGATATAGTGTAGATACATAAGTTGTATGTGACGCCCCCAAAACAGGTATACATCACCCATCTTGAGTCGCCAGATACACACTACATAAATCAAATACAAACTTCTTTTATGCAACTGTTGTGCAAAAAACATAGCTGAGTTTATACATGAATATTGTCTCATAGACAGTATACAAACTCAAATTCAATCCTCATTACACTTATTATCACACTATTTTATAGAATAGTGAGGACAACTAAAACAACCATCTCGGACCGTCAATCTGTTCCCCAACTAGTCCCAGTTATATTCTCATTTCTTGAAGAGAACAATGAAAGAAAAGGGTGAGCTCAACTAGCCCAGTAAGAAATATTATGACTAAGATAATGCAGAATAAATTATCCTTAGCCTTCAACAGTGTTAAACTGATAGAATACAATAAACATCAAGTTTAACTGCAGCGGAATAATCAATCCATTAGAAGAGTCAAGTAGAACATAATATCTATTATCTCCTCTAGATTAAAAGTCCATCGTTAATATTTCATTCATGTAATACTCATCAACAGTTCTTTGTTATACCCAAGACAAAAAGAACTATCATCACCTGTCTTCACCTGAACCACCAAAGATTATAATTAAATCCATAATTTATTTTTATAATCATGTAAATCAACAGATTTCCCGCACCAAAAAGCTTAATAGAGCGTTTACTCAATATCCTTACCCCAAAAGGCTAAAGATATTCAAATGTAATAACAATGATCATACCAATCGGTTGTCTACCTTTTGCACTACGGGCCAAAGATATTCAACTATAAAACCAATGGTCATGATCATACCAATCAATTGTCACGTCGATGCATTACGACGAAGACATTCAATTGTTAACTAATGGCCATCCCCACTTGATCATATCATCGAATTATCCATGCACTACGGGCCAAGGATATTCGTTATTATCACCAGTGGTTATGATCATGTCATACACCTGTCTACAATATAAGCATGAGGATGATGACAATGATATAAACATTAATCAAACAAAATCAAGGATAAATATTAAAGACTTTAAATTTATCCAAAGTTTAAAAATATCCAAATTGTCAACATGATATTGTTTTGTGGAGTAAAATTCAAGAATAATATTCACGTACCAAAAATAATTTAGATAGTAAAAAAATATATTTTTTGGGTAAATAGTACCCCGTGAATAGTAACTCGTGAATAGTAACACATAAATAGTAATTTATGAATAGTAAATCGTGAATAGTAACTCATGAATAGTAACTCGTAAATAGTACTCTGTATTCATACATAGTACCGTATACATAAATAATATTATATATGCAAATAGTGCCATATATATGAATAGTGCCGTATACGTGAATAGTAACTCCGACACAAAGACATTCACAATAAAATCTATATCAATATTTATAACACCTTAATCCAAATGTTATAAATCACTTAATAATCTCATAATCTAATATTATTAATATTACCACAATATTTTAATCATTTCTTAAACTTAGAAATAATTTATTTTAATTGTTTACACTTTACTACTTAATGCATTTAATCATCCTAAAATGCCAAACTCATAAGATTTCATCACTAATAACCAAAACTCTCATCAAAAATTTGCATATACCTTATATAGGATTCTCAAGCCATAAAATTCTATTTTCCAATTTTCTTACTTCACATAACATATTTAATTCATTTACTCATAACTAGCCCATTTTCATGAAAAATACTAAATCAGTACAAACAAATTTCTTTTCTGGGATTTAGCAGAATATAGTCCCATATTGAACATATATTTTTCTTAGAATTTTTAAAATTCATTTACTATTTTTTATATGGCTAAAACTGCCGAATATTTAGACATTTATCAAAAACTGTACTTTTGTCCAAAAATTCCAAAATTTACAGGGTATACTGGTGTTATATAGATGTACTCCCAATAAAAATTTCACTAATTTTGGAGTTAACCACAAGGAGTTATAAGGGTTTACTTTTAAAATAGTATTTTCCCATAAAATTCATAACTCCTAATCTATACATCAAAAAATCTCCATTTTTGGACACAATCTAGAAAACTCATCAAATTATTATTTCAAATTTTTCTAAAATTTTTGAGGGTCAGAAAAATTACAAAACTGCCCTTGGCAGAAACCCATTACTTACAACGGTTGAACAAAAATAATATTCCTTACGAATATTGAACGAAAATAATATTCCTTACGAATATTAAACAAATATAATGAATATTGAACGATAATAATATTCATACGAATATGAAAAATAATATCTCTTCAGAATATAAAAAAAATAATAACCTTTACCCTAGAAGAAGACTGTATACTGGAGTAGTGAAGTAGCAGACTTCACTTCTTCTTTCTCTCTATAGCTTATCTCTCTATAATTGCTCTTGTGAGACTTAGTGAATTGGTGAGAGTGAAGGAAGAATGAACTTCTATTTATAAGAAAATATAGTTTCGATAATTGCACATTTTGGGGCTCGAAATATTACAGTATAATACATTTCTCTTTTTCTTCATTTTTAATTTAGTCCTGCAAGTATTATCAAACTTGCACCACCTCCCCTAATAGTAAATCATGTGAATCAATAGTAAATCATGTGACTCAATAGTTCTAAACATGTGAAAAAATTAATTATAGTATAGTACTTTCAACTATACCTCCATTTTTAATTTAGTCATGCAAGTATTATCAATCTTGCACCAACTCCCCTAATAGTAAATCATGTGAATCAATAGTACACACATGTAAACACATAGTTATAAACATGTGAATTAATAGCAATTAATTGCTAATTTATTCGATTAATTACCCGATTGGTCAGTATAACTTCCAGACATCAATTATTATCGAAATAAATGTCGATTTTCACTAACACTAATAATTCCCACACAATGGAACTATCAATTTCATCTTTAATCAACACGAACTTATTCATCATTAATATTATAACTCACAATATTTAACAATCAGGTCGTTCCTAGGAAAGAGGGGGCTTTTCGATAAGGATTTCTCCTTATTGACGTTCAATTAGGTGACCAAACCTCTCCTTGACAGAACTTCTAGACATTGTCAATATTGCAAATAATAATATGAATAACTTTGTAGTCTCAATTATTGATTTAATAATATAAAATATTGTGACAATAATTGAATAAAACTGAGTGACTTCTCACGTAAGTATCAATAATCAAAGATACTGTACAATACCGTGTGCTACTATGCAACCACGTGTATTACTATACTTTTATCACCGATTATTTTATGACAACTTGTTTACTTTGAAAAATTTTCACATATCACCCTTAACTTTAACCTTTTATCAATTTAACCATTTACTAAATAGAATAATTATAAGAAAATTGAATACTTTATTTCATAAAATTCGGGGTCTCACATTGTATCTACACATATTTACTAAATACAAATAGTTCACACTTAGTTAAATAAAAAAGTTTCCTTCATTTCCCAAGTTAGTTTCCAAAAAGAGAGAGAAAACAAAAATCAAAAAGAGAGAGAGAGATCCGTGAGGTCCAAAATGAGAGGAAGAAGAGAAATATTTAAGCTAACTAGATCAATCACTACCTTGGGAAGGAGAAGAAGAATAACATCAATAAAAGGTATAACATCTAACTATATATAAACTAGTTTATTCCTCTTATTTAATTAATTTTTGATGGAATAAGGATCTAATATTTCCAAACCCAAAAACCTTAGATCTATATATTAATAAGTTTTTTATATTTAGATCTAACCATTTTGAGTGTTAGAATGTTGATCAAAAGCAAAGAAATGAAAACTAAATTTTTTAAAGCTAGAAACCCTAACTTTAATATACATCGAAAAGCTACCATTTAAAATTTATACACCTTCTTTTTGTGATCCGTCAAAGAAGGGTTCTAGATGTGTAAGTTAACTAGTAAACCCAAGTGGTAACACTCAAATATGAAGATTTTTCAAGCCATGGGGGCTGTTTTAAGCAAAACAGTCCAGATTTTTGAAAAAGAGAAAAAGACACTATTTTTGGGGAGTTCATAGCAGGGGTAATTTTGTCTGATTATTTTGCTCTAAAAATTTTGGAATAATAATATCATGAGTTAACTGTGTTCTGTAAAAAGATGGTGATTTTTGAATGAGTAGAATGAAAGTTATGGATTTTACAAGAACTATTTTAAAAGTAAACTGAATAACTTTTTGTGTGTAACCTTAAATATTATAAATTTTTACTGGAGGTAGATGTATATGACAGGAACATACCCTGAAAATTTCAGAATGTTTGGACAAAATTTCGATTTATGATAATTGTTGCAAGATCTGGCTATTTTGGACCATTAAATAAATAGCAAACTAAGTTGGAAAATTCCAGAAAAAGTATATGTTCATAAGGGAATTATATTCTGTCAAATCCCTGAAAAGAAAAAGTTTCGGAATAGTTTTGGTATTTATACCATTTGAGTAATGTCATAAATGGTAAAAATGTAATTTTGTGGCTTAGAAACCCTAGATATGATGTGCCCAAATTTTTGGAGGGTATTTTGGTCATTTTTGATGAGATGTCATATTTATGGCATCTTAAGGTTGTTAAATAAAGTAATTAGTAAATGGTAAAAAATAATAATAAATTATTTATAATTAGTATAATAAATGATTAAAATATTATTAAGAGAGTAATAATATTAGATTAAGATATTATTAAGTAATTAATAATATTAGATTAAAGTTAAATTAAAATATTATTAAATGATTAATAATATTAGATAATGATTTAAAATATTATTAAGTAATTAATAATATTGGATTAAAGTTAAATTAAAATATTATTAAATAATTAATAATATTAGTTAATGATTAATAATATTAGTTAACGATTAAAATATTATTAAATGATGATTAATAATATTATGTAGTGAATAAGATATTATTAAATGATTAATAATATTATGAGGAATGAATAAAATATTATTAAGTGATTAATAATAATTGATTTAAATGAGAGTTTAAGATGTCGGTTTTGTGATAGAATATTATCAAAGGATGATAATATTACTAATGATTTATGATAGTATCAAAATGTTTGATTATGTGATTACATGTTAGATAAAATATTATAGAATAATGATATTATGAGTAAAATATGTGATGCTAATTGAGATATCGATCTTAATAATGATAGGTCTTTCAAACAAAGTTAAATTAAATTGCGTAGCAGTAGTCAACAGATCAGGCAAGTTTCATAACTCAACTTGAGTTATTAATTTTGAAGCATGATTATTGGATAATTATTGTTGATTATTCACATCTATAAATGATTATTGTTATTCGCACATAGTGCATTTGATTTCCTATTCTATTACTTGAACTGTGAAATAATTTAAAGTTCTTTTATTCATGAACTGTTTATAAGTTATGTCTCAGCTATTTGTTTTGGCTAGACTAATAATTAATGAATCGTTCTGTTGTTTGAACTAAGTTGTTATTGAAAGATTTATGCCATTTATTTCGGTTAGATCAATACTGATATTATATGTTGAAATCATAATATTTCTTTGAAAGCAATTTAACCATATTTTGTGGTACAGACTCATGATGTAAGACTGAGATGAACAACCCTTATAAAAAGCGGAACTTTATTGTCAGACATCCGACCCCTTGCGCTATTTTTGAGTATTATGCATAATTACGGGTACAATGAGGCTGATCACTTCATGTACTTGCAGAAGAGTATGATTTAATATTTACAGTTAACTTATACTCTTGAAGTATTAATTAATTAACTGATAATTCCTCTATTAGTTCTTGATCCATTTGTGACCACTCAACATGAAATCTTGGAGTATCCCACTTTATTGAATATTGTTGCAGTATTGCTAATTTTTCTTAATCAATTGAATATTATTAAACCATCGAAAGAATTGTAATATTTCATTCTTAATAAGTTATTCAGCTTGAAATTCAAGAAAATTCTTGTTATTGAAAGATGATATATTGTTCAGCTATTTCAATCTTTTGATTATTGTTGAAGTTCTATAAAGTTAGACTCTATGTTCATGATACTTTATTTTATAAACTAGTTGCTCACCCTTGCTTAAATAAAATATTTCAGCTAAAGCCGAGGTAGCCGAAGGGTCTAAGAATGATAAAGGCAAAGCGAAGGCGATGAAATAATATCAATTGTGTAATGATGATTATTATATTATATTTTGGTTTAAGCCTTTTGTATTATAGGTCATGTAATGTTAAGGTTAGAAAAAACCTGGGATATTGTTATATGTTTGTAATAAGTTTTATAATGAATGATGAAATTCATAATGAATGGGTAGTTAGAGGTGATGTGTATGATGTACCGTGAGCACCGAATATGAGGTATGAGGTACCCGGATTTGGGGGCGTCACACAATTAGTATAAAGGCTCAAATTAATGTAATCACATACTTATTATAGTTCACACAAGTAAATACAATTTGACCCAAACATAAAAAAAAAACCCAATTAAAATATAGATTTAAATATTATTTATTTATTTATTTATTTTTATTTTTTTTGGGGTATTACACTTGATGTTTATAAATTTTATAGATGAAGCTATTTTTGAGAAAGAAAGAGAGTATATAACAGCTCCATTGGCCAGCAAATTAAGGCTAATTCGCTAATCATTTAATCATCAACAAGGCCACCATTCCCAAAAAGAAAACATACGGAATCTCATTATCTACCCGCAGGCGGCAGGCCGCACTCAAGTGCTCGACTAATTAGAATGATTAATTTAATGGTACAATATTTTCAAGCTCAATGCACCACCACTCAAGTGCGAGATTTTTGTAAGCTCCGTGTTTTGTTAGATAGATAATGTTTTTTTAAAAAAAATGTTATCTAATTAAAACTAAAAAATACCCTTTTTAAATAGATAACTTTTTTTCATATATATCTATAACGTTTTGTAAAAAAACGTTGTGAAAAAAAATACCATAACGTTTTTTATAAAAATTTTGTAATTTAAGTGTTGTCTATTTACTATTTTGTAGTATTGCACCTTTAAGTGTGTGTGCCACTATCTATTGAATCAGTTTGAGTAGTACAATATGCTTGTAGTAGTTGTGACATGCGATTAACAAACGACCACTATCGGCATGATTTAATATAAATGGGACAAAAGGCTTCTTTAAATTATGGCCACTAGTTTAATCAATTCGTAACTAGCATAATATATAAGTGGTTGGTTGGTTTTCTGTATAACTAGCAATGTGAAGAATCTTTTTCACTAATTAGAAATGCCAACATATTGTTGATCAGTGGGTGACTAATGGAAGATATAGCAGAATCTCTTAGTGATTAGATTCTCATGTACTTGTATCATATATCAAATCAGCAGCCAAGTAAGATGATCACACTTATTAGGCCCCCTCTTTCGGCTTGTTAATTATCTCCGTCTACATATCCATTAGAACCTACCCCTTCACATGCTGGGGGAGGGGGTTGATAAAATATTCCAACACATGCATGGTTGGTTGAATGAAATCATGTGCTCCATCCATCCTAATAAGGTAGAGGCCGGCAACATGCCAACTCCCCAGCAAGAAACCGATCATGTTTGGGCTTAATTATTGCTTATTACTATTTTTATCACAAGTTAAATGTCTAAATAACTTAAATAATTTATTTTTACAATAATTTGTCTATAATACCCTTAGTATTAATTATCATATTTCTATTCTCTATATATATTTATGGAACATCACTAGTCATGTGCATAAAATTATGCAATTAAATGATAATTTAAAGAGTTAATTGCATATTACACCCCCAAGTATACATCCTTTTACCATTCGTACCCCGATATTTTAACGCTTCCATCTCACTACCCAAATTAACGTTTAGTAAACATAACTGACCCTAGTGGTCAATTTGTTAGCCGAAAAATGGCCACCTGTCACAATTTAAATGGCCGAAAATTGCGAAAGTTTCAATTATACTTACTTAACGGTACTTTGGGTAGCATAATGGGGGCGTTTAAATATCGAGGTACGAGTGGTAATGTATACTTCAGGATGTAATATGTAATTAACTCGAAATGTAGATAATTTTGTCATTTTATTATCTTTATTAATATGCACAAAAAAATTAACCAGGATTTTTATCCTGGGACGGAAGGAGTATACACTACTGAAAATAATTCGGCTAATTAAACGGACGTATCCCCTGACGGATTAAATTATCGAAATAGGCTTACTTCCGAGGAATAATACGCTTGATATAAGTCCTCGAAAATAACCTACTTCGGCGGAATTAATCGACCTTAGACCTCTCCAATTGGCGCCAATTTCAACGCCATCATGAAAAGTAATTTCGACGAACAAACGTTAATTAGAGGGACGTTTAATTTAAATTTAAGTTATATCCGAGGGACTTATTACCGACTTTATTATCATTTGATATAACAAATATAAACTTTTCAACACTTTTCATTTCTGACGCTCTCATTCATTTCTCTCTCTCTCATTCGATCTCTCTTATTCTCTCTCTCACTCTCCTGGTCACCTATCCCCTTCCCTCCCCCCCCCACCGTTCCCCCCCGCTGCCTCCTCCAGTGTCTCCCCGATCTCCCAGACCCCACTCCTCACCCCACGGCCCCCCCACCCTACCCCTTGCACTACCCCACCCTCTCCTCCCCCCCACCCCACACTTTTGTCCCGATACCCCACCCACCCCAGTGTACCCCCATTCCTCTCTCATCTCCCTTCATTATCGCCCAGCTTAAGCCTTGCTTGCCATTCCAAGCCCTTTGCCACGCCACCAGTTCAGCCTCTGCCACCATGACGGGCCACGTCTGGTAGCTCTAGCCTCCTTTCTTCCTCGTTTCTCCTCCTTTAATTCAAGGTAAGAAATCCTAAATGATGATTTGAGATTATTAAATATAGTTTACAGATTTGAGTTATTGATTTTGCTAAAGTTGTTCATGCGTTACTGAGAATAATTTTGGAGTTCTTATTGTATCAGAAATTGGGTTTTATATTTTAATTTACTGAAATTGGGTTCATTTTTGTTATGAAATTTATTTTATTAAAGTTGTTGATTTTACGAAAGTTGTTCATGCTGTAAACTGTTTTGCAAATTGGGATTATTTGACTTCAATTCTCCAAGTGAATGCATGTTGCTGAAATTGTGATTTATCTGTGCAATTCCCAATGGAATCTGTCAGAAATCTGCAATTGAAAATTTTGTGGGCCCTACAAATATATTTATCTATTATTTAATTAATTTAATATAAAATGAAATAAATTTAATTTAATTTAGTTTATTAGACAAAATAAATGTTAAAAATTATTTAATATATTATAATATAAAATAATAAAATAATAATAAAATAAATTGAATAAAATAAATCAAATTTAATTTAATTTAATAATTTTTAAAAAAATATAATATAATATATAAAAATAAATTAATGTATATTAAATTTAATTAAATTAAATAAAATTTTAAAAATTTACAAGTGAAGTTTAAAAATAAGATAATATAATATACTATAATATAAATTTTAAAAATTAGAAAATACAATATTTATTAATTAAAAAATTAAACAAATAAAAGAAAATATAATAATAAACTTAAATAAATTTTAAAAATTAGATAATTTAATATTATACAAAATAAAATAAAATAAAATAAAATACTTAATTAAATTAAATTGAACAAAAAACAAAACAAATTTGATTTAATTTAATAAATAAATTAAATTTAATAAAAAATATTTAAAAATTTTAAAAATGTAATAAAATAAAATAAATTTAATTTAAATACCATAATTTAAATTAAATTAAATTTAAAATAAAATAAAATACAATAATAAATACAATTAAATTTTATAAAATAAAATAAAATAATTTAATAATAGTCTTCATATATATTCCAAATAACAATTCTCAGAAACTAAGTAGCACTTACTTAGTTTTTCATTGGCAAAATAAACTAAGTAGCATTTGCTTAGTTTGCCACAATTTTCAATAAACTCAATAATCAAGTATTATATGTATGTATATATATATATATATATATATATATATATATATATATATATATATATATACATATATATGTACTATAATATGAAACTTAGAAACTCGTTTGACAAGGAGTGAATGTCTAACATTAATCTCTATAGATTCCAAATAACAATTCTCATAAACTAAGTACCACTTACTTAGTTTATTATCATTGCAAAAATAAACTAAGTAGCATTTGCTTAGTTTGCCACAATTTTAATATATAAATGCAATAATACTCTCCCTACATATATGTACTCTTTCTTGTATGCAGAGTTTCGACATACATAGCGATTCAATTAATAGTACTCCAACCAGCCTCTCGACACGATTATTAAAAAAGGGTCGTAGTTCTGTTTGTGTCCTATACTCGAATAATAAAGGTAATTGAATTCTGCAGACATTCCTCACTGTTCAATCATAATAGATGGCAACATCCGGAAGGAGTGTCAGTAAGTTGTTGAACAAATTTCTAGGTTAAACAACCCTCTAGATGAGCGAACAATTACTTCTCTCATAGGATTGAATCATCTCCCCATATGGGTCCAATCCATGATATAAACAGCTTCTCACCACTTCGAATTCCTCAGATGGGTAGTTCTCACAGAACGTCACACCTCTTATATGAGAACTATCCATTTGAGGAATTCAGAGTGGTGAGAAGTCATCTATATCATGGATTGGACCCATATGAAGAGATTCATTCATTCTAGAGAAGTGATCGCTCGTTCATCTGAAGGTTGCTTAAGCTGAAACTTTGTTCAATAGCTTAATGGAACTCCTTCGGGATGTTGTCATCTGTTATGATGGAACAGTGAATAATGTTTGCAGTAATTGAATTAACTTTATTATTCGAGTATAGGACACAACATGAACTACAACCTTTTTTTTTCCCGGTTGTCGACTCAAGTAGAGATTCCACGTAACAATTCTCATAAACTAAGTAGCATTTGTGTAGTTTGTCACAATTTTCAATAAACTAAGTAACATTTTCAATTATATATGTACTATACTTTGAAACTTAGAAACCCGTTTGACATACACTCAATAGGGGTGAATGTCGAATACCCCCAGCTTGGGATTTGTTATTGGATGTTATGTCTCTCTCACTTAGGCCGTAAATACGAAAGCGGTACATTTTTGTTATTTTGAGGATTAATTGGTTGTTATCTCTATATATGTTATCCGAAGCGCATACTTAGATTAAATTATTTTAGTCTATTTCGTGTGTCTTGGAGACCATGGGGAGGTCTTCTTAAAATTTTCTTGAAACTCATGAAACGTGCTTAACGTGTTTGCACTAGTGATTTGAGACGCATCCAATAATGGGATAGAAGTCTTACCCCTATCCTGTAGAGATACTAGGTAAATCTAATTCACGCATGAATATCCAAATTAACTTAATGCGTACTTCTGTATAGTTAAAAATGTTAGTCGACCGGAGTTGGATGTACCGTAGGATACCCAGTGATGGGAGGGGATTAGTCTCAGCTTATTGTGTTGGGGTTTTAGATTTGTTGAACAAAGCACTAGAACATACAGATGATCCGCACGGGAAGATGTGATGCCCGTGTGTCAAGTGTATAAAAATCTGATTGGGAAAAAAGTCGACGAGATTAAATTCGACTTATTTTCTCGTGGATTTGTGAATGGGTACTTCGTATGGACTCATCACGGGGAATCAGAAGTGATTGAAAATATTGTGGAACAACCAATTCCACGGGATTCATACGTCGAAAACTATGATCCAATTGAGATGTTGGTCGATGTTTATGGCCCTACTACTATTGGATCGGGTTGAATATTAACCTTTCTTCAAAGCGGTCTTGAAGCAAGTGCCAAATAATCTGTTCTTGCCTTTTACAAGTTGCTATCTGAATCTGGGGTCGCGTTGTATCCGGGAAATAATACGAACACCAAGATTTCTGCAATGACGAAGCTCTTACACTTCAAGAATGAGAACGACTATAGTGAGAGAGGTTTCAATGATTTGTTCGCTATAATTAGACAGTTCTTACCCAAGGATCATACTCTTCCTTTGAATTATTACGAAGCGAAGAAGATGGTCAAGGGATTAAATATGGGGTATCAAAAAATTGATGCTTGTGAGCAGGATTGCATGTTATACTATGGGGAGGACAGAGATAAGGGACAGTGTGATATATGCAGCTTATCGCCCTACAAGGTTACAAAACGTGGGGGGGAAGGAGAAACATGCTCCCAGAAAAATCTTACGATACTTTCCACTTGCGCCGAGACTTCAACGACTATTCATGTCGTCTTATACGGCTCAACATATGAGTTGGCATCGAACAAGGGATGTCGTGCCTGGTCAGCTGACTCACCCAGCAGATGGAGATGAATGGAAGAGATTTGATGTAAGTTATCCTGAGTTTGCGGAAGAAGTTAGGAATGTTAGGCTTGGAATGGCTCTTGATGGCTTTTTCCTTTTAATAATTTTAGCGGTATACTACTTTGGCCAATCCATTATGGTCGCTTATAATCTTCCACCGTGATGTGCATGAGGATCCGTATTTGTTTTGACTTTACTCATTCCGGGATAAAAGTCCTACAAAAGACCTTAATGTGTACCTTCGACCGTTAGTGGATGAACTAAAGATGTTGTGGGAGATAGGGGTTTAGACATTTTACTAATATCACAGTTCATTCGAAGAGGAAGCGTATGCTTCTAACCCAACTTTTTATCAGTAGAGATTGGAAACATTCACTAATGCTAATTTCCAACGATGGTTTAAGAAAAGGGTTGAGCGGTGAATATTTCTGAGCGTTTTATAGATGTCATCCAAGGACCTTACAAAGTTGTTAGTTCTTTTCCTGGTTGCATCGTGAATGGGTACAGATTTAGAGTCGATGACTTACATGAACTCACATCAGTCAATTTTGGGGTTGTGGTGTTAGGAAGCTGCTACCAAGATTCTGAGTCTAATTACTATGGTCGTTTACAGGATGTAGTTGTGCTCAATTATCACGGCGGCAAAAAGGTAATTACATTTAAGTGTAGTTGGTTTGATACTGAAAAGGGGGTTAAAGTTGATCGTAATAGAATCACAACCGTGGATATCAAGTCGGTGTTAAAGTCTGATGACGTGTACGTGTTAGCAAGTCAAGTGACTCAAGTGTATTACGCTCCTAATGTCGTAAATACTCGAAGCCCCTGGTACAAAGTAGTCACTACTAAAACACGCTCATTTAATGCTGATAACATGTTTGGTATGGATGAGGCGTTGCAAGAAGATGTGAGCAACCCATTTGCCGTAGTGTTCCATGCTGAAGATGTGGTGAGTACTGATGTCATTGACGTACCTAACGATGAGGATGTCGAGGAAAACGTACACATGAATGATTATTTAGTCGTTGAGGATGATAACAATGACGAAACTGATCTCGAAACTGAGGATGAGGAAGATACCGAATCCGAGAATGATATACACATTAATTCTGATGGGTTTGATGACGTGCGTAATTGAAAATGAGCTTTGATATTAGTATTTACCACATATTGTTAAAACTTACATATTCGTAATCTACCAATTTTGTTATTGCAGTAGGATATTCATGGCTAGACATAGCGGTGGAGGTCGCCGAGGTGGTGGGCGATCTGGTACTGGAGACGGTAGCCATGATGGAGGCTCTTCTTCAGGCGCGAGTAAGTTATCTTAACTAGGATTTAAATATATCTAAAGCTACATTAATTACAATGATTATTGAATTACTATGTTAAATACAATTATTACAGATGCACTTCGTCGTCGACGACAGGAGGGACTAACCTCGGTATCTTTGGTCATCGGTAAGCGATTGCCACTTACGATCTGGTGGATGTTGTTTCCCGGTGATAAGTGTTAATATATTACATCTATTTCTATCGCTTATTGCAAAACACAATTCATATAACACATATTGTTATACTTTTTCTGTAGTATACTAGACCCAGTGGCTAAGCACACCCTACACGCGATTTGTTTGACGCATCTCCCGAGAGGGTGCATGCGGTTCAATCGATATCTGTGATGCGATGCCATTTTTATGCGAGCAATCTTGCGGGAGTTCTACGTAAGTTAAGCATATTATCACTACATAGTTGTATTGGGATAACGAAATCAATTATTCTTAATTTTAAATAATCTTTTGTTATAGGTTTATTATCGATTTGACCCGAGCATCTCCCAGTCAGTTGGCGATGATGTGATTGAGCATCACGTCATTGCAATTACTACTGGATGGTCAGATGAGATGCGATAGAAAGCGGCCGGGCGATTGTGGACCAGCCCGGGACCACCATCAGAGATCATCATCCCTACATAGTCTCCGATTTAGCCTGGGAGGCTATGTGTGCGCACTGGGAGGCTGATGACTTCAAGAAAAAGTCTGAGCAGGCGAAGAAGAACCGTGGTCAGCTCCGGATAGTACACACCACTGGTTCTCAGTCGTTCGAGGAGGCGAAGACGGTAAGTGCGTTGTATTTAGTTATTTATGTGTCATGTTCTCACACAAATACTTAAGACCTATTTTATGAATGTTTGTATTAGGCATTGGGGAGGACCTTGGGTCGAGATCCTACCATTCTAGAGTTTTGGGATCGAGCCCACACGCCTAAGGACGAGCGTGTTTTGTCTCAGGCAACTTTAGCTATAAGGGTAAAACTCATCTTACTATTTAGCTTTTAATAATATTCAATCGTAAATAAAATGATATAATTAACATACGTATACGGAATACATTATAGACCCAGGTTTGAGGGCTTGGACGGCGTATAGTTGAGTGGAGACTATTAGGAGGGTTCTGAGCCGTTAGATTCTCGCCACCCCTCTTCCTCGATATTGTATTAGATCGGGATGAGGAGTCGAGACTATGGGTCGCGTCTCCTGATCCCCTACTAGCGATGACTTGGCAGATATCGAGTGTTGGAGTGCCGAGATACCCGCATATACACTTCCCGGAGGTAATATTTTTTATGTTTCACGAAATTATCCGAATTTATCACATTATATAAATTATTATTAGTAATCGAATTTGTATCTCTTTATAGGCTCCGGCCCGCCATGACTCGAAACACACATGTCGGACCATCTCATACTGCACTCGGGCTTGGATGATGATATCTTCGGTGGGTGATAGGGTAGTGTCGGATAGGTTCCATACCGATCCGGTCTTTCGGCGTCGTGATTGCCTTCCGATTCTCGTCTTCACCAGATTGCTCGATTATATGATAAGGGGGCCTCTGCAGAAATGCACGGATTACCACGGGGAGTAGTTCGACGCTTGGGCCATAGAGATGCTCCAGATGGTGATTACCTTCTTGGAGGAGGCTTTTCGTCCGCCCCCCTACTACTCGTATTCTTATTGTTTATGTTTTTTAATTAAGGCTAGTTTATTAATTCTCACATATATATACTGATTAATGATTTATATTTTGATTCTATCAATAGGGTGGATGATGACGGCGTCGGTGGCGATGATGGCGAGAAGACGAGGTGATTTCCATACACGGCAAATCGTTCACCTCCTCACCATGATGACACTTTTACTAGTTTATAGTTCATTTGTATATATTCATGTTATTGTAGAACTTTTGTATATATTGTATTGTCTAATTAAATCTGTACAACTATTGTAAATTATATTGTTTAACATTTATGGAACATTAGCTTTTATTTGTAATTGGTTAGCTTATAATACGTTTTGATGGATATTTGAATGTGAATGATAATGAGTTGAAGATTACGTTTTAGTGCTTACGTTGCATATTTGAATATGAGATACGAGTTTATATTATCATGTATTGGGTTGTGACAGTTACTGTGTACATTAATGGGTTTAAACACACAAACTGAACTTTTAAAATCTGCATTTAAAAAAATTAGTTAATTAAATTTTAATAGGGTATGATCGATTTTAACTTCCCTAATTAACAAATAATCAATTTTTAACAAATGCCGAAATGTCCTAATTTTCAATCAAACATACGTTTACTTCGACGAACTATATCCGTCGTAACAACGATATCTCCGACGTAAATTCGTCAAAGTAAATAAATAGACAATTTTAATAAATATCTGATTATTTTAGTTTTCAGTCGAAAATAGTATAAGTTCGAGAGAATAAGTCCGTCAAAAATAGGTACTATTATATTCGACGAAAAGTTTCGTCCTATATATTCTGTCGAAGATAGTTCATGTTCGACGAACATCCGTCGGAGATACGTTCGTCGAAGATAATGAATATCCGACGGATTTTTTGACGGATCTTATTTTCAACGCGAATATTTACGACCAAATATCTGACAAATATTTCCGTTGAAAATATTATATTTTCGACTGAATAGGCTTATGTCCGACGGATTATTCCGTCAGACTTAAGTTTTTTTCTTGTAGTGATATTAAAATGACCACGGATAATAATAATCATGTTACAAAGCAATTACTATCATTGAAAGTTCAAAGTCTTTAAAAACAAGCATAAAAGTGTTGCTGAATGCATATACTGTTAGAATGCATGCATGTGTTTCCCTATGGAGGGAACCTTTCTTCCCCCAACCCGTGATCTCCCCCTTTTCTTCTCCTCCTCTTCCCGTGACTCTCTCCTTCCCTTTTTTTTCCTTCTTCTTCCTTGACCCTTGCCTATATAAAGGCAGTGACAGTGAAGAAAAGAAATAAGAATTTCCCTGAAGAATTTCTCTCTCTTTTCTCTTGCTTATTCTCTCTAAATTTATACAACAATTATAAGAGTATATTTATACACTTCGCTAAAGTTTTATAACACGTTATCAGCACGAAACTCTAACCAACTGAG
Source organism: Panax ginseng (assembly GCA_020205605.1). Taxonomy (NCBI): domain Eukaryota; kingdom Viridiplantae; phylum Streptophyta; class Magnoliopsida; order Apiales; family Araliaceae; genus Panax; species Panax ginseng. Next base: position 31,010,047 of record CM035131.1, on the reverse strand, counting down.
ACGGTAAAATTAAATTCTTGCAATTTATTATTATATTACCGGTTTGGCTATGCCGCCAATAATATAATTTTATTCTTATAATTGCCTTTAAATTCTTGCAATTTATTATTATACTACCGGTTTGACTATGCCACCAATAGTATAATGTTATTCTTACATGCCGTTGTTTTTAAGTGGTTCGGAGCACTCAAAGCTCCTAGTCCACTCTTCTACTCCTTGAGTAGGAAATTCACTAAGGATGTCTTTTACACTTTCTGAATCTCACAGATTCCTTCTAGACCAAAGCCCGATCAAGCACTTCTAAGTTCACTCTTGAACTCTTCAAGTCCAGCAGACTTGGCTCTTTACAGTTCACTTAGAACTCTTCAAGTCCTTCTGACTTGGAACTTCTAACTTTAGAAGATTGATAGTTGTTGAGTTATGATTGAGGCTACTCAGTTGCAGTTAAGCACTTGTTCGAAAGAACTGAGTAGCTGAGCAAGCTTTCTCCTTTTTCTCAGATCGTAGAGTTCAAATTTTTGCGCGTTTTGTGCGCTTTGTTCAATACTTGCTTTTCTCTTATGTGTCTCAGATATCGAGATATATGAAATCCTTAAAATCTATCCGTTGAAGTCATCTGATGAAGCATTAAATGCGTTTGACATTTCTGTGCTTTGATGGAGACATTTCTGCATATCTTCTGAATTGCATTCTGGCCCACTGACACGGCAGACTACTTTCTCACCTAACACCTGAAAAGGTGTTTTCCTCTGCCCAATGGTCCTTTTCTTAGCTTCTTGACTACGTTTCTTTTGATCAATACTAAGGATATCTTTTGTACCGTTGGGACTGGTGAGAGCTTCAACGTTCAAATCCCATTCCTTATTTGTTGGAGTCTATCTTCAATTGAACGACATGGCTTGATGTTTCTGACACAAGGCAGGTGACACTCTACTATTCAAATTTTAGTGTCTTATCATATTGATGCTTGCTCTTAAGAGTACACTACGCTTTCTTCACACGACGATCATCACTTGCTCATCTTGCAAATTCTATGTTTCCGAGAGCACACTAGGATCTCTGAGTTAGATCGCAACGTCGGACCACTCTACGATTCCCGGAGGCCCTTCAACGCAGATATACTACGATCATCTCAAATCTCTGATCCTCGCTTTAGCTTCGCATTTCATTGATCGACGGATAGAATACCAAATTTATTTATTTCTTTTCTAGCCATAGATCAACCTAACAGATTTGATCTCTTTATCTAAATAGGTAAAACACTTAAAGGCTAAGATCAACCTAACAACTTTGATCTATCACTAAGTCCTTGTACATATATTCTTTGAAGGACTTTACATAATCATGAGCTGTTTCATAAAACATCAAATCACAATATGCATTCTTCTAATAATCTCCCCCTATTTGATGTTGACATAACCAAGGAGATTTTTTGTCATGATTATAAAGTTTTATATGCAGTTGTAGAAAAGTAAACATGACTTAGTATTTCAGTGAGCAGCTGAAATTTCTAGAGAATAAGCATGAATTTATTGATGAATGGAGACAGATTTTACATTTAAGAATGACTACATCAATACAATTTGAAATTCAACTTATCTCTATTTCTTTGGTCTTTTGCTTCGAGGATTTGCATATTCCTCAAATTTCTCCTCTTCTGCTTTTTCTTCATCTCTTCCGCCGGATCTTCCAGCTCACTTGGACTTAGTTTGGGATTGTGATCATGCCTATTCATGAATGCAGGATCTCCAATTGGCATTCGTAGGCCTGTTGTTGTCACCGCATGAGAGCTGGTAGTTGACCCTTGACTCCTTAATGGTTGATCCATTAAAATTTCCTGCTGATCAGATCGTTGAGTCTGATGGCTGGCTCGTGGAGTCTGCTGAGTGATTTGCCTTGGCCTTGATTGGAAGTGACCTTTGCCTCTGCCCTTGCCTCCCTGATCTCCTTGCCCTTTATTCTCCCCCTTTATGTCAGCATCAAGGGTTCGAATGTCTTCCGAGAGGCGAGTGACTCCTTGGACAAGCTCATTGAGTTGACTTTGAGTTTGAGCAATGTCCTCACGATTCTCTTGGATCAAAGCATTAGAACGAGTTTCTCGTCGTTGAAGTATGTCAAGGATAGTCTCAGTTTGCTTCATTTGTCCCATGGAAAAGTCTTGAAACTCTTTGACTGCAGTTTAAAGACTTTTGATGCTCTGTATCATCAGATTGTTCTGAGATTTTTGTGTTTTCTGTAATATCAGGACAGCATCCCTATGCTTTTTAGCTGCAAAAAAGTGAATATCGTCCCTGTCTTTAATGCTTTAAAGCATTTCTTTGATGATCTCTTTGAGTGTTTTAGACAGTTCGGAGCTTAGGGAGCTGGGAAGATTGTTTGCAACATTGATCATTGATGTCAATCTCAGCTGTATCAGTGCAGTATGATCTTCAAGACTCTCGTCTAGTTCTTTGATCACTTTCTCAGACATAGTTGACAAATCAGCCTTTGTGGATAGTTCTGACAGGATTTCATCTAGATTTGGAATTTGTGAGGTAGGTGACGTGCTCTTGAATTTATCTTGCAGTAAGTAGAGAGTAAGTTCAAGATTGAAGCATTCATTTCTAGACGAGGAGGGAATATCTGAAGGAGGAGCCTGGGTTTGAATATTGAAGCTTAGTGACTCTACGATTTGTGGTGGATACTCTACTAAAGGGCTAGAGTCAGTGATCGTAGAGGTGGTAGGCTGTGGGAGTAATAGGGAGTGGCTCTTATTTGGTTCCTCAGTTACAGAATTTTGAGATTCTACAACTGGAAATTGATTTAGTGGATGAAGAATCACTTCCAACTATTGCGGGAATTCATAGAATTGATTAAATGAGGATGATGGCAAGTGATTATTTCTGAAAAGAGTTGGGATAGATAGTACCTCAAGTGTGTTTTCTGAGGAAGAATTGTTGGTGAGAAGCTTCTTGGAAAAATTAAATTTCCCTGGGAATCCATTTGCGAGTACTGAGATAGCTGGATACTCTTTGAAACTCCAGAACATGTGATCCCAAGAGATTAGAATTTGAGCTCGGTGGAAGGGCATCATAGGAAGATATGCAAATAGTTGCTCATAGTTGGCTCTTCTGTGTCCATCAATGCCTACAGCTATGATCTCAATCTCATCATCTTCTTCTCTGTTTTTACTAGAGGATTCCATTATGTCAATTGCTTCAGGATGTTCTTGCACTGGTTCTTCATTATCTCCTCCAAGAATTTCTTTTTCTGCTATTGAGGTGTCATGATCCTCCCCCTTACCTTGATCATTCTTTTGAAATGTCAATAGCTCCCCCTCAACTGGAGCATCCTTTGGCAGGAGATCTTCAGGCATCTCCCCCTCAGCAGGAGTATCTATTATCATCAGATCTTTTGGTGTCTCCCCTTCAGCTGGTTCCTTTTCAGCAGACAGTTCTTTGTCTTCCTTATTTAGAGCTTTCTCATTGACAAGAATATACTTCTTGACCAATTTCCTTCTTGGCTTTTTAGGCCGTGCCCACACCCTCGTGACTTTCTTCTTCGCTTTTGTCCTTCAGATCAGCCAATACATTTGATGCAGCTGCTTCCTTGTTTGGTCTGGGCTCTATGATCGGAGGAGACTCTACGATCGAAGAGGCTGATGGCTTTTTGCTCTTGTAGCTGATCTTACTCATCTTTAGCAGCTGAGATATAGTTGCTCTATCTTCTTCTGCCTCAGCCTGCTGTTCCTTTCTTCTTAGGATCCTTAGAGTCTCAATATTTGAGGACTCTACAGACTTGTTGGTGGTGGATCCTTGAGGTTCTTTTGAAGTTCTGGCTTTCTTTTTCCCTTTGCTTTTCCTGATTAAAGCAATGGGTTCTCCTTGATTAGCTTCTTCTTCTTCTTTTTCAGTTTCTTTGACAACAGACATATTCCCTGGCACTCCTGTTCCCTTTATTTCACCAGTTCGACCACTGAATTCAGACAGCATCTTCATATTTTCAGCTGGATTTCTTTTCTAGTTTTCAAACAACTGCTGAGTCATTCGTCGATTTGGATTTATGGCTTCTCCTTTATCATCCTCAATTAGGTCACCAAGAGAAGCCTGTAGGATAATGCTGATAAATCGTCCGTAGAGCATCTTCTGTGAGCTCTTTGTTTTCTTTGAGCTGATTAACCATTTTCCAATCCACTCAACTAATAGAGCCCCATAGTTGAGTTGTATTTTGTAACATATAAGCGATCATGAGTTTGAGTTGTACCTCATTCACGAGTCATGACTGAGCTCTTCTGACAAAAGATATGCATTTTCCAACAATATCAGCTAGAAACTCATACCTTTGTGGGAACTCCTTCTTTTTGTATCCTTTAACAGAAGGTGACTTCTTGTGATGCATCTTCTTGAGACCCTTGTGAAAATCTATGCCTTCTATGGATGGGTGCCCTTCTGATTTGAGACCTAGGGCTAGGTTGATGTCCTCAGCCTTTAGTTTGCTTTCAACGTTCCTGACTTTTGCAGTGATGGTGTTGTTTTCAAACATACCGTTATTGTAGAACTCCCTTACCAGCTTCGGGTAGATCAATGTGTCCATACCCAAAGCTTCTTCGAGACCTGCCTTCTTAAGTAGCGACGGAGTCTTGTGAAATTGGGGTTCAGCAGTTTTGAACTCATCAAAGCATAGTCTGTAGCCGGAGATAACACTGGAAGCTACCATTGATATCTTCGCAGGAAGTGAAACTGACTAAGCTTGCTACTGATTTAGGGTTTCTTCTTGAGAGAGGAAGAGACAGATGGTCTTTTGAACTTTCAGATTTCAAACAGACGATTTTAATTTGTACTTGAAACTTCCCTCTCTCTATTTTGCTTAGTGGGACAGGTGTCGAGTTTCGCTTGGCTCTACGAATTTTGACATAGAGGGATTGTACTGAATTTCCCTTAACTCCTTCTAGGATGATATATTCTTTAGTGGGACTACGATCGTTGAGATGGTCCTTGGAGTCGTCGAGTCTGTTCTACCATCGTTGAGTCTGTGTAGTAGTCGTCGTGTCTGAGCTGTAAACGTAGAGTCTAAACTACGATCATTGAGTCTGATTGTCAATCGTAGAGTCTAAACAAGTCCTTGTGATGAATCTTTTTGACTTAGCATTCTCCTTAAATTAAGGTAGCTCAGGAAGGGCCAACCTCTTGAATGAAATAAGGGTTAGGTTTGTCCCTGAGGCACTTATCAGAGAGAATGCTTTGATTTATGCTTGATCATCATAGGGTGCTCCTTTTGTTTTGTTGATGTAGCTCTGCTATCGTTGAGTCTGTGCTGCGATCGTTGAGTCTTCACTGCGATCGTTGTCATTCTATGACACTCTGGCTCTACGATCGTGGACTTCCTTTGATCATATCTTTGATTTTGGACATACCCCTTAAATCTTTATGGTTAGCACAAACTAGAGCATAATATTTCAGGTTTGCAAGTTAAGCATGCCTAGCTCACTTATCAATTTGTTGAATCTGGATTCATCTAGAGGTTTTGTAAAAACATCAACAAATTGATTTTCAGTAGGAATATATTGTAAAGATATATTTCCATTTTGTACATGATCCCTAATGAAGTGATATCTTATTTCTATATGTTTAGTCCTAGAATGCATAACAGGATTATGAGTTATAGCAATTGCACTTGTGATATCACAATGAATAGGTATGGATTTGAATTCAAACCCATAATCTGCTAGTTAATTTTTCATCCATAGGATCTCGAAAGACAAAGAACTACCAAAGAACAATGTACTCAAACCTGCGGTTGAAGTAGATATCTTGAGTTTTGCTTCTTGCTAAACCAGACACAAGTCATTACCTAGTAGTTGACAAGTGCCATCGGTACTTTTTCTATCTATTTTACGAAACTGCAAAATCAAAGATCTATATATCCTGTTAGCTCAAATGAGGATTCCTTGGGATACCATAACCCCAAGTGGGGTGTACCTTTGAGAAACCTGAAAATCCTCTTAACAGCAGTTAAATGAGATTCTTTAGGGCTAGCCTGAAATCTAGTACAAATGCATGTTGCAAACATTATATCTGGTCTACTGGCAGTTAGATATAAAAGAGAGCCAATCATACCTCTGTATTAAGTTGTATCAATACTTTTACCTTTTTCATCTTTGTCAAGCTTGGTTGCAGGAGCAATTGGGGTTTTCATGGGAGAGGCGGACTCCATGCCATACTTCTTAAGTAAGTCTTTAATGTTCTTGGCTTGATTTATGAAGATTCCTTCATCAGTCTGCTTTACTTGCAGTCTAAGGAAGAAGTTCAACTCACCTATCATGCTCATTTCAAACTTGCTCTGCATAAGCTTGGAGAATCTCTTGCATAACTTTTCATCAGTAGAACCAAAAATGATATCATCAACATAGATTTGAACTAATAGGACTTTATCCTTATGCTTTCTAAGGAATAGTGTGGTATCTACTCTACCTCTAGTGAATCCATTTTCAATAAGGAAGTTAGTCAGTGTTTCATACCATGCTCTAGGTGCTTGTTTAAGACCATATAAGGCTTTGTCTAATCTAAAGACATAATTAGAAAGAGATGGATTGATGAAACCTGGAGGCTACTCTACATATACTTCTTCTTGAAGTTCACCATTCAAGAATGCACTTTTGACATCCATCTGGAAGACTTTGAACTTCATGTGAGCAGCAAAGGCAAGGAATATTCTGATGGCTTCTAGTTTGGCAACAGGTGCAAATGTCTCATCATAGTCAATGCCTTCTTCCTGAGAGTAGCCCTTGGCTACTAGTCTAGCCTTATTCCTTGTTATCACCCCATCTTCATCCATCATGTTTCTGAAGACCCACTTGGTTCCAATTACAGGATGGTTCTTTGGTCTTGGAACCAATCTCCAAACTTTGCTTCTCTCGAACTGATTAAGTTCTTCCTGCATGGCCTCTATCCAGCTGGAATCTTCCATAGCATCCTCTATCTTCTTTGGTTCTATTTGAGATAGGAAGCTTAGATAGAAGCATTCATTTTGAGTGGCAGCTCTTGTCTTGACTCTCGCACTCGGATCTCCAATGATTAGATCTTGAGTGTGATCTCTTTCCCATCTGCTTCCTGTTAGGACATCTGTTATTATGCCTTCTTGTCTTAGCTCTTTAAGATCTATTTCTTCTTCTTGGTGTGGAGTTTCGTTGTCTGGCATAGGTCTCTCTACGATCTCGTTTCCTTGCTTAACGATTTCACTGTAAGGTTCTACGATCGTAGTGTTGAGCTCGACGTCCTCGTTCGTAATGTCTTCACTGTTGATCATAGTGTCTTGGAGCACTGTTTTGTCTAAGTCTATTTCATCAAAGATGGTGTGAATCGAGACTTCTACACTCAGTGTCTTCTTGTTGAACACTCTGTAGGCCTTGCTATCTGTGGCATATCCAAGAAAGATTCCTTCGTCTGATTTCGGTTAAAACTTTGTCAAGTACTGCTTTCCATTGTTGAGTATGTAGCATGTGCAGCCGAACATATGAAAGTAGCTAACACTTGGCTTTCTTCCTTTCCAAAGTTCATAAGGAGTCTTCTTAATCGTAGAGTGTATGAGTGATCTGTTCTGAGTATAGCATGCAGTATTGACTGCTTCTGCCCAGAAGTATTCTGGTAGATGAGCTGCCGCTAGTAGAGTCCTTCTAGCCTCTATTAATGTCCCGTTCTTTCTCTCAGCAACTCCATTTTGTTAGGGAGTTCGTGGAGCTGAGAAGTTGTGACTAATCCCATTGTTCATGCGTAATCGGGTCCATTTCTGAGAAATCGAATTCTCTGCCATGATCACTTCTTATGGCCTTGATTTTCTCTCCTTTCTCATTCATCACCAGCTTGAACATCTTGATCAGTTGAGAGCTTGTTTCATCTTTTGAGGTTAGAAAGAATACCCATATAAATCAGTGCGATTAAATCACTACGACCAAATGAGTATCTCTTTCCCCAAGGCTCGTCGTTGAATTGATCCAAAAGATCCATATGTAGTAATTGCAGAGGCTTGTCAATTGAGTTGATGGTTTTGCTCTTAAATGAGCTTCGTCCTGCTTTTCCAAGTTGACAGGCATTGCAGGCCTTTCTTTAACGAAGTTGAGTTTGGGTAGGCCTGCAACTAGATCTTTTAAAGCTAATTTGGACATGCTCTTGAAGTTGAGATGAGATAATCTTTGGTGCCATAGCCAGCTCATTTCTTCACATGCTTTAGCTAGAAAGCATATTGTCTCATTTTAGCTTAGTTGACCAAGATTTACTGTGTAGACATTTCCTTCTCTTGTCCCGGTTAGCTTTACTGCAGATGTCTTCAGGTCTCCGACTTGGCATTGGTTGTTGAGGAAAGTTACTTGATGACCCTTGTCGCAGAGTTGGATAATATTTAGAAGGTTATGTTGTAGTCCTTCCACATAGGCCACTTTGCTAAAGGATACTGCACCATTTCCTACTGAGCCGTAGCCTCTTGTCTTGTCATAGCTATTATCTCCAAAGATGACCGAGGGACCCTCCTTCTCTATGTAATTGGACAGAAGGGCTTTGTTTCCTGTCATATGCCTTGAGCATCCACTGTCTAAGTACCAAGTTGTGATTTTGAAGTCCTTTCCCTGCAAAAGTATTATGCCTTCATTTTGGTACCCATACTTGCATGTGTCCTATATTGTTAGTGCCCTTGGGGACCCAAATCTGCTTGACTTTGGGTCTCATATGCATGGAATTGTAATAACATTTGGCAGCCTTGTGACCAGTAGTGTAGCACACAAATCTTTTGATATGATGCATGTTTGTGTGTGTGTGAAAGTTCTTCCTCCATTTGCACTTGTGTGGGATATTGATTATCCTCCTGTTGGGATGATATTCCTTCTTCCATGTGTTCTTATGTTTCATCGTTTGTGAAGAGTATGTTTTACTTCTACTGTACCTTCCAGGTTGGTTCGTCGAGTTAATCTCATTGAACTCAACGATCCTTCGAGGTTGGTGAGTAGGAGCTAGATTACTCTTTTCTTTTCTGAAACTAGACCAGCATGAGATCCCTTGCTCCTAGGAATATGGATTGAATCAGATGAGCAGGGTTTGACAGGCTCATCCCTCTATGAGGATTTCACAAATATAATGCCTCTACTAAAACCTGAGGCCTTTCTAGTGTTAATATCCTTTTCTTTTACCACACATGACTCTGAGGTAGGTTCCCCAAAGCCTAGCCCTATTCTATCAGAGGCGCTTCTCTGAATAGATATTAAAGAATCCATGGATGAAGAGGATTTATTCCATGTAGAGATAGTCTTTTCTAGATCCTCAATTTTTGAGGTTAGACTAGACTCTCTTTTTGCACTGAGCTCATTTGTTTGTCTCAAGAGCTTACTCTCAGCTTCAAGCTCAGAGAAAGAATTAATCTTGAGAGAAGCGGTTTCAGCTTCTTCATGAACCTTTTCTTTCTCCTTTTGAAGAAGTGAATAATCCTTAGACGTAACTCTAAACCACTTCATGTATTGGTGTAGATCTGATGTTATGCCGTGTAATACAGTTCTAAGATCATCAATATCTACATCAGGAGAATTAAAGTCAAATACCTCGTCGATACTTACTTCATGTATGTTGGAGTTCTGCTTGTCCCTTGCACTTTTGGCCATTAGGCAGAGGTTAGCCATTTGGGGATCTTCATCGTCTCCAGATTCTGGAGTTGAGTCATTATCAGAGTCACTCCACGATCCTCCAGCTACAAGGCCTTTGTCTTTATTTGCTGGTCTCTTGTTGCCTTTGTATTCCTTCTTTGCATGTGATTTCTTTTTAAGTTCTTCTCTGAGAGGTTTGTTGCAGTTGGCAATGAAGTGACCAGGTTTCTTGCAATTGTAGCATAGGTCATTCATTTGTTCCTGGCTGTTGTAGTTTCCAACTTTCTTTGGCTTACTGGTTCTACCTTGTCTCATGAATCTTCTTAGTCTTTTAACTAGCATTGCAAAGTCCTCATCATCATCTTTATCGTAGTCAGAATCAACTTCAGTGTTGATTTTAGAGGTGTTTTCAGTTACTTTGAGCGCAACACCTTTGTCCTTCTTTCTTCCTACAGATAACGTTTCAGCTCGTTATGTTAGCTCCAATTCGTACGTGAGGAGGATGCCATATAACTATTGAACAGTCATTTCATGTAGATTCTTTGATTCTCTAATGGCAGTGGTTTTGGCATCCCACTTGCTTGGTAAAGCTCTCATGAACTTTATGATCAGATCTTTATTTGGATAGATCTTTCCATAGGCTCGTAGAGAATTGAGCAGAATATTGAATCTTTCATATGTAGCAATGACGTTCTCTCCTTGAACATGGGCAAACATCTCATATTGTTGAGTCAAGAGAGATTGTTTGTTTTCTCTGACTTCTTCTGTTCCTTCATGCATAATGAGTAGTGCTTCCCAAACCTCCTTTGCTGTTTTGCAGTTGACCACGTTTTCAAATAGATCATCTTCTAATGATTGAAATAAAATGTTTTTGGCCTTTTTGTCAAGTTGGACAACTCTCTTCTCGTTCTCTGTTCATTCTCCTTTGACCTTGATCTGTACTCTGTCTGGATCATCTGTAGTTGGTGCAAGCTTTGTAGGAACATAGGGCCCATTCTGAACAGTTTCAAATAGATCTTCATCTATTGAATCCATGTAAGCTTGCATCCTAACCTTCCAGTTAGCAAATTTATCTTTTTTGCACATAGGTGGCTTGCTGCCTCCTCCACTCTTTGATTCGCTTGGTAAGTGTGCCATTGGATCTACTCAAGCTTTGTAGGTTATATTATAGAACCTGCTTTGATACCAATTGTTAGTTCCCAAAGGCACAAAAGTTATCTAGAAGGGGGGGTTGAATAGATATTAAAAACTTTTCTTTGTTTAAAGAATGTTTTGATAAATCTCTAAGTACAACGGAATTATTGATTCTTCGAAAAACCTTTTAGATACCAGGTTAAAGAGAGAAAGGCAGTTATTGCAGTTATAGCAGTTATAGCAGTTATAAAGACACAGTTGTTTTTAAGTGGTTCGGAGCACTCAAAGCTCCTAGTCCACTCTTCTACTCCTTGAGTAGGAAATCCACTAAGGATGTCTTTTATACTTTTTGAATCTCATAGATTCCTTCTAGACCAGCAGTTTAGGCACTTCTAAGTTCACTCTTGAACTCTTCAAGTCCAGCAGACTTAGCTCTTTACAGTTCACTTAGAACTCTTCAAGTCCTTCTGACTTGGAACTTCTTACTTCAGTAGATTGATAGTTGTTGAGTTGTGATTGAGGCTACTCAGTTGCAGTTAAGCACTTGTTCGAAAAAAACTGAGTAATGAAAGCAAGCTTTCTCTTTTCTCTCGATCGTAGAGTTCAAAGATTTTGCATTTTTGTGCATTTTGTTCAATACTTGTTTGCCTCTCTTATGTGTCTGTATTCTGTATATATGAGATCCTTAAAATCTATCCATTGAAGTCATCTGATGAAGCATTAAATGTATTTGACATTTCTGAGCTTTGATGGAGACATTTCTGCACATCTTCTGAATTGCATTCTGGCCCACTGACACGGCAGACTACTTTCTCACCTAACACCTGAAAAGGTGTTTTCCTCTGCCCAATGGTCCTTTTCTTAGCTTCTTGACTACGTTTCTTTTGATCAATACTAAGGATATCTTTTGTACCGTTGGGACTGATGAGAGCTTCAACGTTTAAAGCCCATTCCTTATTTGTTGGAGTCTATCTTCAATTGAACGATAGGGCTTGATGTTTCTGACACAAGGCAGGTGACACTCTACTATTCAAATTGTAGTGTCTTATCATATTGATGCTTGCTCTTAAGAGTACACTAAGCTTTCTTCACAAGACGATCATCACTTGCTCATCTTGCAAACTCTACATTTCCGAGAGCACACTAGGATCTCTGAGTTAGCTCGGCAAACGTCTGGACCACTCTACGATTCCTGGAGAGGCCCTTCAAGTCAGATACATTACGATCATCTCAGCTCTGCGATCCTGCTTTAGCTTCTGCATTCTGTTGATCAGACGGATAGACTACCAGCATATTTCTTTCTTTCTAGCCATAGATCAACCTAACAGATTTGATCTCTTTATCTATATAGGTAAAACACTTAAAGGCTAAGATCAACCTAACAACTTTGATCTATCACTAAGTCCTTGTACATATATTCTTTGAAGGACTTTACATAATCATGAGTTATTTCATAAAACATCAAATCACAATATGCATTCTTCCAACAACATCACCTATCTTTACCTGAAACATCAAAGATCATGGTTATACCAAATCACAGTTCATGTTCATAATCATACTAATAAGTTTATCTTTGCACTACGGGCCAAAGATATTCATTAACAGTTCATCTTTGCACTACATGCCAAAGATATTCAGCAACAGGTTATCTTTGCACTACGGGCCAAAGATATTCAACAACAGGTTATCATTGCACTACGGGCCAAAGATATTCATCAATAATTCATCTTTGCACTACATGCCAAAGATATTCAACAACATGTCATCTTTGCACTACGGGCCAAAGATATTAATATCTCAAAGAAATATATAATCATTTTAGAATTTATATAAACAATAATTATAACCATATTGATCGATTCACCTTTGCACATAAGCTAAAGATATTTAATTATAAATTCAATGGTCATGATCATACCAGTCAATAATTCATTTTTGCACTACTGGCCAAGAAGAACCCACAGTCACGATCATACCAATAATCTACCCATCTTTACACTCAAGTCAAAGAGAAATATCATCATTAGGGTTATAAAAATGTTATATATGATAATAAAAACTAATATGATCAACAACTGCATTTAATTTCAAGAGTAAGATTCATAAATCAACGATAATTTGGTCAGAAAAAGAAACCAATTTTGTCGTGAATAGTACCCGTGAATAGTAACTCATGAATAGTAACTCATGAATAGTAACCCGTATTCGTACATAGTACCGTATACGTAAATAATATCTTATACGTAAATAGTGCCAAATACATGAATATAGTGTCGTATACATGAATATAGTGTCGTATACGTGAATAGTAACCCCGACATGAAAAAAGTAGAAATTCCACAATAAAACTCATATCAATAATTCGACATAATGATATTGAAGAAAATAATATTATTTAAGAAGAAAATAACATCCCTTACAATCTCTTAAAATCCTTTACAATCCTTTATTATCCCTTACCAATATAATGATAATATCCCTTACCTCAAAAGAAAGCAAGATTTGGACCGAATATCGATATATGATTTGAAGGAAACTTGCAGACCGATTAGCAACTCTCAAAGTATCAAAATACTCACAAAATACGCTTTCGATAATATAGGAGAGAAAACTTATGTTTCTAGTGTGATTTTCAATTCTAACTCAAAGACTTATTTATAGGAAAATGTTAGAACGCCAAAAGAGACTTGACCTGCAACCTGATGGCTTTACCTGCTACTATTTCCACCCACCACTTTTGAAATAAAATTTTAGCACATTTTTCACCAACCAAAGGTGGGGCCCACTCATTCTAGAATTTTCCACCAAAAATCATTTATAAACATAATTTCCGAATCAGTCACCTCTTAAAATTCATAACAAATCATACGTTATTTTTAACGGTTCAAAATTTGTGGACATGTACTCAACTTATATATGTATAATATATCCAAAAATAACAACGATCCAACGGTCGGATTAATAATTATAACTTACGCAATATATCTCAAGAACACTGATTTTTTGAATTATGAGTCCATCGGACCAGTTTCATTCAAACAGTCACCACGAAAAATCCACAATGAATTTTTGGGTGATTCCAATTTCTACGGTTAGCTTACTTCCGGGGATTTCTTTTGATATATGGTTCATCTTCTAACTCATTATACACAAAGAGTTATGGATTTTACAAAATCAAGTAATAAACTAATTTTTCTGAAAATCCCATATTTTGTCACTTTTCTAAGAATTCCACCATTCCGACTAAATACTGATAAAACACCTCAGCATTAATTCCTTCATTTATAACCACCTAAAATAAATAAATCCATCATTTATATCCACATAAAATAAATATTTTCTTATCATATAAATTAATAATTAATTATTCACAAATAATATTACAGAATCACAATAATGATAACCAGGTGGTTCCTAGGAAAGAGGGGCTTTACAATAAGGATTTCTCCTTACTAGCGCGCAATTAGGTGACCAAACCTCTCCTTGACAGAACTTTCTAGACATTGCCAATAATGCTATCTAATAATATTATTCAAATAATATGAATTATTGATATGATAATTGGAAATCTTTGTCTCGTGACAATTATTGAAACAACAATAATATAAAATATCAACGCAAAGAATTATTGAATCCATAAAATAAAATATTGAATAATAATTATCAGAACAATTATTGAGTAGTGCCTTCATACACGTAAGAATCAATAATTCAAAAATATCGCAACCCCGTATTCTTCATCAGTATTTTAACCACTGTGTAATCCAACAAAGATTAATTACTTGGTAATTATTCTGTTATTTATATAAAAACTCAAACTTGTCGCTTTTTTCATCCGATGCTTATTACATTATGGGGCCCACAAATGGTCATACTGGCAATTGCATTTAATATTCCTCGACAACAAGAATATTTCATGACCAAACGAATATTTACCAACAGAAATGAGTATTTTATAACCACTTGAGTATTTTGAAAATTTTATATATATCACCCTTAACTGTAACTTTTTATCAATTTAACCATTTACTAAATAGGAAAATTGAATACTTTTATTTCATAAAATTCGGGGTCTTACATATATATATATATGTATATTTTGTAATTGTATATATATATTAACGATTGCATATTCTTTTTACTAAGATAATATGCTAATAACATAAATATAAGAATATTTATATTATTTATATTTGCACTTTATCACCACTTGAAGTCGTGATTTAGTTTATTTTTTATATATATCATACATGCAATTATTTATTGTTTTAATAAATAATAATTGTGTTTTAACCCAGAATAGATGGCAAACTTGGCAAAAATAGATTGTTCTATTTTGAAAATCTCTGGAGACAACTATTTGGCTTGGGCACTTGATGCAGAATTGCACCTAAGTGCAAATGTGTTAGAAAAGACCATTGAATCAAGAAATACAGCTACTTCGGCACAAAATGCAAAAGCCATAATTTTTCTTCGTCACCATATTAATGAAGGATTAAAGACTGAGTATTTAACAGTCAAAGATCCTTTATCTTTATGGACACAACTGAAGGAAAGATTTGACCACCAAAAATTAGTTGTTCTACCTAATGCCAAATTTGAGTGGCTTAATTTAAGGCTACAAGATTACAAATCAATTACGGAATATAGTTCCAATGTTTATAGAATAACCTCTACTTTGGCTTTATACGGAGATCCAGTTTCTGAAACCCAAATGTTAGAGAAAACGCTCTTAACTTTTCATCCCACCAACATGATTCCGTCACAACAATATAGACAGAGTAAGTTCACAAAATTCAGTGACTTGTTGTCTATCCTCCTTGTTGCAGAAAAGAATAATGAATTGTTGTTGAAAACCATCAAGTACGGCCAACGGGTGCTACCCCATTGCCAGATATTAATAGCACGTCATTCCAGCAGAATAAACGTGACAAGAGATGGCCATATAATAAGAAGTCTTGGGGACGAAAGAACAAACGAGGCCATCATAACAACAAATTCCAGAACCGCGATAATTTAAGTCACCAGAAGTGGCAAGTGTCTGGGTTGGGTAAAAATAAAGAAAATGCAATACAGATAAAGAACAAACCAGATGTTTGTTTTAGGTGTGGGATGAATGGGCATTGGTCGGCGTGCACATAAATGCGCCGAGGCATCTGGTTAATTTATTCCAGGAGTCTCAAAAGAACAAAGTAATGGAGGCAGAAACAAACTTTGTTAATCATCAATTGAATATTGTTGATGTTCTACCAATGACCAACATTGAGGAAAAGGTTGTTGATATTACTGAACCTTCTAAAAGTATCTTTTGAGATATCGTTTAATTTCTGGTTTTAATTAAACACCCTGCATGTATAATATTATTAGTTTTCATTCTATATGTGGTATGTGTTTCTCATGAATAAAATTATATTTGAAATGTAACTTTTCTTATTTATGTTTTTATATGTGTCAAACCATTTTTAATGGATATGGAGGATATATGTTTAGCAGATAGTGCAACAACTCATACAATCCTTCGAAATGAGAAATATTTTTCACAACTGATCAAAGCTAAGGGAAATGTAGGAACTATCTCTGGCACATCAAATTTAATCGAGGGATTTGGAAAAGCTAGTTTCTTGCTACCAAATGAGACACAAGTTTTTATCAAAGATGCTCTATATTCTAGTAAATCAAGAAGAAATTTGCTTAGTTTTAAAGATATTCGACTGAATGGTTTTCATATTGAAACAACTAATGAAAATAATAATAAATATCTTCTCATCACTTCTATTTTTTTTTGAAAAAAGAATATCCTAGAAAAACTTCATTCAAATTCTTCTGGATTATATACTATGAAAATTAGAGCAATTGAGTCTCATAATGTTATGATCCCAAAAATCATTGATCCCAAATCCTTTATGCTTTGGCATGAAAGACTCGGTCATCCGTACTTCTATGATGCGTCAGATTATTGAAAATTCTCTTGTCATCCTCTTAAAGATAAGAAGGTTTTTCCTAGTAGTGAATTTTCTTGTCTTTGCGTTTCTCGAGAAAAATTAATTGTTCGACCATCACCAAGGTAAAGTTTATAAAGAAGCCCCAAAATTCCTAGAGAGAATTCAAGGAGACATTTGTGGATCTATTCAACCATTGTCTGGCCCATTTCGATATTTCATAGTTTTAATAGATGCTTCAACTAGATGGTCTCCTGTTTGTCTTCTCTCTTCTCAAAATTTTGCCTTCTCAAAACTTCTTGCTCAAATAATCAAGTTACTTGCGGTTTTGGATCATCCAATCAAGTCAATTCGACTTGATAACGCAAATTTAATTTTCATCAATGACTTTTAATGATTTTTGTATGACTATTGGAATCTCTATTAAGCATTCTGTTCCTCATATTCATACACAAAATGGTTTAGCTGAATCTTTAATAAAAAAGACTTCAACTAATTGCACAACCATTAATGTTAAGGGCTAACTTACCTACCTCGGTTTGGGGTCATGCAATTCTTCATGCCTGCAGCCCATCATTCGAGTAAGACCAACTACTTTCATAAATTCTCTCCTCTCTGCTTAGTTCTCTGACAGATACCCAACATATCACACTTTCGAGTTTTTGAAAGTGCGGTATATGTTCCAATTGCACCTCCACAAAGAACTAAGATGGGAGCCCAACGAAGAATAGGTATTTATGTTGGTTTTGATTCTCCTTCTATTATCAAATATCTTGAGCCTTTAACTGGAGATATTTTTACTGCACGTTATGTAGATTATCATTTTGATGAAACTGTATTTCCTCCATTAGGAGGAGAGAAAATTTTAAATAAAAATCCTCCTCAAATATCATGGAATGCATCGATTTAAATTCACTTGATCCTCGTGATGCGGGACAATGTGTGAAATTGAAGTTCAAAGAATTATTCATTTACAAAATATTGCAAATCAAATGCCAGATGCATTTAATGATGCTAGAAAAGTAATAAAGTCACATACACCTACAGTGAATACTCCAGCAAGGATAGAAATACCTATTAAAAAAATCAATTCTTGGAGAATTGACGAATAAGGTAATAGAAGAATCTAAACCACGCCAGAAGCGTGGAAGACCGATTGGTGCAAAAGACACTGTACCACGAAAATCAAAAGCAAATAAGGGAGTCTCAAAAGGAATACTCGCTCCAGAAGTAGCACTTATTTCGAGAGTGGGAATAACCCCAGAAGAGGTTCAAATCTCAGTGAAAGGATAAGAGATGAACACCAAGAGATCTCAATAAATTATGTACATGATGAGAAAATATGGGATCGAAGAAAAGTCATGATTGATGACATATTTACTTTCTATATAGCATCAGATATTACTTTGATTCCTGACACGGATCCTGAATCACAAAACGTCGAAGAATGTCGGAAAAGAAAAGATTGGCCAAAATGAAAAAATGCTATTCAAATTGAGCTACAATCTCTATTGAAAAGAGAAGTATTTGGACCAGTAGTCCAAACACCGCTGGGTGTAATCTCGGTTGGAAATAAATGGGTATTTGTACGAAAGCGAAATGAGAAAAATGAAATTGTGAGATACAAAGCCCGACTTGTAGCTCAAGGGTTTTCACAAAAACCTGGTATTGATTATCAAGATATATACTCTCCAGTAATGGATGGAGTCACTTTTTGCTTTCTAATAGGTATGGCAACCATGGAAGGTTTGGAAACACGTCTGATGGATGTTGTAAGAGCATACCTATATGGCTCACTTGACAATGAGATTTACGTGAGAATCCCTGAAGGATTAAAAATGGCTGAATCACAAAGGCCACGTCACATATATTTAATCAAGTTATAACGCTCATTGTATGCATGGGTTAAAACAGTTTGGTCGTATGTGGTATAATCGACTTAGTTATTATTTAATAAAAGATAGATATATAAATGATCAAGTATGCCCATGTGTTTTTATTAAGAAATCACAAAGTAAATTTTCCATCATTGCTGTATATGTGGATGATTTAAATCTTGTAGGTACTCCTGAAGAACTCACAAGAACTGCTACTTATTTAAAAGATGAATTTGAAATGAAAGATATTGGAAAGATAAAATTCTGTTTGGGAATACAAGTGGAGCATTTAGCATCTGAAATTTTTGTTCATTAATCCACATATGCTGAAAAAATTCTCAGTCGCTTTCATATGGATAAAGCTCATCCTTTGACTACCCCGATGGTTGTTCGATCTTTAGAAGTTGATAAAGATTCATTTCGTCCTCTAGAAAGTGGGGAAGAAGTTCTTGGACCTGAAGTTCCATACCTAAGTGCAATAGTTGCTCTTATGTATCTTCTGAAACCGTATACACGACACGATATTACTTTTTATCACAACTTGTTAGCAAGATACAATTCTTCTCCTACTAAGAGACATTGGGATGGGATCAAACACATTTTTAGATACCTCCGTGGAAGTATAGATCTTGGGTTATTTTATCCAAGAGATTCAATGTCGCGATTGGTTGGATATGCCGATGCAGGATATTTATCAGATCCACATAATGGAAGATCACAAACAGGTTATGTATTTACATATTGTGACACGGCTATATCCTGGAAATCCACAAAGCAAACCATGACAGCTACATCTTCAAATCACTCAGAGATTCTCTCTATACATGAAGCAAGCAGAGAGTGTGTTTGGTTGAGATCAATTATTAAGCATATTCAAAAATCATGTGGATTACCATCAATCAAAGATATTCCTATAATTCTGTATGAGGATAACGCCACATGCATTGCTCAACTTAGAGGAGGGTACATCAAGGGAGATAGAACAAAGCACATTTCACCTAAATTCTTCTTCACACATGAGCTACAAAAGAAAGGTGACATAGATGTGCATCAAATTCGATCATGTGATAATCTAGCCGACTTATTCACAAAGTCGTTACCAAATGAAACGTTTGAAAAACTTCGGAAAAGGATCGGAATGTGTCGACTGAAAGACTTATGACAACATTTCATCAAGGAGTAATGAATTCCTTTTGAGGGGAAGACTGTACTCTTTTTCCTTAGTCACGATTTTTCTCCCAATGGGTTTTTCCTGACAAGATTTTAACGAGGCAGTCAATTAAAAGATATTTATGTAAAAGATATGTACTCTTTTTCCCTTTGTTAAGTTTTTTCTACTGAATTTTCTTAACAAGGTTTTTAATGAGACATAATCTTCTATCGTAGAAAATCAGGGGAAGTGTTAGAATGCATGCATGTGATTCCCTATAGAGGGAACCTTTCTTTCCCAAACCCGTGATCTCCCCCTTTTCTTCTCCTCCTCTTCCCGTGACTCTCTCCTTCCCTTCTTTTCCTTCTTCTTCCTTGACCTTTGTCTATATAAAGGCAGTGATAGTGAAGAAAAGAAATAAGAATTTCTCTGAAGAATTTCTCTCTAAATTTATGCAGCAATTATAAGATTATATTTATACACTTCGCTAAAATTTTATAACATACATTTATTTTGACAACACGAATAATGGATTATGATTCCCTTTATTACACTTATCATTTAATTTCCCTCAATACACATTCAGCCACACATTACATTTGCAACAAAATAAAATTCGTTACAAATAGTGACAATAAATTCGTTAAAAAATTTGTTTTGTTGAGAAGCATCGGTAAAAATAGTATTTGTGTCACTAAAATGTGTATTGAAAGAAATTTACGAATAAGTGTAATGACAGACATCCTAATCCATAAATATTGCTATTGGAGTATCAACCTTCATTAGTATGGCCATTTGTTGTAAAGAACAATTGGAATAGTAAACAAATAAGGCGTCAATCCTTTTGAATACTATACACACAACATCAATTTTAGGAACGTGGTAGTTTTTTTTATATTTTATTTTTATACTAGGATTAAAACTAGCTTATGCATACAAAGATGAGTTATTGGATATTTGGATGTTCATTATTAACTAACTGAATTGGGCTTGAGGGTTCCTGTATTATGATGCAACGTAAGACGGTGTTAGAACTTGGGTCAAGTTAGCAGGCCTTCAAAGATCATATAACTAGCTCATGCACTACCTATTTTATCTCTTACGCTACGTTTGGATTGAAATAATAAAAGTGAGAATAGAATGACTCATTCTTATGAAATTATTCTGATTCCTTTTAAATTTATGAATTTTATTTCTTGGGGGAGGAATAGTGGAATAACTCATTCCAACTAAAACAGAATGAATCACTCAACTCTTCATTCCATTCCTTCAATTCAAACGTAACATTAGAATAAACCCACTAGACGAATTAAGACGGAAGGCCCATTCTAGTGAACCAATTTTTATCCATATCCATTCCAACCCAATCTTTGGAAATCGGATTTTGCATGTACTCCAGTTTCCAGCTTCAAGAACTTGAAAAAACATTAAAAGTCCTCGACAGTAGACTTGACAAAATATAGTTATAGGTTGATTTTGGTTTACAAAATATGGTTATGGTTCCATTTAAGAACTAAAATCATATTAACTATTTTTAATATGGGTTGTAACCATATAGTTATGGTTCAAATATAGGTCGACCCATATTTTAAATTTCAAACTTACCTTTATTATGATCCAATTAAATAAATTATTATTAGATATATCATGTATACATAATCACTAAACATTTTATTTTTTTGGGATTGGGGTGGGCGGGGAGGTGGTGGGGGTGGGCATGGTGGGTGGGGCAAGGGGTAGAGGTGGGGCTAGGGTTGGGTTTGGGTTTGGGTTTGGTGGACGGAGTGGAGATATATACATAATCAGTAAATATTAATTTTTGAGAGGAGAGGGAGTGGGAGTGGGAGTGGGAGTGGGGGTGGGGGTGGGCGGTAGATACATAATTAATAAATATTATTTTTTTGAGAGGGAGGGAGGTGGAGGTGGGGGTGGGGGTGGGATGGGGGGGGTTGGGGTGGGGTGGGAGTTGTATACATAATCATTGATTTTTTTTTAGGGGAGGATGGGGATGGGGATGGGCGTAGGGGTGGGGGTAGGGGTGGGGGTGGGGGTGGGGGTGAAGGTTTATACATAATCACTGAATATTATTTTTTTGAATCAAAATTTTTTGAATATGAAGTGGAAAGAACTTTTGATTTTGATTTAGAATGAAATATGGGTTAAAAAATGGTTAACCGATTTGGACCTATATTTATTTTAAAAAATATGGTTCCAAATCTTAACCAACTTAAATAAAAAAAAATAGTTAACCAACCCATTTAATTCTAGTTAATATGAGTTGACCCAATAATTAACCAACTATATTGTCGTGTCTCTACTCGATCAACAAAATATCGAAGCGTTATTATGTTACGAAAAATTTTAGACTAAAATGCAAAACTATCTCATCTGTTTGGATTATGATCCTTCCATTATGCCTAATACACATTTAGCGATAAAAATATTATATTTAGCGACACATTAAAATTTGTTATAAATAATTGTGTCATGGATACTGTCACTAAATCTAATATTTGTGTTGCTAAACGTGTTGAGAAAAATAGATGATAGGTGTAACTACGAGGATCATAATCCCATGAGTTTGTACTAGTTTGATGTTTTCGTCTTCTAATTTAACTAATCAACAAATTTCTTGCCCAAATTATAATTATTAATGCAAAATAGTAGCTTTTAAGACATTATTTATATGTTGAAATTAAATTGACTTAAAAGTAAGTATTAGTGTGTATTATTAAATGTGTCACGAGAGACCGAATTACTATATTATAAAATCAGATTACATATATTCACAAATTGATACACAGCGTATAATTTCGTATTTTAGTATATAATTTACATCAACTACAAATGCTGAAAGACATTCTCAGAGCTTGTGCTCTGGTACTATACTTGGTGGCAAAAACCAGAAAGAAAGTAACCAAATAAACATCGAAAGGCAAAAGCATATACTATTAAAAAATAATTTTATTACCACTTTTCTTCTAGCTTATTAATCTTAGTAACAGAATGAAAGCAACTATACAACCTACAAGGGCATACATACATACCCCATGAGGACAGACCCATTGGAGAAAGCCAAAATATGAACCTTGAAAGAAAAAAATACATGTGAATAACTCACGTTTGAAAGCTTCCAAACCAAGTTGTGAAACAGAAAATTAGCACCAACTGGTAAAGCAAATTAATCACTTACACCATGCAAGTGTTTTCCTTCTACTTCCTTGCACGCTTCCCATTGATTGCCAAAACAGGGATGCTCTGTTCATTCCTAAAGAAATTCTCGGGATCAACTGCAGTTTTCACTTTAACCAGCCTATCGAAATTCGGCCCGAAATACTTTCTCCCATACACTTCACCATCAGTGTAACTATTTGCACCATTGTCAGTAGTACCAATATCAAGGTCTCTATAGTTAAGAAATGCAGCTCTAGGGTTCTTTGACACAAAAGGTGTCATAAAATCATGGAGGCTTCTAATCTGAGACATGTAATCGTTATCTGCTTTAGCCCCTTCTTCCTGCCAACTTATCGAATACTGAATCTTGTATATGTTTCCTGCTCGATGAGGAAAAGGCGTAGCAGAAGCAGGGATTTCACTCATTTTCCCACCATATGAATTAAAAACTAATCCAACTTTCCCCAATTCAAGCATTTTCTTCCATATAGATTCCAACCCATCTTTTGGAATTGGAGTCTGTACATAATCCGATTTCCTCTTCCCAAAATTGACCCATATCGATTTCCTTGACAACAATTCAGTCTCTGCAGTCTTGTTATCGAAATTTGCCCACCAGAGAACTGATTTAATCCAACTCATTTCCAAACAATCCGTCCTTTTTAACCCCAATTCAGGAAACCCTTTATCCATCACCCCGACAAGTCTATTACAATCGCCAAGAAACATTCCTAGAAATGTTGCAGTAACAGTGTCTTTGCCCTTAACATTCCCCGGTTGCAAAAGCATCCGAATGAAAAGGTCATTGTCCATTTTGTCTATCACTAATTGGTACGTATGAACAATATCCGTCGCATTTTCTTCCAAAGTTTTCGCAATACGAAAAACTGTGACAATTTCAGGAACTTTTACCAACTGGAAAGTGTACGACAAAACGACACCAAAACTACCACCCCCACCACCTCTAATAGCCCAAAAAAGATCCTCCCCCATTGATTTCCTATCCAAAATTTCGCCTTTTACATTCACTATTTGTGCGTCTATGACATTATCAACCGCCAGACCATATTTGCGCAACAAATTCCCATACCCTCCGCCACTTAGATGCCCACCAACGCCAACAGTAGGACAAACCCCAGCAGGAAATCCGTGCACCTTACTTTTTTCCCATATCCTATAATAAACTTCACCAAGCGTGGCACCGGTTTGAACCACCGCAGTTTCTTGCTGGACATTCACGTCAATTTTGTGAAGATTGAACGTATCAAGGATTAAAAATGTGTGGTTAGATACATATGATACCCCATCATAATCATGGCCACCACTACGAGTTTTGAGCTGGATTCCCATGGTTTTGGCACAAAGTACAGCGCCTTGGACATGGGATTCCTTCAATGGGGTGACAATGATTATGGGTTTTGGAGTTGTGGATGTGTTGTAGCGGCGGTTCTTGATATGAGCTTGTAGAACAGAAGAGAATGTTGAGTTTTGTGCGCTGTAAACAATGGATGAGATTTGGTCATTTGGGCAATTTTTTGCTAGGCATTGGACAAAGGTGGTGTAATTTGAATCTGGGGCTGCAGATGAGATATGACCGACTGAAAAAAGAAGCACAAAAACAAGAAGAAGGGAATGGTTTGTGGATTGGGAATATGGGGCTTCCATTTTATTTTTTTATTTGTTTTAATGTTGGAAAAGTGAAGTTTCTTTCATTTGATTAGAATATTTAACGAAATTGCAGCACACTTGCACCCCCCGTTTTTTTTACCAAGAATAATCTAATTGCATCATAGGTACACCGAAAATTGTGGTAGAGACGGAACTTTTTTTTAAAGGTTGGCAAAGATTGATGGTTAAGCATTTTACTCCAATTATAAATAAGCTGGTGACAATTTGATGTTAATGCAAATTTTTTCCCTTCAAAATCATGCTAGACAAACTTTTTTATATCTACACTTTCACTTAGTTTTCTTTAATATAGATTTTAACCATTACTATTAAATTCTAAAGCAAATTTTATAGAGGGGTGATAAGTAAACAGTCATTTTGGCATATGACAGTTCCATTTTTAACTATTTATTTGTTTTAGTTTTTAGACAAATTTGTCCTTAACATTAATATGGTGTGTGCTATTACAATCACCATTCATAGCCATAAGTACATATTTGTCCAAAACAAGTGAATTACCGTGTGTCAAGAGATTTAGACTCGTTAATATCAATTTTCTTTTGAAAAGATTGTCGTAATATAAATAATAAGTGAATCTCACATTTTTGTGAAAAAACTGCAAAAAATATCAAATTTTGTTAAAATAAAAACATTATATGATCTTTTCAATATGTTCAAAGTTCTTACATTAATACTACTATTTTACCTCACAACTTTCTTTAAAAGGTGGGACCAACTCTCCAAAAAAGAAATTCCAACTTTCTTTAAAATGTGAGAACGAGGGAGTAATTATGGGGAGGAAAAGATCTTGCTACAACACTGGGTCTGAGCTAAGAATTAAATTGGAATTGAAACAACACTAAAAATCGTACTAATTAAAATTGCACCAATGGTTCAGACGTATGTGACGGTTTTAAGTAGGTTGAAAAATCAAATTTATGGTTTCAGTTTGGTTTCTAGCCAAAACCACACGCATAAAATCAAAATCAAAACCAAACCGCACCATGAAAATTAATTAATTATACAATCCTATTATAGGAGAGATGTTTTAATTAAACTTGTGTAATGAACCTCTCATAAAAATTAAGTTACTAATTCTGAATTTGGATGGTATTGATTTGCATGATCACCATCACCATACAAATCTCATAGAATTATCCCTTAATTGTAAAAAATTATTGGACTACACACTGCTTGAGCATATATATGTATATATACTTCATAAATTATATATATATATATATATATATATATATATATATGGCAAAAAACACTTTTACACCACTGTGGTTATAGTGTTTTAAGCAATTAACCACTGTGCTTTTAAAATATTCAATTGACCCACTATGCTTTTTAAAAATGAACAATCAAGTCATTCCGTCCAATTTGACTAACAGATGTCTAAAAATATCCTACGTGGCTTTTTTGAAAAAAAAAATATCCTACGTGGCCGTTGACTCGGCATTTCTGGACACGATCATATTGTTATAAATATTATAACAAAAAATAATCCTCTCAGTTGCAAAAAATAATCTCAAACCCAATTATCCTTGGCATTTCGGCCTTTTGGAGAACTTGCTCGGTGTCAAAAAATAATCTCAAACCCAGTTCATCTTCTTCATCACCAAAATTATCCTCTCTCTCCTCCCACGATTAGCATCTTCTTCATCAGCAAAATTATCCTCTCTCTCCTCTCTATCCTTCCCAAAAAGGTACCGAAATCCTATTGTTTTCGGAAAAAAAATTCAAAAGAAATTCTTCACTTTTGTTGAAGAAGAAAAAGAAATTCAGATCTGGATCTATTATTTTAGAAATTCAAATGAAATCCTATCGTATTGTTTCAGATCTAGATGTTACGTGTGTCTTCTTATTTTTTAATGTCTTTGATTGGATCTTTTCATTTTTTCTCTGGGTTCCGGCGTCTTCACCAGTGCTTTGCATTGAAAATCATGTATGATTTAGCTAAGCTCAAGATCTGATTTTGTTTTGTATTTCGTTTTGACTGGATTCCTGGGTTTTTGCTTAGGAGTTCTGCTGTGTTATGTCGACCCTATTCTGCTTCCTGGATTTCATGGTGCCTGCCGGATTTCATGGTGCATGTCGGACTTCATGGTGTTGCCGGATTTTATTATAATTAAAACATAAAAGTATTTTTATTTTAATTTTTAAAATAAAACATATATATTATAAATATTATAATATTAATTTTTATTAATATTATACACATTATAAATATTAGGTAAAGAAAAGAAATAAAATAAAATATAAAATATATTTTTATTTTAAAAAATTTTATAAGTATTTTAAAACATAAAAGTATTTTTATTTTTATTTTTAAAATAAAACATACATATTAATTATAAATATTATAATATTAATTTTTATTAATATTATACATATTATAAATATTTAAGTAATGAAAAGAAAGAAATTAAAATATAAAAATATTTTTTATTTTAAAAATTTTATAAGTATTTTAAAATATAAAAGTATTTTTATTTTTAAAATAAAATATACATATTATAATATTAATTTTATTAATATTATACATATTATAAAGTGCTTGGTAAATATTATAATATTAACTTTTATTAATATTATAATATTAATTTTATTAATATTATATATATATAAGGAAAAAGCACCTTGATTACATTATTAATATTATATATATATATATATATATATATATATATATATATAAAAAATTTTGATATATTATTTGTATTATTTGAAAAGAAAAGGAAAAATAAGCCACGCATGATATTTATTTTTTTTCAAAAAAGCCGTGTAATATTTATTTTTTTTCAAAAAAGCTACGTAAGAAAAGTCGCCCAGTCAGCAAATACACGTAATATTTATTTTTTTCAAAAAAGCCACGTAGGATATTTTTAACGTCTGTTACTCAATTTGGACGGAATGGGTTGATTGCATATTTTTAAAAAATTCAGTGGGCTAATTGAATATTTTAAAAGTACAGTGGCTAATTGCTTAAAACATTATAACCACAGTGGCCAAAAAGTGCTTTTTGCCTATATATATATATAGAGTCCGGATCTTAAACTCACCCCTTATCTAACTCACCCAAGCTCACCCCCCTTTAGCGACGGACCCGACGACGGTTCGGTCATACAACCGTCGTCTATACTTTTAGCGACGTTATATATTGTCCATCGCTAAAAGTATGAGGCGGCGATTGTATATTTAACCGAACCGTCACTAATCTGTCGCTAAATAAAAAGGGTGAGCTCGAGTGAGTTAGATAAGGGTGAGTAAACCGTCCATTTAGCGACGGACCCGACGACGGTTCGATCATATAACCGTTGTCTATACTTTTAGCGACGAACAACATATAGCATCGCTAAAAGTATAGACAGCGATTATATATATATATATATATATATATATATACGGTCCGGATCTTAAGTTCACCCCTTATCCAACTCACTCGAGCTCACCCTCCTTTAACGACAGACCCGGCGACAGTTCAATCATACAACCATTGTCTATACTTTTAGCGACGCTATATATTGTTCGTCGCTAAAAGTATAGACGACTTTGCCAGATGACCAAACCGTCAGCGTAGAGTCCGTCGCTAAAAAGAGGGTGAGCTTCAGTGAGTTGGATAAGGGTGAGCTTAAGTTCAACTCTATATATATATATATATATATATATATATATATATATATATATTTAATTAATTGGATTCAATATCTTTTATGATTAAAAGAATTGAAGTTATTGGAATTAGATAAATCATGAGGCAACCCTCTTGAGTTATCAGTGTGCTTCTGAAACTCGGTGTTGGATGAGTAGCACTGAATATTCTTCTTTGTTGATTGTTTTTTCTTTTTAGATGTGTAGAACGAGGGATATAAACTTCGGTGCCTTTGCTTTGATTTCTTTTGCAACTGTAATAGTGTGATGCTAAATTGTTAATTTAAATTGCATAAAATTTTATTGTTTCAATTGGTTTTGGAACCGAAACCGCACTACACGATTCAAAACTGCACCGCATCAATCACAAGCGGTTTCATGTGCGATTTTGAATTTGTCAAACCGTACCTAAACGGTTTCGTGTGCGGTTTAAGTTTCAAACCGCACCATGCTCATCCCTATAACAACACCTCATTTGCAGGCATAATGGGAGGAAAAGAAGAGAGGAGAGAAAGAGGTCAATATCAAAGAGTAGATTGAAATTTTTTTATTACTTTATTGCTGGTTTTAAAGAGATTAATACTAGAGCCATCAATTATACACAAAAAGTTAAGTATAAAAAAGAGAAAATAAGGAGTGTCACCTATAATTGAATGTTTTACAATATATAAGTCATACTCTTAATGCACAATTTTTTGTGTACAATTAGTGCACACAGTATTATTCTTTACAAAATTAAGGTTTTACAAGAAAAGTTGATATTTTGACAAAACTTTTCTTTACATGAATTATGAATGAACCTATATTCATTTTGAGTGGGATCTCTTGAAAAGTTATGAACTACAAATTTTGAGAGATAATCTCAGAGTGGATGTTCTGGTAATGGTCACCCACTACACTTGATGGCAGAAAGAAAAGCAAAGAAACATGATAACCAAATGGATATTATTAGAAAATAGTTTTATTACAACTTTAAAAGTTGCTTATTAAGCTTAGTAACATATAATAAGAAAAATATTCAGCCTACTGCAGGGCATACCCCATGAATCTCCGAATAATGATTTCTCGGAGAAAGTCAAAATATGAAATTTCAACAAAAAATATATATATGTTGATATATACATTTATCCACTGATATAAATAAGACGATCGCTATAATATTTCCACATAATATATATTATTCATATAAATGTCAAATTCTTTTTTTGTTCTTTTCACATCTGAAAGCTTCTATATCAAGATTCCAAACACATCAAAGCAGCACCAACTTATGTATTAAAGCAATCACATAATATTCCAAAACAATGCTTCAACATGTAATTTGGTTGACTGGAATGACTCATGAAACTGAATCAATTTTATTTATTGCTATTCTTTAGGATTATGATTATTTCTTCATGCTATTATGTAGGCACTTGGTTGTTATACTATTTTTAGATACTTAGTTTTTATGTTTGTGGGCAAGGAAATCGTGCCTTGTCAGTTAGGGTTTTGTGTTGGCTGAGGAGGAGAGAAATCCACGAAGAGCACGGAATCGATTGGTTGATTGAAGAGGGGAGAACGACAGGCAGACGATTACTCCAACGACGCGTGGCAGAACTCTCCTAGAATCCGGGAACCGTGTTAGGGTAGCAGGCATTCCAAGAGCCTTCTTGAGTCCTTCGAGTTGAGAGAATGTCCAAACCCCTTTAGTGCTTTTAGATTGAATATCCAAGCCTTAAGTCACCAAAAGAGTCCTTTGATCTTCCAAGAGTTCAAGTCTTGTGTCCGAAGAGAGATCCAAACCCTTTTAGTGCTTTTTAGGTGGAATATCCAAGCCTTAAGTCACCAAAAGAGTCCTCCCCCTTCCTAGAATGGAAGGGGTATTTATAGAGTTTCCTGGAATTAAGTAGTCACATGTTAGGCACATGTTTTCAGGAAAATTCCAAAAATACCCTTTAGTCATTAGAATAATGCTCATATTGCCCTGTCCTTCTAGCCACCAATTCAATCCCTCAATCAATTCCCAAAATGAGCCGCCTCCACGAGCTTTCTACCTTGGGACACATGAAGGCTTCTCCTAGGTCTAGCACATTTATTTCTGACTTTTCTGTCTTCATTCCATTAGGTTATGCGAACCCTAATTTGCACATTTAATGAGGCCGTGGAACCCTAATTGTGCATTTAATTCAATTAGGTCATGTGAACCCTAATTTTGCACTTGGGCCCACATTTGCCCCCTGCGCGGGAGTCGCATTCCCAAATAGACGATCGTGCAAGAATACTTCAAGCCTTTAAACGATTTTGCGGGACTTCACTTTACAAGTCTTGAAGATAATGGTCCTAGTAGAGGGAACCCCTAGGGAGCCAAACCCTTAGGGTTAAACCCTAGGGAGGCAAAACCTAGCAGGGCTCTACCTTGGACATATTGGTAAATCCTCCAAAAATATTTCAATAAGTTGCCCAAGGTTTTTTTTT
The DNA here is from genome assembly GCA_020205605.1 of Panax ginseng. NCBI lineage: Eukaryota > Viridiplantae > Streptophyta > Magnoliopsida > Apiales > Araliaceae > Panax > Panax ginseng. The sequence goes on along the minus strand of CM035131.1, from coordinate 30,979,387 downwards.
TTTTAAAGGATGAAGGGAACATCCCCTAGGTGGCGTAAGCCTATATATATATATATATATATATATATATATATATATATATATATTCAAGGATGAAGAGAACAACCCCTAGGTGGCCGAAGCCTACATGGCTGAACCCTATAGATTTTTTTAAGGGATGAAGGGAACAACCCCTAGGTGGCCGAAGCCTATATATATATATATATTTTCAAGGATGAAGAGAATAGCCCCTAGGTGGCCGAAGCCTACATAGCCGAACAGGCCCTAGGTGGCCGAAGCCTACATGGCTAAACCCTATAGATTTTTTTTAAGGGGTGAAGGGAATAACCCCTAGATGGCTGAAGCTTATATATATATATTCAAGGATGAAGAGAACAGCCCCTAGGTGGCCGAAGCCTACATGGCTGAATTCTTTGCCAATCTTAGACTTTCCTCTTTGCCATGGTGAGCACTTCAAGTTTAAATATCTCATTTCCTTGCTTTTTAGATCCCTTATGCCGAATTCTTTTTTCTTGCAGGCCCTCCCCGTTGAACATTCTGCAGACTTGGGAACAACCAAGGAGACCCCGTTTCTCAATGATTGGGGAAGGGCTCCCCTCCTTTGGTCTTTTCGACGTCTTTTGGAAGCAAGTCCAGACTTATGACCATAAAACTTTTCCTCCACCAGAGAAGGAAGGCTTATTTCTATATGCAACGACTTGTGGAGGTTGGGATGACTTCTTGTCTAATTCATCTTACCACCTTCAAGAATAGCAACATTAGATCGACGAGCTACTTGGGAATGTTGATTATGTGGATAGTTGACATTCTTCTTGCATCTAGCTATGTAGGAACATTCGTATCCAATAGGACCATGGTGTTCTTCTATATGCACATTCATCAATGCTTGGGGTGAATGCACCTTTACTCTGGAGGATGTCTATGCCATCTATCGGTAAGCATTTTTCCCCTGCGCGTGAGTCACGCCTTTGGTGAGATGATCGCACAAAATATTGTAAGTGTTGAAGTCTTGATTCCAGTGTCTGAACACTTCGCGGGACTTGATGTTTTGCAAGCCTCGAAAATGAAAATCCTAGGAGAGGGAACCTCTAAGGAGCAAACCCTAGAAGGGCGAGCCTTAGAGGAGCTCTCCTGGGATATTTTGAAAATCTTCAATCTAATCTTTCTTACCCTCTCTTGAAATTTCTCTTTTCTTTAAAATCAAGAAGTCATTGAGAATCAAGAAGTCCGTGAAGGCCTGATAGTCTCTAAGGCCTAATAGCATCGAAGGCCTAATAGCCTCGAAGGCCTGATAGTCCCGAAGACCTGATAGCCTCGAAGACCAAGCTTTAGGTATTCCTCTCTTCAATTTTGACAGGTCATGGCCATTAGATAATGAACTTTCGTAGTTTTTTCCATTTCCTGTATCAGAAAATTCATGTACATATATTTCATGCAAACTAACACTTGAATCTATACTTCTTTTTTTTAAAAATAAATTAGAAGAAATAATCAAGTATAAGTGAATTTGACAAATTTATTGATAATCAAATTATTTTTAACGAAAAGCATAACGTTTCATATAATAAATCTTGCTTTTGTCGAAGAAAGCATAGCGTTCACCACTTTTAGAGATAAAGTGCAACTTTCTTGCTTTTGTCGAATAAAGCATAATGTTCGCCACTTTTAAAGATAAAGTTTAACTTTTGAGGTTGAGAGCTTATACTCAGGTGCCTCAATCACCATTCACTTTTGATGATAAAGTGTAACACTCGGGTGCCTCGTCACTTGGGTTGTCCAATTTCTTGGCAAATGCGGTCTACGAGGACTTAAAATCGGGTGCCTCGTCACTTGGGTCATCCAATTTCTTGGCAAGTGCAGTCTACGAGGATTTGAAATCAGGTGCCTCGTCACTTGGGTCGTCCAATTTCTTGGCAAATGCAATCTACGAGGACTTGACCACCATTTAGAGTGGACCACCATCTTGGGTGGATTTTTTTTATTTTTTTATTTTTTTATTTTTTTTATTTTTTAATTCGTCAATTCTTGTGCCTCCTTCCTTGGTCATCCAATTACTTGGCAAGGGATATCCCTGAGGACTTAAACCACCCTTTTTGGTGGACCACCATCTTGGGTGGATTTTTAATTCATCTGTAGTTCAGATTTCTCTCGATGGTAGAGCCAGTATTTGGGTTCTTGACTTCCGGGACTGCACTATGGGTGATAGTGTTGCACGTTTCTTCTCCTAGTTCAATCTCCCCGGCTGCTAGCTTCTCATGGTATATCCTCCGCAGACTACAACAGTCCATAGTGGAATATCCTGTATATTGGTGGTATACACAGAAGTCCGATCTTCTTTTCATCTCTTTCGTTACAACCAACCGGGGCCTTGGAGGCTTCACCACTCCGTGCTCAACCCATTGTTTATACAGGCTCCTGAATGCCTTCTCGCTGCATGTGATAGCCCCCGAAACTGGCATTCTAGTATACTTATCCCCATGCTTTTCTCTGCTTTGTTCAAATTTCTCATTTTTCTCCCTCTTGCCCCTTTGTGGTTTTGACTGAGAATCCGCCAAAGCCACAGTTGTTGTCCTCTTGCCCTTCCATGTATCCATTGTATGGCTATTGGGCAATGTCATGATTCCTCCCAAGTCTTGTTCAAATGATGAGAGGGTCGCAAATGAATCACAAGCTTTGGTAATGAGGTGGGGCTTGAAGGCGTCTAAAGCACCATTGTTGCATATACTAACCAAGTTCTTTTCTTCAATTGGCTCTGCACACTTCTATGCTTGGGCCTCAACTTATCCACGTGTCATCGACTCCTCGATTGATTGCTTCGCTTGAATCGCATGAGCTCTACGATGGTTACCTGTTTCTGCACATAGAAAAATTTCTTTAACAATTGCAATTTTAGATCATCCTAATCATGGACTGATCCCTTCTCCAAGTTGTAGTACCAACTGAAGGCACTATCTGTCAAAGTCTTGTTGAATTCCCACATCAACAAGTTATGGTTGTTCACTTCATCATATTCGAGCCACGGAGACATTGACTCTACAAACCTGGCAATATGTTCTTTAGCATTTCCTTTCTCCCCGTTGTATTTTGGAAACTGCGGGGGATGCTCAATATACCCTTTCGGGTAAGGTTACCTCCGAATGTGTGTCGGGTAAGGTGGAGTAAAGTCTAACTCCAAGGGTCGGGATGTCTGCCTACGAAGTTGATTGATCACATCGATCATATCATCCTTCGTCACGTACTGGCTCATGGCATAAACTTTCTGGGGTGTTGTGATATACTGTTGTATCGGCGGTGTGTATGGTAGAGAGATTGGTTGATGTACACTTGCATCGTGCAAAGCTGGCACTGGTGGCAGTTGCTGGCTCACTCGCTGGACATGGCTTGGAATGATTGGTATTTGCACTTGTGAAAATGTTTGAAGAGCGGTTGGGATGATGTGTGTCTGAGGTTGGCTTGCTTCTAACCTGGCTTATGGCACGTCACCACTGTTCTGGGGCTCTAAGTTGATGATTGGAACCGACTGATTCTCCATTGATGGAGGTACAATCAGGTTTTCTTTGTTTTTGTTGCCATTATTGTTGTCTTCCACACCTGCTTGTTCCCCCTGCAAACTTCCTGGGAACATGGCCTTAAAGGTGGGAATCTGCATCAACTGCTGGCGAAAATTCCCCATTTCCTCTTGCTTCGTCTGCATTTCCAGCATCATGGCCATCATCATCCCTTGCCCTTCTCGTGCTTCCTTCAATGCCTTGAGCATCTCCAGTTGCACAGCATTCGTCTGCTCTCCGCTTGCATCCTCGCATTGCCTTTCTGCGTTAGTTTGTTGTTGATGCCATGTATGGTGATGTCGAACTCCCTTCTGAAGCGTCTTCAATAAGTGGTTGGTCAAAATCTAGGTTTGCGCCTTGGAATGCTCGAGTTACTTGCCTTGGAATGCTCGAGTTACTTGCCTTGGAACTGGATCCGGTGAGGTAATGCTATTTGTTGGTAAAGCAGCTCTTCCTGTAGTTCTCCCCCTTCGAGTTGTGGGCATACCCTTCACAAATTCTACACCTCCCCAACAGAGTCGCCAAAGAAATGTGGGCAAGGAAATCGTGCCTTGCCAGTTAGAGTTTCGTGTTGGCTGAGGAGGAGAGAAATCCACGAAGAGCACAGAATTGATTGGTTGATTGAAGAGGGGAGAAAGATAGGTAGGCGATTACTCCAACGACGAGTGGCAGAACTCCTAGAATCCGAGAACCGTGTTAGGGTAGCAGGGATTCCAAGAGCCTTCTTGAGTCCTTCGAGTTGAGAGAATGTCCAAACCCCTTTAGTGCTTTAGGTGGAATATCCAAGCCTTAAGTCACCAAAAGAGTCTTTTGATCTTCCAAGAGTCCAAGTCTTGTGTCCGAAGAGAGGTCCAAACCCTTTTAGTGCTTTTTAGGTGGAATATCCAAGCCTTAAGTCACCAAAAGAGTCCTCCCCCTTCCTAGAATGGAAGGGGTATTTATAGAGTTTCCTGGAATTAAGTAGTCACATGTTAGGCACATGTTTTCAGGGAAATTCTAAAAATACACTTTAGTCATTAGAATAATGCCCATATTGCCATGTCCTTCTAGCCACCAATCCAATCCCTCAATCAATTCCTAAAACGAGCCGCCTCCACGAGCCTTCTGCCTTGGGACACATGGAGACTTCTCCTAGGTCTAGGACATTTATTTCTGACTTTTCTGTCTTCATTACATTAGGTTATGCGAACCCTAATTTGCACATTTAATGAGGTCTTGGAACCCTAATTGTGCATTTAATTCAATTAGGTCATGTGAACCCTAATTTTTCACTTGGGCCCACAATGTTTATCATGTAACAAATTTTCTGCAATTCAGTTTTCATTATGTTGTATAAATAGATGGTTTGTTGTTCAGTAAAATATGTCTTTTAACAGTCCCTAAATTAGTTTTCTCTCATTATCTTTAGTCCTTGGTTTTCTGAATATCTAACAATTTGGTATCAAAACAATAATTCTGAGTGACCTGTGAGATTGAGAGAGGTCAAACACAATTTCTAAACACTTATCACGTATCTTTCCAAAAACATGAAATTAGAAAATTCACACTGAAATTGCACCTCCAGTGTTTGATGGAACACATTATCAGGTGTGAGTTGTTAGAATGGAAGCCTATCTTGATGCCAGTGATCCGTGGAAAGCAGTTGAACAAGTATATGAAGTTTCACCCCTACCAGAAATTAAATCCAATTACACAATCAAAAATCAAAAAGAGAAGATGTAAAGAAAATCAAAAGCAAGAGAAACCTTGTTTACAGCAGCCTCAGCCACCATTTTTATCAGAATAATGATGTGACGCTTCCAAATCCGGGTACCATCAAGCCCGTATTCAGTTCTACACGGTACTATCCGTTCAACATACTAATACTGACATAAATGTAATTACTAATTATTACAATATGTCTAACTTGTCAATCCCAGGTTTCCAAACCTTTAAAAGCTTCATTATAGTATAAATAAAATACTATTACAATACACCTAACTATTAAAGATACCATTTCTTTCAACTACTCATTCATCTTCTCATTTCCTTTGTCCTTACCAAAACCTTCTACACGCTCATGTTTTGCTGAAAACATTTAATTCCAAGCAAGGAAGAGTATTTAATTGCCTAGTAAGTAATAACAGTTAATAATAACAATATAAATAGGAATTAAACATTTTCTCTAAAATATACTTCAACAGCGGAACAATAGTTGTGATGTCATTGAATCAATTCTGAATAACATAAGAGTTCATTTACATTTTGAAACGACATATTGACTATTCATGTTGAGCGGTTGAAAGACCAGGACTTTCATTTTCATATTTTTGAAAAGGTTTAACAGTAATTCAACTGTAAAAGGTTATAACTTACGGGCACGGTGGGTGATCGGCCATTTATGCGCTGCGTTGATCAACACTACATACTGGAATGACATATGTGTTTACCATCACTGCCTTTCGGCGCTGTAAAGCCCCCGAAACCCGAGTCTAATCATCCAATCCATACCTTAACATCATAAATATAACCTCTATATTATTACAATAGATCTCCTCTAATCCCATGTTCTAAGACCTTTACTTATACATCATTACATTATGTAAATGAATATTACATCATATAAAAGTATTACAATCAATACAATGCATCGTTAATCATTAATCTTTCATCTTCTAACTTTATCGAATCCTTCGATCCATCTTGGCTTAGCTGAAAAACATTTATATATAGCAAAGGTGAGCAATTACGTCGCCCAACAAGTTTAACAGTTAACACATAATTCACATTTTAAATATACTTTATCTTCTTTATACTTTGCATTTCTACATGCTTCATGTTTTTCATACCTGACATATATTCATGTCTCAAACTTATCATGTTTTACATTTAAATATGCTCTATAACATTAATCCATAAAGTTCACATAGAACATTTCATCTTAAACCATCAGTTAAGTATTAACAACATTTAAAAAGTAGTTAAACGAAGTGCACATTAAAACAATTTCACATGAATTCCACATATCGCATAAAATATGCACATAATAAACACAAGTTCTGAAAAACTTGCCTCGGTCCGTAGTTCACCATCGACATCATTCACATCCATAACTTCTTCCTTCAAATGATAACCTACATCATTTATAATGATTTACTGAATTAACTTATCAGTTATCAAACAACATATAGTTACCTTAGGTAAGTATTCATAACCCCGTTTCGATCTTCCATTCATTGTACTACATCCTCAACTAACAACTTATGTTTCAGTCTTTATAATCTTACAGTCAAAATGACCATTTTACCCTTATTTTATTTTATGTGTCCTATTTGATCATGTGTTTACCGGTAAACTACTAAATGTGTTTCCCAAAAACCCTAAAAACCAATTTTTCGTAATTTCTTAAATCATATCTTTTTTCATAAAACTCTTCTTGACCACTTTATTTTTTTTTTCTTTTCTGGCCACACATATATACATATATTCCATACACAAAAATAATATTTCTGGAATTTTTCCTTTTTATTAAGTATTTAAAAAAAAACATTTTAGTTCATAGCTTAGCAAAATGATCTATATCGTACTTAACTCCAAAATTTTCCAAATATTGGTACAATCTTACACATATCAAAGTGAACTTTCACTTTAAATTTCGTGGCTATCGGAGTTATAGAACTCAAGTTATAATAATTTTTGTGACAACCCGAGAATTTAGAAAAATTTTAAAATCATAATTGATTGATTTAAGGTTCAATATTAGAACCTAGACAGAAAATTAGTGTATGCGTTTGATATTTTTGAGAAGGAATTTTGAGGATTTCAAAATTCTGTGAAGGATTTTGGTGAATTATTCAGGATTAAGTGTATATGTGTTTATGTTTTGTAAATATGGTATTATATGTGTACAGTATGTGGTTAAGGGTCAAGGGTTGACAAGGTAAATTTTATCAGTGTCAAACCCTAATATTATTGTCGAATGTCGACGTTCTATTAGAAAACCCTAATGTCTGATAAGGAACCCTAGAAACCGGTTCCGAAACCCTAATTTCAGTTCCGGAGATTTTGAAACCCTAATTCGGGATATTAGAACCCTAATCTGAGAATTTAAATTCTAGGAATAAGGCTTTGTGTATTAATTTCAAACTTAATTAGGGATAACCCTAATTGATCAATTAGAAATTCTAATAATTAGAAACCCTAATTATTAGGAACCCTAATTTGTAAATTTGAAACCCTAATTGGTAATTAGGTAATTTTAATGTTAATTAGGAAATATTAATCCTAATTATCAAGCTACAAGTAATTAGAAAACCCTAATCTAATTAGGAAACCTAATTTCTAAATTAGAAAGATTATTTAAAACCCTAATTCTTGGGTTATAAACCCTAATGTACAATTTCGACTCTAATTGCTAAATTAGCAATTTTAATTGGGATAAATTAATCCTAATAATCAAGCTTGAAGTTATGATTAGGAAATCTTAGTATAATTATAGAATCCTAATTATAAGTTACAAATATTAAATTTCTATTTTTAAACCTAATTTGGAAATTTTAGAAATTAAAATGTAAAACCTAAGGTTAAACCCTAAACCCTAAGGGTTAAAACCTAAACCCTAAGGGTTGTATCAATTGACCTTTTTGCCATTAAAACTAAATGCTAAATGACCAAACTAGCCTTCTTGCATTATTTATTAGGTTACTTGTATATCTTACCATATAATTGTTTGGTGAACCACCCTAGCCTAGCCATGTGACAAATACCAGCCATCTTGCCCCTTGGATCAATCACATACATTGTACCAATATATACATATAGATTTAGAGAGAGAAAAACCACTTACTTTATTTGCTAACTTGTCCAATACGTGTCTCTCTCTAAAATTTTGAGAGTTGGAGTGAAAGAGGGTCGTGTGTAAATCCATTCTCAGTTCATAACTTTCCTAGATCAGGATCAAAGGTCAGAATCAAGAATCAAAGGGTGAAAGAGGTATAAACACTAAAATTTTGAAATCATGAGATCTTATGTTATCTGTTATGGTTTGATGTTTTAAGTTGTGTATAAGGGTGTCACATAGTGATCTGGGTGGTTAGATCATATATCTATATCATCTAGATACACGAATTTAAAGATTTCTCAAATCTGGAAAACTGGAAAAATTGGTGTCTGACAGTCAAATGTCAGGTCTCCTAGATCTCTCTGTTAATTGTTTTGGTGTTTTAAAGGTTTTTACTTATTGTATGTTATAAGGTCTTGGATCTGGAACTTGAATCAAGTCCAGATCATGTGTAGATCGAAAGTTATAAGCAGTCAAAGGTCGTTGACCGTTCACAAATATGTTTCTGGGCAGCCCAGTTTTTGCCCAGAAAATTCTGACAACGTTTTCTGAGCCTTAGATCTTGCAGTATGTTAGTGTTTTGGCTATGTTGTTGTTTGATCCTTGTAGTCTGACATGAGGAGTACCTATTAAAACCTTTAGATCACCCGGATCTGTAACAGAATCATAGCAATTCGTGGTCAAACAACCATTGACCAAACTGCTCAAAAACATTTATGGGTTTTCCAGAAATGTTCAAGAACAGTCTTTCTGGCCTACTTTGACCGGCTCAGATTTTACATGTGTGATGTTGTTAAGTTGATATTATGTGATACAATGGTACCTTGACATCAGGACTACAAGCTAAAACCTATAGATCACACAAACTAAACCCATAATGCAAGATTTAAGGGCTGGAAAATGGCACCCTAGACTGTTCTTCATTTCTGGGTAACCCAAAAATGAAGAACAGATCTGACAAGCTTTTTGATTAATTATATCTTACTGTTGTGTTATGTTTTGGCAATAATTCTTGTTTGTGGTTGTAGTACTACATCAGTACTACAACTTTAACATCATTACAAACCTAAAAAACATAAGGATCAAAGATTATATTCTGGTCAAACCACCCACCTTGCTCACTGACAAGAAATCTGGGTTTAGGCTGATGAACACCAAGAACACCTATATAATGACAGATTTACTGTCATTTATAGGCCTTTTAGCGACAGTTTATTTAGAAAATTAATTAGTTTAATTAATAAATAGAAAAAAATGGTTTTTAATTATTAAAAATACATAATAAATTTCTAAAAATTATTTTCAAGCCTGAAAATTAGTTTTAAATTATTTAGACTATATTTCATCAATATTTAATATTTTTGGAATATAAATGGTATTTAATTTATTTAATTATAACATTAAATAAATTATTTAAAAATGATTTTAATACATGAAAAATCATTTAAAAATATATTATGGTGTTAGAAAGTATTTTAAGTTATTTTCAATAACTTTTAATATTATGTGATGAATTTCACTATTTAATTAATATTAATGGTAATTAATTTATTTAATATATTAAATAAATTATGGAAAATAGAATTAATGTTTTAAAAATCATATAAAAATAATTTGAGTATTAGAAAAATATTTTAAGTTATAAAATATAACTCTTGATATTTTGTCATAAAAATACTAATATTTTAATATTAATAGAAATTATCGGATAATGGATTTAAAGGTTTAAAATCATATAAAATGATTTTTAAGGTATTAAAAATACTTTGATATATTATAAATATATTATAATATTATGTTCGATTAACATTAATATTTAATATTAAATAAATATTAAAGATAAGAGAATAATGTGGTATTTATATTAATAATAGCTTATTGAATAATATTTTTAATTACTTTAAAAACATTTAAAGGAAATAATTAAGTATTAAAATACTATGAGATATTATAAATATATTATAATATTTTGGCATGTATTTCATTAATATTTAATATTTAATAAATATTAATGATATTAGAATATTATGGTATTTAAATTAGATAAATACGATATTAATGATTTAAAAATCATTTTAAATGATAATAATTATTTGAAAATTATTATGAGCCAATGAAAATTATTTTGACTGATAAGAAAATTATCTAAGATAATTGTTAAGTGTTTAAGCAGAGTTTAATTGAACTTAGACTCGTGTATTGTCCGACTAGATCGTCGGGATGTCAGATTTGTGTCGGGTTCAACTTAGACTGCAATAGTTTGACTTGATACCGAGTTTTATGTGTGTTGTAGACTGATAGGGTTATGTGTTATGTGTTTAGGTTATTCTATGTATATATATATAATAGTATTATATTATGATGATATTATTCTAATTTGTATATCGACATTATTTATATTAGATCTTCAGTTAAAGCTTAATAAATTGCGTAACAGTAATCGACCGAGCAGGCAAGTTTTTTTTAACTCTACTTAGAATTGTTTCATTCAGATATGCTTATGGTTAATCATTCTTTGATTGCCATCAAGAATTGTACATGCATATATTGCATGTATAAGTTAGGTATGAAAGACTGATCACCTTCATTACCATTCAGTCCAGATATATTTGTTCATGTTTAATACTTATTCAGTCAAAAGTTTGTTCGCGCTAATTCACAACTATATTGTTGAATTATAGCCACCTTATTATTCAGACTCTTTCAATCATGATATATCCTTAAATAAATTTAAACTTGATGGGCAACCTTCATGCTCACCCTTGCTATATCATGATAAAACATTGCAGATTAAGACGAACGCTTTGAATACAAGGAAAGGTTAAAGACAGTTCCAATTTTAAATTTAAGTGTGCAGCTTAATTTGTAACAGCATAGTATGATAATTAATATCTTTGTAAGTCAGATAGAATAATGAATTGTGTATAAGTTAAGGTTACTCGACCTTGGAGAATAGTGTGTAAAGTTTAATGTATAAACAATTTATGTTTATATCTTCCGCAATAGTTATAGAATGATTGTACCAGATCCGTGGTGATTTGGGACCAGAATTTGGGACTGTCACAATTTTTGTCGAAAAAATCCTAGTTCTTGTTTTGGCCATAACTCCTTCGTTCGATGTCGGAATTCGTTCATCTTTGCACAAAAATTACATGATCCCATATAATTTCATTACCCAAAAGTCCAGAATTTATTTCATTTTCTAAGTGAACCAAATAGCCTACGGAACTAACTGGGCAGTAGGGTTTTCCAAATTTTTGGGTCTGGACTATTTTGGCAAAATCTGTCCCCATGAAAATCTACAAGGGATATTCTGGAAATTCCATTTGGAGGTGTTCGGGGACTCACTGGAAGTTAACCACACTCCTAAATTCAAAATAGGTTGGGAGTTATGCTTGTTCAAATTTCAGTCTCCGTTTTTCCTGAAAACAGTTTTTTATTCGTAAGTTTTCTAGGATAACTTTCTTGTTTTAATTGTATTTCCTTCGTTACTTATCCGTTTTTGCTCATTCTTACGTCAAATTAAAGCTTATACAGTGTACTTTACTCTCATATAGTCCCTGGTTCAAGTTTCTCCTTCAATCAAAACAGATTTTTACTTCTTATAACCAAGGTCAGATTGTTAGGAAATCTGACCAGCTTTACACTCTCTCGCTAGAAAAGTCATAACTAATTTGTTTAAAACATTTTTTAGTGAGCGATTATTGTGCCCACGCGAAACTTACTTCCAGGGCTACAAATCTTATGCTTTAACCATTTTCAAATTCATAACACAAAATTTTAGAAAATCCATATAAACAGCAGGTCTGAATCTGATTTTCTAGATTGGACAGCTTTTACGTGTTTACTTTGGAACGTCATAGCTCGGTTGTCTGAACTCAAAATGAGTCCATTCTAGAGGCTATGGATTCCTTATTAAGTGTACTGGACACCCCTTGAAAACTAGAATTTTCTAGAAATATAAACTAGCCCCGAAATTTCCTAAAGGGCAGTAACCCACTAGATTTCATTTTTCAACATGTTTTACCAAAACATTCACTATAAATTCATTTTAGCTTCTTTTTGCTTCATTCCAATTAGGTTATTTTCGTAACTCATAAGAGAAAAAACCACCTTTACAGTACTTAATTTTCAGGTTTGGGACACCACAACAAAATTGCCCCAAATCAGCCCTTAACAGTCCACTATTAGTCAATTTTCCATCCTTACGCATAGGTTTGTGATTTTCATTATTTGTTCCACTTTTTATGCATCTTTAGGGTATTTTACAAAACGTACTCATATATATCACCTTCAACCACCATCAAAGCTAATTTACAAAACTTTAAAGAAAGATGATGAAACTAGGTTTTAGGTTTACCTTCTTAGGGTTCTTCCTTCTTGTTCTTGTTGCTAGATGATCAAAGTTTGAATCAAGCTTGCTCTTTCCTTCTTCCTTTTCTTCTCTTCTATCTGAGAGTCTCTTTCTCTTCTTTCTTTTCCCTCTTGTTTTCTTTTTCTTCTCTTTTGCAAATGAAATGAATTAGCTAAGTATAGAGAATTAACTCATCTCATCTCCCACCAACTAACCTAACCATCACTACATCAAAATAGGGATGTAGCGAAGGAAATTTTGTGAAGGAATTTATTCCTTCACATGAGGAGTTGTTTAGCGAAGGAACAGTGAATGAAAAAAGTATAGTGACAATATAGTTATTAGCAAAAGAAACATCCTTCACAATTTCTGTTTTTTTTCTCGCAAAATTAGGGCGATAGAAAGATTTTTGGAGTCAATTTATGATGAAAATTTGGAGGAAAAAATATATTTAGTGAAGGAATTATTACTCACCATATATTATTGTTCAGAAGTTTTTTGCGAGAGATAAAATTGGTCCCTATTTTATTCTAAATAATTTTTTATAATTAATTATGGTGAATAAAAATTGTAAAATATTATAAATTGGTAATAAAAAATTATAATAATTAAGACTATTTTTGTGGAACGGATGTGTTAAATTAACTAATAATTATTTTTTCGTTCCACAAAACAGTTATATTTCAGTTTATCATTAACTAATTTATGACATCTTAAAATTAAAATTAAAATTTATTTAAGTTTTTGAAATAATAATTTTACAAATTAAAATTAAACTCTTTTTTGAAGAAGAGTTCACAAACACCAATTTAGGTTTCTCCTCTCCACCTTAGCCAAAAATTCATGTACGAATGTTTCAATTAGAGAGGTTCATGCACATGCGTTAATCATGGACATAATAAACGAATCAGAAAATTAATTGAGCAGTTTAAAAGTTAAAACAGTACAGAGGCAAACCAAATCATTCAATCGATACTCCCAGTCTCATTCTCTGCAGTGCCTAAACCCCAAATCGCATCACTCTCTGCCTGCCCAATTGCGTCTCCACCTCCGGCCTCTCTGCGTCTCTGCCTCCGTTCCACTGACTATTGGTACGTCAATTGTTTTGGTTGTTTGTTCTTCATTCCACGAATTAAGGCTAGGGTTTGAACATGTCTATGAGCAATTTAAAAATAGGCATGAATTGTACTGAAATAAGAATACATGGCTCATGAATTGTCGAATTAGACTAAGACGAAAACCTCAATTGAATATATCTAATAGATTGTAGTTACCTTTTTTAGTTTTCTTATATCATAATAATCATCCGTTTGTGGCGGATTTCATGTTTATAGAGGTCAATTTCATGTTTATGGTTTTGAGTATTTTGAAATGAAGTGTTTGTGTATAATGCACATGAAGTGTTTGATAAAATGTCTCACTCTGTAGTCAAATATTTTGTTGGTGTTACTATTTTCTCATTTGGGGATTGTCTGATTCGTGTAGTATATTTTTAAATATTTGACTGATTACTATAAATCACTTGTATAGTTATAGGAATGGTCTAATTATGGAAAGATATCTAATTGTGGAAGGGACAAAAAAGGAAAATTTATGTCCTACTTTGGAATGGAGGAGGTATATATTACTATTCAGAAGCATGCACCACTGACTTGTCTACATTAGTTTTGTGGCTCAAGTGTGGGCACTTTACAATGTTGAATCACTGATATTTAATGTGGCTTTCAGAGGTTAAGGTTCCAATATCAATACTGGGAGGTGAGATTGACCAACATTATCCGCCAGAGCTCTCTAAGCAATTTGAGGAGGTGTTAGATAGTAAGCCTGAGGTATGAAATTATATCAACCTCAACCTCAACATTTAAAATTTTTTTTCTTCACTAATGTATTCATATGTTGAGTTATCTTATAGTGGTCTTGTCCTGCCTAAAATATATTGCTATAGTGATCTATTCTTGTGTTGGTGATCGAGTAGTAGGAATTTATGTGTTTTATCCTCTAGATGGTTTGTATTGGTAGTGTGAAGGTGGTTTCAGTTTCTTGTTGTTTTTAAATTATTTGCAGGTTGATTCGTTTGTGAAGATATTTCCAGGTGTTGCACATGTTTGGTCCGTGAGGTACAAGGATGAAGATGAGGCGGCTGTGAAGTCCGCGGAAGAGGCACACCGTGATTTGTTGGACTGGTTTGTTAAGTATCTTAAGTAAGAAATATTATATATATTGGTACGTAGTGTGTGAGGTAGGATGTGAGCATGCAGGAGATCACACACCAAGATTAATTGAATTGGTTTTGATGGATCAATAAATGTGGACTACCTTGCCTTGGCTTGTATTAGTCATGTGTCACTAAACTGCTTGCTGCCTGTCTATGGTTAAAATTATTAGAAGAGGAAAATGTATGTTTTAAGCCCAGTATATTATGAGGACTACTTTGAAGATTAATATGTTTGGTTACTGCTCTGTGTTGAAGGGCTATTCTAGCATGACCCTCCTATTTGAATTGACAAAGAGAAACATATTGTTGCTGCTTTCAGCTGATTTGGCTCACTTGTTAGGCTGGTTTCACTATGTTCCAGTTGGGTTATATTTTGAAGTCTCACATGTAGAATCAAATTATATTTCTTATAAATGCATGCATCATTTTTTAATTTTTATTACTATTTGGCATTTTATTTCTACAGAGATTTGATGTTAGTATTGAGCATTCAACAAATATATCCGAGTTCATTCATGGATTTCTTGATAAGCTTATTGGAAAATTAAAAGAACTGGAAAGTCGTGCACTTCACGTTGGTGAGGTCCAGAAAAAGAACATAATTGAATTTAGATGGCTACTGTGTAGATATGTTGTGATTTTGTAAATTTTGTTGACTTACCTTTAGAAAGTTTTTTTAAACCAAATGTCCTATTACATTGTTTTGCTTTCATATGGGAATATTTTTATGAAGTTTGTTTTTTCCAAATATGTATGGAAGAGAGGCAGCTCAACCTATTGAAGACAGCAAGACTGCATGTGATGAAATCTTTGTCCTACCTTATAAAAGTTTTGGACATGCTTGTTGTGGTAAAGAGCAATGGTGATCTAGATACAAAGACGGGTTTTGATGGGGCAAAGTAAGTATTTTCCTAGACCCATAAATTTCAGCATGTATGTTACATTGTTACTGCTACTACATTAATAAATGGTTGACTCCTATTTGATCTATACAAGTAATGTCCCACATAGAGAGATGCCTCATTCTAAATTTGACCATAAAAAACATATATATATATATATATATATATATATATATATATATATATGTGTGTGTGTGTGTGTGTGTGTGTGTGTGTATTTATGTCTTTATATATCTTCCTCTGTGATATGACATCTTGTGTATAGTTGTGTGCAGTTTTCTGTTTTCAATATAAATAGATAACATGTTCCAAGGACTTTGACATATGTGTTTTAGTGTAAAGTTTTAACATTGTACTTATAAGATGTCACTAATACTGTACTACATTATATATATATATATCATTAGGCCTTGTCTTAGTATAAAATATAGTGATCTGGATGGTATGTAACAACTTGATTTTTAATTGAAACAAAAATAAGGTTGAGTCTAACCTCTCTCTATCTATCACTCTCTATCTCAATCTCTATCCTTCTTCCCCATTTTCCATCAAAATCCCTTTAATTCTACTTAATCTTCTTTAATATCCCGTTGTTGATAACTGATTGTATTAATTCATCAACCAACTAGTGCCTCATATTGTGGATATCTTTATATGATATTTCTACCCATGAACTATGTTGACGTGTCATTAGAATATTTGTTTATTTATTTTCATTCATTTTGTTGGCATTTGCTAACATGTAAAATAACTAGGCTCCTAGTTAATAATCTTGCATGAAGAAATTTAATGTTAGGAAATTTAAGGAGGGTAGGTCAACTTTCAAGTTAGATCAGGAACTTTGGAACCGTGTTTGTTGCTTGCAGAATCAGGGGCCAAAGCTGCTCAACCAACCATTGCCACCACCTTCACTTGTCAAATTCTTATTATTTGAACTGCTGCTCTCTGGACCTCCAAGAAAGAACTGGGGCCTAGAGCAATACTTTATTAGTTTGTTTGTTTTTTTTGTGGCAATTTTATGGTGTATTAAATTGTAGCATGAGTTTTATACTGGTCTTTACTTTTTAAAACTAAATTAGGAATCTTTAGCGCATAATGATTATATGCACATGCGGCTTTAATTACTCCATTAATTTTAGCAAATAACCTTATAATTATGTGCAAATGTTGTTTTAATCACTCCATTAATTACCTTAGTTTTTTCATATAGCGAATGACTACTAGTACTAGCTTTGGTTTTGCTCATTATTTGCATTCCTTGTTTCTATTTCAGGGAAGAATATTCTGAATTGGTATGGTCCTAGAGCTCAGTTTATTGTTACAGAACTAGAGTTTGTTAAAGAAATATTGAATAATAGAGATAAAACTTATCAGAAAGTAGATACAGAAGGGTACATAAAGAAGTTATTAGGAGACAGTCTTGTGATAGCAAGTGGCGATAATGAGGCTTATATATAACACGAGGCCTTGACAAATCCCCAATTAGACAATACCCGGTACCCAATTCAATACACGAGGCCTTGACAAGTGGTTTGTTTATGCTTCTATTACAGTTGGTGCAAAACTGATTATTATGCTTGCTATCAGATTTAGATTTACACAAATATGTGTCATCACTTACAATCATTATTTTGAATGTTGACAGCGAATGTATATTCAGATACCTGACCCTTGATACAGTCGGTATTGGATGGATACAATGTATGTATATTTGCATATGGCCAAATTGGTTCTGAGGCAACTGGAGACAGGCTTAAGGAAGCACAACATATATAAACAAATCTTTATCTGCCTTTGGAGATTTCATCTTTGCGTTGGACCTAGCTAACATGATGTACACTTCATTCTATCTAGTTCGTTGTTATTTTTTCAGTTTTCTTGTGTTAGTTATTAAATATTGTAAGTACTATGATCTTTGGGATATCAAGACATAATAACAAATTTTGTACTTATCGTGACTTGAGCATTATCTATTTATATTTGGAGTATTAGTTTTAATTATTGGCTCTTTATGCATTAGTTTATCAATTAGTTTGAAATAGGTATGATATTTATATTAAATTGAAATATTAAATTTAATATTTATTATAGCAATTACTAAAAATAATAGTAATAATAATAAATATGAAATCATTGATTTAAAAATTAATTATAATTTTCAATGAATTTTGATTATTTAGCAATTAATTTTATATTTACAAATTAATAATTTGTGAAGGAATTTTTCTCACTAATTTGAAAAAAGATTCTCAATTTATAATTAGTAAAGGAAAATATTCTCTCGTTAAATAAATTTGTTCTTCACAATATATTATTTGTGAGGGAATCAAGTTATTCACTAATTTCAAATAGTCCTTCTTAAAATATTATTTGTGAAGGAAATCAATTTTTCACTAAATAACAATATTCCATGACTAAATACAATTTGTGAAGGAATAAGTTATTCACAATATATTTTTCACAAAAAACATTTAGTTACTACTTAGCGAAGGATACCCAATTGCGAGGAGGTCTAATGCGAGCACTCGTGTGAAGGAAATATTTCTTCGCAATAAATCACTTGCGAGAGATATAGGACCTTTAGTGAAGGATTTGTCCTTCACTAGAGATCATTTTTGGTGTAGTGCATCCTCTTAGGTTAAACTAACTCATGTGAGGTAAAGGACTAAAAGGATGTCACTTGGGACTTATTGGTTAAGAGGCTTAAGAAGATAAACTAGCATTCAATGCCTTGTGCCACCTAATGCCCATAAGTATACTCCCCTCCTTGCTCCATATATCTGGATCTCCCTTATTCCTAGCTCCATTTTGTCTTTCTTTATCCCATATGTTTAATCACCAACACATGACACATGCCCCTCCACTTGTCATTCATCCTCTTTAGCTTCTCATTAAATCACATGCTAATCTGCTAGCAAATGACACATGGTCTCCAAGTTCTTTGGCTTCAAGTCCAAGCCAACCTTTTAGCTTCATGCTTACAAGAGTTGGCTTCAAGTCTTCAAGTCATGGCTTTAAGACTAAAGCCACACTAACCTAGCCAAGCCCCTTTCATTTTCTAACCAAACCTTTAAAACCCTAGGCTTAGTTAATTCAACTAAATTTAATTAGTCCAACTAAATTTAATTAATTATTTTATTTTCTAGTTTCTTTCTAGTTAACTTTCATAATTCATTTAGTTAGCAAAACGTCCATTTTACTCTTTCATACAATTGATTAGGGTTTAATTCTCGAACTAACACTACTACAAAACAGTAAATAGACAACGCAAAAAAAACGTTATGATTTCTGTCAGAAAAACGTCGTGATTAAGAGTGTTATCTATTTGACACCCTTACACAACGTTTTTAAAACGTTGTAGTTAAGCACAATACACAACGGTTTTTAGAAAAAAAACGTTATAAATTTATTTTTTAAAAATTAACAGATGCTTAAAAACGTTGTAGAAAGTATAATTCCACAACGTTTTTTGAATAAAAATATTTTTGTTTAGTATATCAGACAACGTTTTTTAAATGTTGTAGATAAAAAAAAAAAGAAAAAAAAAAGATATAGTTCAACTATATTACCAATGCACCTGCAATATCCTAATGTCATGATATATATCCAAAATGTATCAACCATTCAAAATACATCCCAATAATACCATTTATTTACAATTTCAAATTACTACATCCACAATATATACCAAAATGTATCCATATATACATCTCAAATTCACTTTTCAATATATTGAATTGTGAATTTGATTACATGCATCCACAAAATAAACCAAAATATCCATAAAATTAAGCTACTACCTAAGCATGTGCAAAAAATCCTAGTTCTCCCAAAATACGTACATTCATCTAACATATTCACCGTTAACTCGAGGCTCTACATAAGAACGAAATTTGATGTCATTACATTTGTTTTCACTGAGCAGCACAGTATTGCATCAGAGTGATTCCATAGTTGTTTCAAGACGGCATCACCCACTTGAGAGTCTGCCTGAAGGAGATCTACACCAGTGTGAACCCTGATATGGAATGCAAGACAAGAAAATCAGGACAAGGCTAGAAAAGCTCAGTTCAGGATAAACAAAGAAACACAAAAACTGAAGCTTTTACATTTAAATTATTTTCTAGAATCGACTATTTAAAGCATACTATACTACCCAAAAAAATCCAGTAAACAACAGCAAGAAGTCAATTTCGCGGGTTCTTATCAAGGTTGAAGTGCAAGGCATTGATAATATTGATCATATGTTAAGATGATCTGAATTTCTCACCTGTAGCTCCTACAAATCCAGCGAGCAAGAGCAAGAGCCTCAGGAGAACCAGGTAGTGGTTTTGGCCCCAAATGGGAGCTAAGCTGGGAGGGGGCAATAGCTGTGGCAACACACTAGACAGATCCCACAACACCATGCACAAAAGGAAGAGACAACACATCCTTTACCTGAATGTATTCATGGTGAGTAAAATTTCCTTGGCGCAACGTGGAATTGAACCCTGCATTTTTACCCAAAACTTATTAACCTGATCCAAAAAAGAGCACTTAGCTTTTGACACCAAAAAATACACAACCTCCATTAAACACAATTAACTGTTGATTATTAAGGATGATGGAGTTGGAGCACAATCTTAGAATTGTAACACAGCAGTACAGACCAATGATCAAAGATCTGTGTGGAAAGAAAATGGAGAAAACCAAACTTTGTTTATTTTGGACAGGGCATCAAATAATATACCCAAACATTAATAACTCCTCAAGGAGGGGCCTACACTACCAACCATAACAACTACTCCAATATATTCATTTTACTAGTTAAGTAGATCTTTTATATTCACTAGTATAAGAATGTACTGCACAGGAAGAAGATTTAACACACAAAAGAATAAGACTCAGATGGTACCTTGGTAGGAATACATCCATACCTGCATAAACGGAGGATTGGAGGTACGTCTTTCCAGTTTCGACCATGTCAATGCCATAGCTGGTTTCCTTCTTCCTGCAATAATGTCACCAGATATTGCTTAGAAAATTAAACATGAATACATAGGCCTAACTGGAACCATAGTACTGAAGCAATATATACCTAATGTGAAAAAATATTATAGGGTATTAAACAAATAGGAATAAATTAAATTAAGGAACCACTTACACGCATTGGGTCTTGTCAGCACAATCACAGTTGTTGCCACAGGTGCTCGACGTAGCTATAAGTAATTGAACAACTTGGAAGAGAGATATTGTGAAGTTGATTGCTATTAGATTGAAGCTCTTTTGTGCTTGGTCAGGTATTTATAGATGGAGGAGTGCACTGAGGTATTATCAGATATGGGTTGGGTAAGGTGAACCACAATTAATGACTTCCTTCAAGGCATGAGAGGAGCCAACTGCCTGGGCTGTGGGCTGGCCGCTGATCCTCCTCTCATGTCATTATCATTCCTCTTTTAACATACAGACCATAATTTGAAAAACGTCAAATTATGCGATAACATGAGATAAAAAATGAAATAAAAAATGACTCAAACATTATAATTTATGTTAACCACCACCCACCACATCCACCACACAGATGATACTAAAAATATTATCAATAATCACTCCATACAAATTATTTGGCCTCAAATTTTAACACTTGAAAGAAACTAATGGGAAAGGCCTGACAGCTATCGAAGAAAGTTTGAAATAGAGGAAGTACTTAATTACTAATATACGAACATGGAACTTGAGATAAACGGCTACATCAACTTTCTATTAAATGAAACCCAAACCTCATTATCCCAGAAAGAGTTACGGTAAGAGTAATATCAAGACCAGAAATACAGATATTATATGAATACAGAGTAATCAAATTTTCCCAAGATGATCACCTAGCAAGTCCCTATAATTCATTCAACTTTTGACAAGGAAAATTATAGATACTTCTCGGTTCCAAAGAAAAAATGGGCAGGACCTCACTACCAATGTGCTTCAGAAGATTGATAGCAGCCATAAAACATGAAACATGACAGTAAGACTTGATAGTTGCTAGTAGCTACTGAAGCGTCAGCAGATCTGGTTGATGTACTCGATTCAGAGATCAGCTTTATCCCTTGTAGAAACACCTAGAAGCTTAGCCAGTTCTCCACTTTCATAGGCTTCAACTGTATCTGTTGCCCGGAATTCATGGATTGTTCTAGTGTGAATCATTGGTAAAATTATAATTTTCAAAAAATATTGAAAGGGATTTTTTATTTTTTTTTGGGTAAAATTATAATTTTCAAAAAAAAAAATTACTTGGATGTTCTTCAAAATAAAAATAAATCAAAAGCCCATAATTTGGCCATTTATTTAACCACCACCAATCAAAAAAAAATAAAAATCAACACCTTCATTAAGAATATACTGATTCAAAATTTTCCAATAAATAATGATTTCCTGCAATTACTTTATAATCTACGAAGGTCCTAGCTTAAACTCGAAATATATCAGCATGTTAGAACATAATGATGTTATAGTTTCAAATTTCACTTCCTCAATTATCTCAGTCACCATCAAGCAATTCCAATTTCCAGTAGGGTGTTTTTGGAAAACACAATATCCAGCACTTTCTCACCAAGCAATTGACCAAATTATAAAACGAATCTTAACATTTGTCAGAGAAACAAATGAAAGCTTGACAAGAGAAAATAGCTATAAATGAAATACAGTGCGCTTACAGCTCTTATCGATGGAGAGAGATAAACGGAAGTTGCAGATTTATATCGCAATATTTTAGTGGACTTAGGGTTTTTCGGGTATTATTCACTTTAAGTTGTGCCGTGGCCGTGGACACCGAAATCAACAGTTGTTGCATTCGAAGGGAGAGAAAAAGCATCACCGGATAGGAGAGGTCGCCGGCGGTGCGATGGCGGAGTGCGCGGCGGTGTGTTGCTGCTGTCCTTGTGCGCTGATGCATCTGCTGATACTCGTAGTCTATAAAGTCCCCACGGGTCTCTGTATGAAAGCGTGGAGGAAGAAGAAACGTAAGCGGTTACTGAAGAAGCAGACGAAGAATAAACAGCAACAGCAGCAGCAGGAGGAAAACAAGAAAAGCGATTTATATTGCAGATTTCTTTTCTATTTCTATTTTCTCGCCCTTTCTCGTTTTCAGCTTCCTTCGGGTTTCGTTTCTCCATTTGTGATCAGAGTTC
The DNA here is from genome assembly GCA_020205605.1 of Panax ginseng. Lineage (NCBI taxonomy): Eukaryota > Viridiplantae > Streptophyta > Magnoliopsida > Apiales > Araliaceae > Panax > Panax ginseng. The sequence goes on along the minus strand of CM035131.1, from coordinate 30,956,389 downwards.
GAGTCTTCGAGATCTGAGATGCGACGAGAGTAACAGAGTTTGGGATGATTCTTGTCACTTGAGACCTGAGATGAGATCTGGGTTTGGGATGATTCTTATCACTTGAGAGTTGACGGTTATATTAGGTTTGTAATATCCATGAACATGTAACAAATTACATACATAGAGCGGAAGCGTGATTATTAATTAGATGAAAAGAAATGGAGATCATCATTTATGCGCAATTATTAATTAGATGAAAAGAGATGGAGATCAGATTCATAACCTTGTAGAAACTAGCTTCCTCAAGGACGAGTTCACCTCCAATTCCTTTTCACGTTCAACTTGCATCCACCGAGTTTGATTTCTTCCTTTGATTAACGTTAGCCACTCAAGTTTGGCCACTAAAGGTGATCCACCAAAGAAGAACAAGTATTCAAGAAGATGAGTGTTTGGCAAATCCCTAATTCTATCTCTATAGAATATTCTCCCAACTCTTGGAATTGTCATTAACTTGTGTAAACCTTACCCATAATAAAACTCCTCTTATTTATAGATGTAAGGAACTCTCCTAAACTATTTACGAATAGGGTTTTATTTTAATTAATTAAACTCCTTTAATTAATTAGGCTTCCTAATCTAATTAGGAATAATTAATTAAACTCTTTTAATTAATTAATTAAGTGATAGGCAAATAATTAATACATTTTAATATTCCCATATTTATTATTTTACATGCTTATTTTATTTAAGTAATACATTTTATTTTGTTTTGTAGGAAATAACATTTATTTTTTTTGGAGAGCAAATAAAGGATTTATATCCAACTTTTATAAATGGAAAAGGACTGGGATGATTACCATATAGAGATTGAAGTCAAGAAGAAAAGAATAGGAAAAAAGGAACAAAAAAGAGTGTCCAAGTTCAATGAATCTAAATTAGGCCCCTAATTTATTTTCCCTATAAATAAGTCTTGTTTTTAGAGAGGAGTATTAGGTATTGTATTAGTTTAGGTTAGGTGTATGAGGAATAGATTAAATTACTTTTTCATTGTACGTTCGTTGGATTATCGTTAATTAAAAGGAGTTTTCTTATTTATTTTTAATCTTCTTCTTTTCTTTATTTCAGTTAGTTTAATTATTTTCATGTCTAGCTAATTTCTTTAATCTAGGATGAAGATGAAATTAAATAATTATTCTTGATAATATTTTTCATCTCTTCTATTATTTATGCTTTTATGTTTAATTGATTCCGCATTCATGTTTTATTATTGAAATACCTTCGTTTTATAGTTATTATGTGATTTTAAATTAATTAAGAAGTTTTGATAGATTATTGTTAGGATATGAGTTTTTCATAATCAATGCTTGCTCAAAGAAGTTTTGATGGGTTATAGTTAATCCTTAAATTTTTATAGTCTATGTTTGCTCACGTTAATTGTAAATTACTAAATTAAAGAGAAGGGAGATCAAAATCATAGTTGAGTTATAAAAATAGAAAAGATTGAATTATATGTTTTATTTATTATTTAATGGATTCGGATTCCTAGATTGTTTCCTCATTATTAGTTTTCGTATTCTAGTTTATCAATCTCAATCTTTATTTCTAATTCGCCTAAAATAGATATTAAAGATACATTAAAATTAATCTAGTCTCCGTGGGTTCGACATGTACTTGTTAGTTCTTCAATTCGACACTATACACTTGCAGTATATAATTTTAACACATCAAGTTTTTGGCGCCGTTGCCAGGGACTAGACTTAATTTTACATTCCTTAATTTTTATTTATTCAAATTAGTTTTTTTTCTTCTTCTAATATTTTTTTTATTTTTCAAGATTATCGAAGCGGATCAACGGTGCGGAAAGACAAGATTGCTGCGCTTTTCCTGGTATTTTGTATCCTAACTCAAAAACAGAAAAGAAAATTAAAAAAATTAAGTAGCTTAATTTTTTTTGTTAGTTAGAAAACTAATTGTTGCATTCATGCATTCACTCACGTAGAACACATCCTGTTAGGTTTTTATTTTTATTTTTTGTCAAATATAAAATGTGGTGATTGGTGGATGATTGAGGTACGTCAAATTTCTCCTTCTTTCATTATTCACATAGTTTTATGACATTTTATTTGTGCATTTTCATATTTAATCTAACATTATAGGCACAACATGTAACAAGAGATAAGGTGGGGATTTCGTCACCTTCATTGGCCCACAAACCACCCATTCATTTTACATAACCTTGCCTTAATAAAATTAAGTAGACGTTGGCCCCTAGGACTCTCGAGCTAAATTAGGACAAGCGACTCCAAGAGGAAACTAAATTTTAAATTAATCAAACTACTGGTGTTTAGGCAAGTGGTTCAAAAGGTAAACACCTAAAGAACGTGTGGTTATTCAATTAGTCACCGTACCTATGGAGAGACTCCCACCTTTCTTACACTTACCTGGTTAGTGGTGTGATTAATTTTGAATTTGGTGGACCTTGCGGTGTAACTTGGAATAGTTACGAGCTGTTTAGATTTTATTTAGGTTAACCGTAGAATTAAGATTTTTATTTTATTTTTTATTATATTTTTTTTGTGACTATCTTGGTTAGTTGTCTATTTGTTTTGTGATTTGTAAAAAAATGAATTCTTATTATAGTTGGAATAATAATTTTGCTTGAAATCAAGAACCCTATGAAAATTTTAATGCACACCAAGTAAATCAATTTTTTTCAACATATGAAAATCCTTATCTATGTCCATATCTATATCCATATCCATATTTAGATCCAAAACCTCAATATTCACAAGAATTATCAAATGAAGAAGAGGAAAGACTTAGTGCCTTGGAGAAAACTACAGAAGTTTTGATGGAAGATTAATTTAGCATTATATCTCGTCTAAAAATTCAAATGAGTCGATGAGCCACCATAATAAATGAACAAGAGGTGGGTGAGTTTTCTAGTAACTTTGAGGTTAATTTTGAAAATCTTAATGTCTGTGAAAATGATGAGAAAAATAAAAATTTGTATTCAATTCTATACAGTTTGAGTCAAGACAATTTGAGGAATCTAAAGAATATGAGTCTATGCCTAAAATTGATCATGTCAAATTTAATGAGTCTATTGAAAAAGTCTATAAGCCTAAAGCTCCATACCCTGAAAGACTTATTCTTAAAAAATTACCTAGTAATTTTTTGGACCAACCCATTAAAGTAAACATGATTCAAGAGTTGTCAATGACCCGAGAAATAATTGAAAATAGACTCTTGATTGAAAAAGATCAAATTGATTTTTTCTTAATTAAATCACACTGACCAAAATTGGAATGAAACTGAATATTTAGATAAGGTTAATAAGCTGAGATTCACTACATATAAGTAAACTAAACTAGAACATGTATTTGAACCAATTTTTTCATCCTTTGAACATGTTAGTGAAAGTTTTTTTGAGGTAAATTTTAAGCATAATTATGATGAAAATTCTGACTATTTTCAATTTCCTAGACCTCCTGAAAATCATGACAAAACCACATTCACTTACCCATTTGCATCATTCATTTATAGTCACATAATTTTTAGGATTTATGAAATTTGTAGATATGTACATTTGTTTTCTTTCTCATCGCATTTTTTCTAGCGAGAATAAAACCCCACATGCACAAGGTATAATTCTTTTCATTTCTTTGTTCTCTATTTTTCATTTGTATACATTGAGGACAATGCATGATTTAGGTATGGAGGGTTTGTTTGTATTATTGTATTAGTTTTTTTTTTAGGAAAATAGAGTTAAAAAACAAAAAATTAAAAAAATTAAAAATTTTGTTCGACTTTTTATGGATTGAATTTATTCTAATAAGTGTCTGTGGAGTTAAAAATTCATGAGTAAGATTAAAAGATTTAGAACTCTTGAACTTTTGATTAGATACGAAATATTAGTTCGAAACACCATATGGATTAAAATTAATTTCACAAGCATTTTTACACTTCACGTTTGCATTAATTCTTAGTTGTGGGGGTATAAACATTGATTCGAGTAATTTCAAGAAAAAAAGAAAACAATTGAAAAAAATAAATAAATAACTGCTTCAATGTCCATTGAACGAAATAACTGGGTATTAAAGCCTCAAGAACCATCAATATTCTCGCTGAAAAGTGTGATGGATAAAAGTAGCTTGACTAGTCTAATTTTGTGACATTTGTTACTCGAAAGTTAAGAAGTCCTTAGGGGTGTCTTTACACCTAGTGCTCTAAAGCCAATTGGTTTGAGAGTCATTGATCCAACGCTCATTACATGAGTAACTCTGAAAAGCCTAAAAAAATGAGACATTGCACAAGTCAAGACAAAAAAATGAAAAAAAAAAAGAAGAAAAAGAAAAATGAGTTTGCTTCATTTTCATGGTAAAAATCCATACTAAGAGTTACATCATATACACATGCATGCATCACATGAAATTAATTTAATGAAGGATGGTGTCTAAAATGAAGATTGAGTATTTTTGATAAGGTGAAAGTGTGATTTTGAATTTAATCTTGCTTATATATAATGCTATTTTTATTTACTTTTTTATTTTACTCGAGGACGAGAAAAAGCTATGTATAAGGGTATTTGATAGACACATAATTAATACATTATAATATTCTCATATTTATTATTTTACATGCTTATTTTATTTAATTAATACATTTTATTTTTTTATAGGAAATAACATTTATTTTTCTTGGGGAGCAAATAAAGGATTTATATCCAACTTTTTTATATGGAAAAGGACTCTAGGAGGATTACTATATAGAGATTGAAGTCAAGAAGGAAAAAAAGAGGAATAAAGGATAAAAAAAAAAGTGTCCAAGTTCAATGAATCTAAATTAGGGCACACATTTATTTTTCCTATAAATAATTAAGTCTCTTCTTTTTAGAAAGAAGGAGTATTAGGTATTGTATTAGTATAGGTTAGGAGTAGGAGTAAATTAAATTACTTCTTCATTGTACGTTCGTTGGATAATCGTTAATTAAAGAGAGTTTTCTTATTTATTTTTAATCTTCTTCTTTTCTTTATTTCAGTTAGTTTAATTATTTTTCATGTCTAGCTAATTTCTTTAAAATCTAGGATGAAGATGAAATTAAATAATTATTCTTGATAATATTTTTCATCTCTTCTATTATTTATGCTTTTATGTTTAATTGATTCCGCCTTCATGTTTCGTTATTGAAATACCTTCGTATTATAGTTATTATGTGATTTTAAATTAATTAAGAAGTTTTGATAGATTATTGTTAAGATATGAGTTTTTCATAATTAATGCTTGCTCAAAGAAGTTTTGATAGGTTATAGTTAATCCTTAAATTTTTATATATAGTCTATACTTGCTCATGTTAATCGTAAATTACTAAATTAAAGGGAATGGAGATCAAAATCATAGTTAAGTTATAAAAATAGAAAAGATTGAATTATATGTTATGTTTATTATTCAATGGATTCAGATTCCTAGATTGTTTCCTCATTATTAGTTTTCATATTCTACTTAATCAATTCTCAATCTTTATTTGTAATTCGCCTAAAATAGATATTAAAGATAAAATAAAATTAATCCAGTCTCTGTGAGTTCGACCTGTACTTGCCAGTTCTTCAATTCGACATTGTGCACTTGCAGAACATAATTTTAACACATCATTAACCTCCTAATCTTATTAAGAATATGTGAGAGTACTTTTATTAATTAATTCCCAAACTCTTTAGGAATTAAATAATAATAATAGTAATAATAATAATAATTCTTTTTATTAATTTATACTCCCTCCGTCCCAAATTAATTGCTCAGTTTTGACTTTTTTAAGTCAAGTTGACTATTTTTAGAATTAATAATTAAGCATATATAAATATATTTCTAAAATTATAAAAATTGGGGTTAGTAATAAATTGTATATACTTTCTTTTGGTTATAATCTCTTCACCTATATTTTAGCAAAAATAATAAAAAAATTAGTTTTAAAAATGGTCAATTTGACTTTAAAAAGTCAAAACTGAGCAATTAATTTGGGACGGAGGGAGTATTTAATATTTTCAAAATATCAAATAATAAATATTAAGTTATTTAATTTATTCTATCACCATGGATTAAATTAAATACATTTAACTTATTATTATGATTATGTCATTTACTTCTTAAATAAATATTCTTTCTTTTATGGTGTGACCATTTAGGTTCTCCATATTAAACCGATTGTGAATAATTTAATTAGAACAATTTTAATCTTATTTAAATAAATAAATAAATATATTTATTTATTTAAATAAATAAATAACATTTATTCTACAATAAGGATAAGCCTCCTTAGCTATCAACGACTTTCCATATAATATAGATTTCAACATTAATTATAAAAGAACCTTTGAGTAAATAGTTACCGTACAATTCAATCATTCCACCATAAAATATCACAATTAAATATAAGACATGAAATTACTGTCAAGTCTTATTTTATTTAATTATATGTATTTCGATTCTTAAATGTACAACTCCAAATAATCCAAATTAGAAACTTATTTATAATTTCATTCTGCCTTGGCCAAGGACTATTGGGTTGTCATTTATCGAACCACATATGACATTCTATTCTTTTACTAGAAGCGGTAGACTCTTTGTTGATCATTCATTATCTTCATGTACAACTTTGTATACCCAAACATATCCTTTGATATATCTTAAGGGTCTTAAGGGACATGTCAAAGTATAAATCATCATAAATAAGATACTATGATGATCTCAAGTCTAAGGATCACTTGTACTACTACCACTACAAGAATTCCTGTTGACAGGTAAGTAAAACTCCATTATGTATTCCTTAGTGAACCACATTCAATGAACTTAATTTCTAATAAGCACATACTTACTTGCTTTAGTGTCTTCACACAAATGATCATGAGATCAATCAGCCTCATCCAATGAGCAAGCAACGTACGTACCAATCTATCTGGATTCACTAATCCCCTTTTTAGTAATTCAACGGTTGGGAACAATTTTAGTTTATGAGCTATCTAAGAATTTAGATCTCATTAGCATGATCATCATCTTGATTCTAAAAGTATTGCTCAAAACTATGAGTTTATCACATATTATAAAAATAACACCATATAGATAAATTCAAAGCCTTTAATTAAACAATTCTTTTATTAATAATGAATAAGATTGTTACAAAGTATATGTTTTATCATCAAACATAATTGGCTTGTGTACATACTACTTTCAGGTTATCCGATTTCTTTCTTGTTAGATTTTCCTAACTCGTTTAACATGCGAAAATTGTGAAATTTCTTTCGTTGATTTTATTGGAGATTACGTCTCCCGTCCTCAAATAAACGATGTGTCGCCCTTCGAAAAATCACAAAATCAAAAAAATTGAAAAATCAAAAAATCAAAAAAAAATAAAGTTGCGTTTTTAGAGTGAATAGTGTTTTTACGACTTTTCCTCAAAAAAACTTTTCTTAGAGATTTCATCTCTCCATAAATAAACTCTATGAAGTAATTCGAAAAGAACATTTATTAGTGTTCGTTTTATGAATAGTGTTTTAGCGTTTTTCTCGGAAAAAATATTTTCTGCCCAAATCTCTTAACACTCGTATATAATTACGTAACACATAAACTAGGTCATTAATCGACCTAAATCACACAACACAAAATAATATTTAAAAAATTTTATTTATTAAATATTCTCATCGGAAAAACTAATTTCAAGGCTATCCAAATTCTCGGGTCGTCACATGCGCGGCCAGAAATAATTGACTAATTTTTTTTCCAAATAAGGAATGTTCATTCTCAGACTTGTGCCCAAACCAAAAAATTAAGTTGGACAGCTCTATCTAACATCAATAATATTTCAAGACTTGTAATGAAAAACAAAGAAATATTTTACATTAGTCTAGCCGAATCAAGTAGCTTATATTCGCTTCTTAAACAATTCATGTGTAATAAAACTTGAAGATATGCATAATAGCAAGCTTAAACCAAAGATTTGTATAGATATTGAGAATTCACACAATATATAAGCATTGAGTAAATCTGAACAAGAAAACATCTCAAAACATTTATAAGAGCGTGGTCAGATGAACGTAAAAGTTTGCACACAATAATAGTTGTACAAGGTTAGAGAACTTGCCTTATGCGTTGTTTATACTTGACTTTAATCGTCCTTCGTATGTTCTACACAATTAAGTTCACATACATGTATCAATTAGTCACATATTTGACATCAATCCTTGGTTTATTTTAACTTTAGTTTATCTCTTATAATGTTTGTTTTACTTGAATCGAAAACTATTTACGTTCTTTAATACTTGCCACGACGTTTCTATGTTTGTATGTTGTGTGCCCGTCTCAATTTATGCAAACGCTTAGGCTATACACTCATGCGTACGCTTAGCGTTCCATTACTCTTAGATAGTATTAATTGATAAATCTTTAATCAACTTCCAAGTTGATTTGGTCCTCCTATCAATAGGTTAATTAATTAACCTTCACATGATTTGAGTATTAATGCATGAAAGGTTTGTAGTTAATTATATGCCTTACATTCCCCTAATTAAACAAACTCTTCTTAGAACTTCTGCAACACGGCACGGTCGCACTGGGAAATGGCTTGGAAGTGGCGCAGCCGCGCCACTTCGGCAGAGACCATAATCTGTTCTGTTTCAAGATTTCTAGAATTCATAACTTTCATGCCTCCTTCTTAACTTCATAATTTTCACCCCAGAAGTCCAAATGACTTGAGACTTGATCCTACTCCTAGACCATACAACAATGTACAAATTCCACCAAAGCTTGATCTTTATAAACATCTTTAAGACATAGAACATAGAGCTTAAAAACATGTGTTTAACACAATTCTTAGTTTTAACTAATTTGCTAAAACTTTTCAAAAATCCTTTTTGGATTGCTTTGAAACATCCATACATTTAGAGTTAACCTATAGCTCATTTATGTACCACCATTTCACATGTACAGCAACTAATTCTCATATTTTAGCAAAATAATCTCATTGAAGCACTTTATCAAACAAATTGAGGGCATAGGTTTAAAAATCAGATTTCATATGTATTGGAACATGTTTAACATCCATTTTTTTTCATTAACTGTCCATCCTTATACTTCCAAACCCTTCATGGTTCCATATTTAAACTCCCACAACCATGCACAATAGTTTAAACAAATTTTTACATATGAATTTACCCAATTTGTAAGAACATAGCAAAAGTATATGAATTACCTCTTGTTTGATGAATTCTTGCTTTAGGTTGTTCCTAATTCCTCTTTTGTCAATAATTTGATGAAATACTTCCTCAACTTCAATTGCTAGCTTCGGTTTCTAAGGAGTTTAGATAATTCTTCGTTTATGGAAAGAAGGTGTAACACTTGGGACATGAGAGGGAGAGATGGAACAGAATTGTGAGTAGAGATTTCTGAGAATGGAGGTTTAGGCTTAATAAACTTCCTAGCCTCTTAGCTTCCTTTATCTATTAGACATAGACTAGCTTAGTGTATGCTAATGGTCTTATAAGGCTACATCTCTTACTTGGCTACATGACTCAGCTCTCATAACATTTAGTATCTTTACTCTGCATTCCCATATAACCCATATACATGATACATACATACATTTGGGTATTATAATTACATATATTTATACACTTTTTTCCCATAAAACTAAATTAACCATCTATATTGTTTAATTAATTTAATTTCATCTTCCTCTTCATAAATTGTTTGCAAATAATTTAATTATATAATAAATATATAATTTAATATATTTTATTCTTTATTCAAATTATAAATTTTAATTTGCTAACTTGATACCAATATATATATATATATATATATATATATATATATATATATATATCATATATATTGAATCTCATCACATATTTTAAACTATGTTACCGTTATCCATGTTACATTTAATTATTGTAACATAAATACAACTATCATTGTAAGACCCCAACTTTTATGAATAAAGATGAATTTTTCTATAAATATCATTTTTGAATATTATGGTGTGGATTTAATATAATGTTATAGTAGTGGGTAATATTTACAAATTTTGCAAAGTATACAAGTTGTTATATAATATTCGATTGGTCGGGGAATATTCGTACGACGACACAATCATTGGTGGACCCCACAACGGAATTATTGTCGGAATAAGAAAACGACAGAAATATCTTTTTATAAAAATAACGGCGGAAGTTTTACCGTTAACTGTTGAAATACCCTTGTTAAAAAAATACGATGAATACGCATGCATAAGTAACACACACGGTATTGATTATTGATGCTTACGTGAGAAATCACTCAGTTATATTCAATTATTGCTACAGTAATTGTTGTATAGTATCTCACGTTATTTGATTCAATTATTGTCTATATTTTATATAATATTAAATCAATAATTGAGATGATGCAATTATTCATATTATTATTTGCAATATTGACGATGTCTAAAAAGTACTGTCGACGAGAGGTTTGGTCACCTAATTGCGCGCCAATAGGGAGAAATCCTTATCGGAAAGTCCCCTCTTTCCTGGGAATGATCTGGTTGTTAAATATTGCGAATAATAATAATGATGAATAAAGGTTGTTAAAAATATTGAGAGAATTTTTATGAAGTATTTGTGTAAATTTTGCTTATTATATGGACCCCCATTTACCCATTTTTCAAAATAATCGGTAGAAAGTTATTCAGTGTATATATAATAATAATAATAATAATAATAATAAAAATAATAGTGGGGGCCACGAGTGGGTCAGGTGGGGCCCACATGTTGGTGAATGATGAAAATTGTCACGGGTGGTTTTGTTTGCCTGCAGGGAAGGGTGTGTGTGTGTGTGTGTGTGTGTGTGTGTATATATATATATATATATATATATTTTATAAGTTTTATTTTTTATGAAAAATAGAATATATTGTATTTTATTATGCATAGTGTCTGCATAGTGTTTGCATAGTAAAGTTATACGAAATTTTGAAATCGTCCGTGATTTTTTTTTAAAATAACCGTTGCGTCCGTTTCTTAACAATACCCCTTCCATTCTCCTATAAATAGGATGCTTAGTTAGAATTGAAAATCACACCAGAATCAGAGAATTCTTCTTCTATAATTTTGAATGTATTTCTTTAGAGTTTTAAGAAGTTTTGAGCGTAGAAAACAATGAAAGTTTTCTTCAAGAATATCTCTGCTATACTAGTTGGAATACTCTTCTTTTTAAGTTAAGGGATATTATTTTTATTCAGTATTCATATGAAATAATATTTTCTTCCATACTTTGTAGTATGTAAGTAATATTATTTCGTTTCAGATTTCGAATTCTACACTCATTTTGTTAAAGTTTTGACTTCTATACTCCATGAAATTAGTAGAATATCCTTGATATTTGCGCTTCATCCAGTATCTTTTCATAGAAATATTATTCTGAGCATTCTTGATAAGTTTTAACTTTTTCATGCCGGAGTACTATTCACGGGGTTACTATTCTCAAAGTACTATTCACGGGGTACTATTCACTTAGTTACTATTCACCCAGGATACTATTCATGACAAAAATTGATTTTTTTCGGTCCAAATCATTTTTGATACAATATTATTCTTGAATTTTACTCCACAAAGCAGTATCATGTTGACAATTTGGACATTATTGAATTCTGGATAAATTAAGTTATAAATCTTTAAAAATTTATCATTTACTTTCTTTTAATTGAATTCTTATATCATTGTCATCATCCTCATGCTTATATTGTTATGAAAGTTATCTTTGGCCGTAGTGCATAGATGGACTTGGTATGATTATGACCAGGGATTATTCGGTATAATCATGACCGTAATGTTACAAATGATGTGATAAAAATCCTCATTGACCCGTAGTGCATTGATGGACAGTTGTTGACATGATCATGACCATTGATGAAAACACGAATATCCTTGGCCCGTAGTGCATGGATAATTTATGGTCGTAATACTAATGAATATCCTTGGCCATAGTGCAAGGGTGATTCGATGATGTGGATTATTTATTAAGCTGAGTCTCAGCAATAAAATTGATGATAAATTCTTTTAAATCATAGAAGATAGTAGATATCATAATCTACTTGACTCTTCTAATAGATTGCTTATTCCGCTGCAGTTAAACTTGATGTCTATTGTATTTTATCAGTTTAACACTGTTGAAGGCTAACGATAATTTATTTTGTATTATCTTAGTCATAATATTTCTTACTGGGCTAGTTGAGCTCACCTTTTGTTTTCATTGTTCTCTTCAGGAAATGAGAATATAGCTGGGACTAGTCGGGGAACGGAGTGACGGTCTAGATGTTTGCATTAGTAGTCCTCACTATTCTGTGAAATAGTGTGATAATAAATGTATTGAGGACTTATTTTGAGTTTGAATACTATCTAGAAAAAAATATTTGTATTAAAACTCACAGCTCATGTTGTATAATTAAGTTTGTATTTGTATTTTGTACCATGTATTTGACGACTCAAAATGGGTGATGTATACCTATTTTGGGGGCGTCACAATCATCATTAATTAAATAAATTTATTTATTCATCAATTCATTAAAATAAATATTTTAATCTACAAATTTTCAATTAGTGACTTAACTTCCTCATTCCATTTTGCAGCTAATTCAAGCTAGCTTATTTAATAATTTAATTAACTATTAAATATAAATTTTCAAATAAATGTATATTTTTCAAATTTATATACACATTAAACTCTTCACATAAAATCACATATTTCACAACACATACATTTATTAACTTCTTATTTAAATAATTTCCGAAAAAATCCCAGATTGTCACAAATGACACTGAAAATAGCCAAAGAAATTTGAAATTTTTTGAAGAATACGAAGGAAATGAAAGGGTAAAAGGGATGCAAGTGCTCAATTTGATATGAGAATTTGAGATGCCAAAGATGAAAATTGGTATTTTCAACAAAGTACGACTCCTTTTTATTGATTTTTTTGATTCTAGAATTGTTCAAAAGGCCCTAGTCATAGTGTGACGCCCCCAAATCCGGGTTATCTTTAACTCGGGTTTGGTGCTCACGATACTAATATACTCATTCATACTAAAAGAAAAATGTTTTATATTACATAAACATCGACTTAAATCCCAAATTCTATAGACCTTTACATAAATTATAAACCAAATATTATTACACAACATAGTACTAACAGTATTTATTACATTCACTACTTAAGTTCAATTAAGCACATGCGCTTAATAAATGACTACTCAACAACTTTGCCTTTTCCTTTGTCTTTCCCAGATGGACCAGCAACCTCAGTTTTAACTGAAAACATTATATTTAACGCAAGGGTGAGTAACAGCTTGCTTAGCAAGGAAATAAGCAGTTAAATATAATGGAACAAAAATATTATAATAATGAGGATACAATGCAACAGATACTGAACAAGATAATTATTTAAAAGTGTTGAGTATGAAAAATTAGGCTATAGCATGCTGTAAGGTCAAATAACCAGTGAACTTTGTACTAGAATTGACAGTAATAATACTGCAACCCATGGATACAAACAGTTATAAAAGCTGTTCTATATCCTAGACTCGTACTTTAGGGGATCAGCCTAAGTACCCTACATTGTGTATAACATAACAGTCTAATGACACTTTACATGTCCTTCGGAATCATACGTCTGGTACAATATGCCCCTATAAAAGGGTTGTTCGTTCACAACATTATATAAGAATCCGTACCATAACAAAATGGTTTGGAAAACATTAACGGATAATTTCATGAATAATATCAATATATCTCAACAGTTGTCTAACCTAAGTAATGGTATTGACATACTTTCAATGTAAACTCAATTAAGAGAGAAAAGTTCGATATACTATTCTTTTGAAGCTGATTGGAATAAAAAGGTTGTTTAACTTTATATTATTCATAAATAAGGAGATACGGTTCAGAAATTAGAGAACCTGTCCATTCTAGAATACTTGCTCAATAAAGAGTAAGAGTTAAACACTTGCCTCGTTTGTAGTCTATTGTTTAAGATTTCAACTTAATTGAAGTGTTTCTCACAAAACCTACACAGTTATTTACATTAACAAGCATGTTAGCCACATAGTCAAGTCATATATCATGTAGTTTCAGTGATCATGGTTAGATTTCCTATATTTGATACATTTTTCAAATATCTCATCCATGTTCTTATCATCACCATTTTTCTCTTTGATGGGGTGTAGTATGATAATAACATGCAACCACACATATGTATAGTTTACACCACATTAAGAACTTAGTACATAAAGTTTTCATGCTTTGCTTAGAGACTTCTAGCATACAAGGTGCTTTTTGTAACTTATTTTATGCCTTTGAAAATATTCACAACTTGGTTGAGTAATTTATAGTTCTTATAACACTATAGCTTTATTCTTGTATACAAAAGTGTAACATTCTTGATTTTCCTCTCTATGCCAAAACAGTCCCAACTTGACCTATTATGGCAATCAAGCTTTGCTTGGCCATTTGGTGCTTTAGTCAGGCTTTGTGTGCAAGGTTAATTTGGTAATTAAAATTACATCCTATGTCTAATCCTTCACTTTTTATTTTCAAGGTCAAGTAGCTAATTTAAAACTGCCATAACAGTTTCTTGTATTGTGACCTGCTACTGCCTAAAGGCAGATGTCCCTCTATACTTTACCAAGAATCTATATTACTTCATGAGGCTAACAGTTCTTGAGTTTTGACAATAAGGAACTTAATTTAGTTTAAATTATTCTCAGCTTTAACTGAATTTGGCAAGCTTATCACTGCAATAGCAGTTAATTGAGGCCACTTCTATTGTTGACTGCTAGGCAGTCCCATGATTTCTTTTTTATCACATTTTCATTCTCAACTTGTAAGCATACTATAAAGTCTACATATGTTTACAACACCTACTCAAACTACACTGAATGATTAGCTTCCTAAAATTACAACTCTCAACCAAAATGGTTACCTAGACTGCTTTAGCAGTTACTTGTTATCAACTGTTGTTGCACATAGGCAGCAGCCCCCTTCATCTTGGCCTATCACTTCATGTTTTCATAACCTTTACTACGTTCTTTTAGTACTTTTAGTTTAGACAAGATTGCCCAAAACCACCTTAGCAACAGCTCAAAGCTGCAGCTTTCATGCCAACTGTTCCATAATCTTGGTTCCCTTGCAAGCCCAGAACAACAGTCCACAGTCTTCTTTTGTCTTTCTATGCCAGCAACCAAGCTTGGCTTGGCCCTGTGAGGCTGAGCTAAGCTTGGTGTGGCCCTGCTTGGCCTCACGGCCCCTAAGTCAAATCCAAAGCTGCTATTGCAGCTGCTAACTTGGCAACTGCTGCCACAAATGAGCAGTAGTTCTGCCATTCTTCTTTAACTTTTTATACTTGCAAACTCCCAAGGAAAGTCTATATACCAGGTTATAAAACTAACTTAAACCATCCTTGCTAGTAAAGTCATATTAATTTGTTAAAATAGGCTGGCCAAACTGCTTTAGCAGTCCTTCACTTGTCAACTGCTGCTGCTTGTTTTTATAACCAGTAGGCAGCAGTCCCAAGTCCTATGCTATTACAAAATCTTTATTTCTTAGCTTACTAACTGTAACACAAATGAAACCAGATGAAAGTAGCTCAATTACTAATTTGGCACTGAAGCTTCCTACTGTTACTAGTTGCTTTTGTTGCCAAAGATAGCAGTTTCTATTTATGGTTAGTACTAACTGTTATAGCTGCTACACACTGCTACCTTTAGTAACAGTCCTTGCCCCTATTTGTGAACCAATAGGTCCTAGACATGCTCAAAGTGTTGTAACTATTGGTTTGCTCAAGTCTCATATTTAGTAGGTCCCTGAGGCCATCTGCTGCTGCAATTTAGCAGCAGCCCTTACTTGTTATTCCAAGCCCAGCCATCCTTTGGCCTCAGTCTTGCTAGATTTTTAAGAGCAGGTCTCTTGGCTAAAATCCTCTAGAGTTTTACAGTTATCCAAGTGGCCTATCACATTATGTTAAGCTTGATTCCTTGGTTCAGCCACTGCTCAACACAGTGGACCAAAGGAATAATCAAGCTAGGATTCCAAAAACTATTATGTTCTAAGGTTCAACCAACAAGACTGCACTATACCAAAGTGAATTAGAGGGCTAAGTGTGTCTAGTAGCTTTCTTGAATACACTAGAAATCAATCTGAGATTTCCTACTACTACTACTACTACTACTTGACAGCAACCTCTTTTCTTAAGTATTAATGTCTTATAAGTTCTGTGCACCTACTACTTTAGGAGTTTAGAAACTTGCTTTATTTTTAACTTTATACACCATGCCAAGTTCCACAGATAACTGGACCAAGCTGTTAGCACAGCAGTTAGTTAACAACTGCTATGCTACTATGATGATATACTGCTTAAAATGCTATTGTTCAAGACAGTAGCAATAACCCCTTCTCAGCTCTTCCCTCCTAATACATAGCTTTAGGACCAAAAGCTTAATTATACCCAAGTTGAGATATATATTACACCTAGCACATAGAAGTACCTTTAGAACTTATAGCAAAAATCAAATTGATTTCCACAAACTGTCCCAAAACAGTGTACAAAGGTGATTGATATGCTAGATTTTTCTACCTTTGGTCTTTTGCTAACATTTACTTCTTGTTACTATTTAGTATGTTTAATACTCTAACTTGTTGTTTCAGTTTCAATTGATCAACTATATTCCCTTTTAGATATCCCTACTACAATTCAGTTTCAATTGGCTGCATTAACAACCTTGACAGTGGACTTATCCACCTTTGGCTTTAACTTGAAATTTCTTAATAGTTAGGTTCCTTAACTCCCATTTTACTCTGTACATTTTCTGTTTGTTCATGGACATTCTAACAGGCTAGAGAAGGAGTATCGGCCACCTAATATCCTCCCTACTTTGACTGCACAGATAGGTTCTTTAGGTAACTTTGATATTCCAAGTTTTAGTTCTGTTTTCATCTTATCACATTCCCAACACTCCATTTAACACCACATGTAATAATTAAATCCAGCTCCTGCTTAACTGTGGTCTAATGGTCAGTTTTTGTCAACACAGTCCACTTGGGACTTTTAACAAACAGGTGGTGTGCATAGTTTTGTGTTATCAAATTAACTGCCATTTGTTTACATTATCAATCCATGATAACCTCCTTATTGCTCCACAGCCCACCTATCTCCTTGTGCCTAATTTACATACATCACAGTAGCATGCTAGTGAATTACCTTTTACAGCAACAACATAGTAACTAAAAGGAAACACAGTCCTTCATGACTATTCTAGGCCATCCGGCCATAACAGATTCTTAGTGGCACAAAAATGGAATGGAAAAAGGATTGAAAAGAGTCAGAATTAGCTTACCTTTCTGATGCAATGACTTCAGATGAGTTGAGTTGCTTAATTCCTCCTCCTTCTATAGCCGAAGCTCTTTCACTCTTACTCTCAGTCAGCTCTCTTTCTTTTTCTTTCTTACTGTGCTAGTCTTGGGGAGTCAGTTAAGGGGTGGAACATGGAGTTATATAACTGAGCTTGAAGTGTCTTATATGGCATATATGGCTGAACCTTCTTATCTCTCAGTCAGTCTACCTGACCCCTTGCATACACTCCAGTACCTCTAGCAGTTAGACTGCTCTGCAGTGGCTCCTACACAGCCACCCTAACAGACCCTAGCTTACCTGCTATGCCTTATCCACTGTAAGCCTAACTCTCCTGCTAGTTGTCTGTTAGCTGAACTAATCTTACCAACTAAGAAATAACTTGGAACCTGTATAACTTGTTAACTAACTAACTAATGCAACTGATACAACTAACTTCCTTCCTATATATTTCATTTGGGCTAAACAGCCCCTCTAATTTATATTTCAAGTGGTCTGCCGGATGGGCCAAGACATAGGGCAGTGATTAACATTAATTTGGGCTCAAAACATGCAAATAGGCAATAGACCCAAAAATAACTTGCAAGTCTACACAATAAATTAAGGGAGCCCCATATTTAAATGTGGACTATAAATATTCATAATCTCTTACTTACCAAATTTGATTAGGCTAACAAAATAGTACCCACATCATCAAAATAGTGGTTCCACATATTTTTAATAATTCTTGGTAGAACACCATTAACTTTATTTATCACCAAATAATACTTTTTGAATGAAATAAATTATTTCACAGTATAATTATTCCAATACACAAATATAGCTTCATGTCAAGAATATTTCATAACTAAGCCATGTTGGCTTTCCTTTTCATCCTTGATGTTTATATAACATTATATTAATGTATATATCAACATCTCTTTAGTTATCATTCAATAATCTAGGATACTTAATAACCTAGTAAGTAAAATAAAAATTTTGTCACAATGAGAAGTAACATAAAAAAAAAATTATACGCAAAAATTGACATTATATTAACTGAATATTACAAAGTATTTTCTGAGTCATTACACATAGTTCCTGAAAATTTTGAGGCTACAATTTCATCTTTGGAAAACTTAAAAGATCTGTCAAGTATGTTAGAATTTAAGAACGAATAATATCGCAATCACACAAATATTATATGAAAGACGAAAAATTAAGAACACGCGATATACCCACACCAATTTGGCTAGTCCTACTTGTCTGATATATTCATTAGATGCCTCACACTCTCTACAATGATTCATACACCAAATAATATTTTTATAGCAACTAGAAAATCCTAGCTGCTATAACATGAGCCAAAACACATGAGGCCCAATACATTAGTAAAACCCAAGACTGAGCTACTAATAAATCCCCAACCCAACCCGCAGAAGTATGAGTCAATCCCAACAAAGTATTACGTTGGTAGAATTGATGAACGCACTGCAGACACAAGAACAAATGAGAGACTTATGAGGAAAGAAGGATCTATGGAAGGTGCTTTTTAAGCTAAATCACAGGTCAACAATGATAAAAAAAAAAATTAACAAAAAAAGGCAGAACAAAAGCAATAAGCCTGGAGGTTCTACAAGCAACAACAAAAATAGCCAAAGCACCAATAGTCAAGTCTTTCCACCTTGCCTTCACTAAAAAAAACCAATCATGCACAAAACAAGTATTGGTGAAGGCCAAATATAAGATGTCAGAAGTGTGGACAGTTAGGGCATATGGAAAGGATTTGCAAAACTCAACAACAATAAGGAGGGGCCAAGGCTGCTGAGGATCAACCTCAAGAGGAGCAGTGTGGTATCATTCTTTGCCACTAACAACTCCACAGAAAGCTGTCTTATAGATAGTGGTTGTACAAAACACACGACTTATGATCGAGATCTTTTCAGAGAGCGTAATAATTAAGACCGCTTTTTTTAAAGTCAGAATTGGAAATGGAACACACATTACAGTGAAAGGCAAAGGAACATTAGCAATTGAAGGTCACACAAGTCTGAAATTAATTTATGATGTTTTATATGTTTCTGAAATTAAACAAAATCTTTTTAGTGTTACTCAGTTGTTGGAACAAGCTATAAGGTAATGTTTGAAGATAAAAACCGTGTGATTAAAGATACAGAAGGCATAGAGGTGTTCAAAGTTTTTCTTTGGATTTGGTGAAAAAGGAGCAGATTTCTGTACAAAAAGAAGATAACAATGCGGTGCTTTGGCACAAGAGATTGGGGCTTTCCCATCATGCCACTATACTCTTCATGAAGAAGAACAAGTTGGTGAAATGATTACCTAAATTAGAGGATTAGCCTTCTAAATGTGTTATCTAACAATATGGGAAGCAAAGTCAGGTACTTTTCAACAAAACAAGCCCTGAAGGGATACACAGAGGTTGCAATTAATATACACAGATGTGAGAGGACCAATGAAAAAAACATTATTAAATAACAGTAAGTATTATAGTACTTTCATTGATGATTACCCAAGAATGTGATGGATTTATTTTATAAAATTTAAATATGAGGTTGCGGACATCTTCGGGAAGTTTAAAGCTTGAGTTGAAACTCAAAGCAGATGCTAAATGAAAGTGATTAGGTTTGATAATTGAATTGAATATACCTCCAAAAAATTTAACAAGTTTTGTGAATATACAGGCATTGAACATCAGTTGACAACACCTTACTTACACTCCTCAACAAAATGGAGTTATGGAGAGGAAAAATCTAACAATATTTATGGAGATGACCATGTGTTTGCCTCATGACAAAGGGTTACCAAAGAAATTATGGGCAGAGGCTATTAACACAACAATTTTTTTGCTAAATAGATTGCCAACAAAAGCTTTCCAGAAAAAGACTCCATTTAAAGCATGACACGACTACAAACCAAAGTTACTTAACCTGAAGACATTTGGTTGTTTGTGTTTCTCTTATAACCCTCAAGTTAAGATAGACAAATTGGACTAAAAAGCAGAATCTGAAATTTTTGTAGGCTATAGCTCAATTTCAAAAGCCTACATGATCTACTTATCACAAAGAAACAAAGTAATTGTCAGCAGGAATGTTCAATTCCTTGAGTTAAATAAATGAAGTTAGGAGAATGACAAAAAAATTTGAGGTTCAGGAGGAGAATGTGATGTGGATGATGAACCTGTTAGAGGAACCAAATCATTCTATGACATTTAGCATAGGTGAAATATTTCTATAACGGAGCATGAAGGGTATGAAGCAACTGATCAGAAATAAATAACTGCAATGAAGGAGCTAAAGATGATTGAAAATGATAGAATATATGTGACTCTTCTCATTATTATTGTAAATATTTTAGGATATTATTCTGTTGTAAAATCATACCGTTTCCTTATTCTTAGCCTAACTTGTAGGCATAATATTTGTTTATACTTTGTATATATTACCCTGGAAGTGCCGTTTTGAATTCTCTTCGTAGTAGCAATTTTATTAAATATAATAAGACTCACAATTCTTTTTGTGTATCTTGTCCTCTTGGAAAACACATTAAGTTGCCATTTAATGATTCTCGTTCTTTTACTATTATGCCATTTGATATAATTCACAGTGACTTATGGACATCTCCTATATTAAGTTCATCCGGTCATCGTTACTATGCTCTTTTTCTTGATAATTATAGTAATTTCTTGTGGACTTTTCCTATGTCTAGAAAATCACAAGTTTATTCCATTTTTTTATCATTTAGAGCATATATCAAAACTCAATTCAAAAAAGAAATTAAACAATTTCAATGTGATAATGGCCGTGAGTATGACAATGGTCCATTTCGGAAATTTTGTGAATTAAATGGTATGTATTTTCGCTTCTCATGTCCCCACACCTCTCCTCAAAATGGTAAAGCCGAATGAAAAATAAAAACTATCAATAACATGGTTCGTACTTTACTTGCTCATGCTTCCATGCCACCCTCCTTTTGGCCTCATGCTCTCGAAATGGCAACGTACCTTCTAAATATTCTTCCTTCCAAGACATTACGCTACTACTCTCCTACTCAAATTCTTTATGGAAAAACTCCAGATTATACCCATCTTCGAGTTTTTGGATGTTTGTGTTACCCTTTATTTCCTTCCACCACCATCAATAAATTACAAGCCCGTTCGACTCCATGTGTCTTCTTAGGCTATCCGTCAAACCATCGGGGTTATAAATGCTATGATATTTAGAATCGGAAAATTATTATTTCCCGACATGTTCTTTTTGATGAATCTAAATTTCATTTTTCGACACTTCATACTCCCTCTCCTACCTCCTATGAATTTTTAGATGATGGTTTGCATCCCCATATCCTTCATCAATTGCATGCCCCTACCTCATTAGATCTACGGACTCAGCCGTCCACTTCCCCTGCTGAGCCTCCCTCTTCGCTCACACAAACATCCTCCCATACCTCCCCAGCCCGCGTTGCAACACAGCCCCCTCCTCAGCCCACTCGCTCCCCTTTTCCCATTGCCATGCCAACCCCAACATCCATTCACCCCGGTCCAATTTCCACTACATCCATTCGACCTCCTCCTCCAGTCATCGAATGGGAACTAGGAGTCAACATGGTATCCACAAGCCCAACCCTAAATACCATAACTTAAGTGCCCTCTCGACCGTTACCTCTATCTCTCCTATACCCCGCAACCCCGTGAGTGCACTTAATGACCCGAATTGGAAATTGGCTATGCAGGATGAATATGATGCTCTTATTCAAAATAAGACGTGGAAATTAGTACCTCGTCCATCTGATGTTAATGTTATTCGTTCAATGTGGATTTTTAGACATAAAAAGAAATCTGATGGTTCTTTTGAGAGGCATAAAGCCCGTCTTATAGGTGATGGCAGGTCTCAAAAAGCTGGAGTGGACTGTGATGAGACGTTCAAATGGTTGTTAAAAGCCGCCACTATTCGTCTGATTTTGAGCATTGCATTATCAAAATCTTGGGCCATTCATCAGTTGGATGTTAAAAATGCGTTTCATCAATCTAATCTAAAAAAGCTGCTGTTTATATGTATCAGCCTTTGGGTTTCAAGGATGCAGCTCATCCTGACTATGTCTGCTTGTTGAAGAAATCACTCTATGGTCTTAAGCAAGCCCCTCGTGCCTGGTATCAACGCTTTGTAGACTATGTGACCACTATTGGTTTCTCTCACAGTGTGTCAGATCATTCCTTGTTCATCTACAAAAATGGATCTGACATTGCTTATATTTTATTATATGTTGATGATATAATTCTCACAGCCTCCTCCGATGCTCCTGTTGACACAAAGGGGAAACTCAGTGTTTCTATTGGAAAGCCTTATGAGGACCCAACTAAATATCGCCGTCTAGCTGGTGCTTTGCAATATCTTACTCTTACCAGGCCAGATATCTCCTATGCGGTTCAACAGGTATGCTTACATATGCATGATCCGAAAGTCGAGCACATGGATGCTCTCAAGCCTATACTACGCTATATTCACGGAACGATTAATTATGGTTTGTATCTGTATAAGTCTAAACTTGACTCTCTCCTTTCTTATACGGATGCTGATTGGGGTGGTTGTCCTGACACGCGTCGCTCCACCTCTGGTTATTGTCTATTCATCGGTGACAACCTAATTTCATGGTCCTCTAAACGGCAACCCACATTATCTAAATCGAGTGCCGAGGCTGAATATCGAGGGGTTGCCAATGTTGTCTCTGAATCGTGCTGGATCCGAAATTTACTCCTGGAACTTCATTGTCCGGTCCACAAGGCAACACTTGTATACTGCGATAATGTGAGTGCGATATACCTCTCTTGCAATCCAGTACAACATCAACGCACTAAACATATTGAGATGGACATTCATTTTGTTCGTGAAAAGATAAAACGTGGCGAAGTGCGTGTCCTTCATGTTCCGTCACGTTATCAGATTGCCGAACATATTTACCAAAGTGCTCCCAAGCATTCTTTTGATGACTTTTCGGAGACGATCTAAGCGTTCGACAACCTCCTGCTTCGACTGCGGGGGTGTGATAGAATATATGTGATTCTTCTCATTATTATTGTAAATATTTTAGGATATTATTCTGTTGTAAAATCATACCGTTTCCTTATTCTTAGCCTAACTTGTAGGCATAATATTTATTTATACTTTGTATATATTACCAATGGATGAATGAGAAAAGATCAAGGGATTATATTCTTTTAGAAAAGAACCAGACATGGGAGTTGGTGGATAGACCAAAACACAAGAAAGCTATAAGAGTCTGGGTTTACAAGGTAGAACCACCTAGTAAATTAAATAGGGATTTTATTATTAATTTAATTTTTATACTGAATAATTAGGGATTTTAGTATTGATTAGAATTTTATATTGAACAATTAGGGATTTTGGTATTTGGGGTTCATAATTTGATTTTATGTTGAAATAGGGTTAATAATTTTAATTTTCTGTTGATTAATTAGGGACTGAACTATTTTTTTTGTTTCTTAGATGGTTTGTGCACTCAATATTCCATGGATCCTTCAGAAGCTGATTTCTCTAACATTGACAACATTGTGAATGAAAGTGTGATAGATTAAGAACCTATGGTAGTGATTTAAAATGATAAGCCTGAGAAGCTTGCATATCAACCCGCTGGTTCTACCATTTGTTTAAATTGACACATGTTAACTTAATTGCACGGTGAGATTAGCAAAAAAAGGCTAATGCTATAAAAACCGTGTTGACTTATCCTACTATTGAATTTGATGGTAAAGTGGTTACTTTTGTGACGTCCCCGAATTCTGTACTAGCCAAAGATTAAAGAATTCGCCCCAAGATAACACGTTGTTCCTGATAACCAGGTTATCACTGTTCTCATCATAAACATTAATTATTTGATTTAATTAAATAAAAACAACAAACAACAACATATATAAAAATATTAATTTACATTCCCAGGCTTTGCAACACTTACATCCATAACCTTTGTACAATTACATACTAAACTGTCCAACAATATGGAATTTATTACAATACATCTTGTCTTAACAAATTATTAAAACAACTTACAACATTAATATCAAACTTAAACTATTACAATATTTCTTCCTACTCTTCTGGCTTTAGCTAGGACACCTTTGCCATGCTATGAGACCCCTCGGCCTCCTTGATTCCTGCTAAAATGCACAACAACGCAAGAGTGGGCTTAAATAGGTCAGCAAGTTCTATAATCTCAACAATGATAATCGATAAAATTTCCTGAGTAACGAATAAATAATTTAAAATATTACATCATCTCGGATCCAAGGATATATAGTATGTGGGCAAGGAAATTGTATCTTACTAGGATTAAGGTTTCGTGTTGGTTGAGTAGTAGAGAAATCCACAGAGTACAAAATTGATTGATTGATTGATTGAAGAAGGGAGAAGAACATGTAAACGATTATTCCAATGACACGTGGAAGAACTCTTATGATCCGAGAACCCTGTTAGGATAGCAAGGATCCAGAGAGCATTATTGTGTACTTCGGGTTGAGAGAGAATCTCCAAGTCTTCTAGCCTTTCAAGAGTCCAAAGGTTCAAAAGTCCAAAGTCCCTTTCTCAATGGAATGGAAGGAGTATTTATAAGGTTTCCTAGAAAGTGGTCACATGTCAGACACATGACCTCAGGCAAATTCCAAAAATATCTTTAGTCATCAGAATAATGCCCAGATCGCCTTGTACGCGTGTCATTCTAGCCATCAATCCAATCCCTCAATCAAATCCCAAAATAAGTCGCCTCCATGTGTCTTCTGCCTCGGGACATGTGGAGGTCTCTCTCAGGTCTTGCTTATTTATTTCCAGCTCTTCCGTCTTTTTATTTAATCATAATGTGAACCCTAATTTGTGCATTTAATTCAATTAAGTCAAGTGAACCCTAATTTGCACTTGAGCTCACATAATAAAATCTTGAATCCCGTTATTTTCAATTGAATAACCAATAGAAGGTTTTAGAAATTCGAAATCAAGTGATTTATGTAACTTGCAATTCAATAGCATGAAAAACATCAAGATAACTGAGTGGTAATAAGGACCAAGAACTCTTAATCATACATGGTAGGTGACCAGCCTACTCTCACTCTCGTTACATATAACACTTTCGTACCGTAATTATACAGTATATTAATTGTCGGCATACCGACATTCTTAACTAGTACCCCTATATTATAGGACTTTTCATTCTTAGTACCCCTATATTATAGGACTTTTCATTCTTAGTTTAAAGCTTAACGAATTCTCCTCCAGATAACCTAGTTTGAAGCAACAATATTCTAATTTAATAAATTTCCAATTCGGATGAATACTTCAACATTCGCAATTAAACTGCCAAACAAAGAATAACTTCAACAAATGAGTAGTCAAACACAAATGACATTGACTCTTAAACTAATCATCATGATCAATATATCAACGATAGAATATTAAACGAAAGAGAACATAGGCTTCAATAAAATTTAAATGCACTGAGTGTAGAAACTTGTATGTTTTGGCTCGTAAATATGATCTCGTAAATTTCTTCCTTCTTCCAAATACCTAAAATATTACAAAAGGTTAAATTATTAACTTTCCTCGTTACAATTACTCGTTACGGTCGATATTTTAACGTATTTCATTTTTAACGTCAACAACTCATTTTAAATCCGGTTAAAGTGCATTTCCTATGGCTCACTTTTAACTCATATTTATCAATAAATTTTTTATCACGCAATTTTTTCTTACTTTAAACAACTTTTATAAATTTTTTTGCTCTCCGAACCACGTACCAGTTAAACTTGTTGAATTACCAAACCCTTCTTACTAGGGCTAGACACTCATTTTAGAATTTTTGTGAATTTTTCAGATTTTTTCGATTACGTTTACTATTTATTTCATAGCCGTTTCTGTTCAAACTTCAAAAAATTTTTATAATTCGGAATGAAGCCCAAAAATTCTAAATTTTGAACAGACTCTTAGTATCATCTCGGAGTGTTCAATTCCAAAGTTTTATGTTTATATTAAAGTTATGCTTATTTTAGTGTTTTAACATTTCGAAACTATTTAATTTTTAATTAATTCTCTATAACTCTAATTGAGCTCAATATTATGGCATCACCTCCCCTGTAATCTCAATTTTCAATACCCAGAATTTCAGGGCTAGCCGTGCCCTCGAACTAAAAAATAATCACCAAACTCAGTTTTTCTCCTTTCACAGACCAGAGTCCTTACAAATTTCGTAATAAATAATTAGCTGCAGAAAAATTCTCAAATTCTCACAAAACATAGTTAACTTCCATGTCAATAACATATCCAAAAATCAAGTTCTAACTCAACGGTTTAGGAGATATTGAATTTATAAAAATAGGGCAGAAATTGCCCTTACTTTCCCTTTTCCTAGTTTTTTCAACTTTGTTTGTTTTATGTTTTTGATTCCTCTTTCATGTTCCATAATCATCACCTAGAAAAAGTATTTGATTTATAATACTACATGATTAAGATTCCATAAATTTCAAAGAGATAAATTTTCTATAACGGTCATGAATTAAAACTAGGTTTTAAGGTAGTTACCTTAATTTGCTAGGTTTTTGTTTCATTTCTTTTCTTCTCTTGCTTTCTTATTTCAAACCCTAGGTTCTGTTCCTTTTCTCCTTCCTTGGTTGCTGCCGAGCCTCTCCTCATTCTCCCTTGATATTACCGAGCTTGTGGAGGAAATGGGTCGGGGAGTATTCTTGCTCCCCCTAAACATATATATATTGTTTC
The DNA here is from genome assembly GCA_020205605.1 of Panax ginseng. Taxonomy (NCBI): domain Eukaryota; kingdom Viridiplantae; phylum Streptophyta; class Magnoliopsida; order Apiales; family Araliaceae; genus Panax; species Panax ginseng. The sequence continues at coordinate 30,929,218 of CM035131.1, read as the reverse complement.
TTATGTGGGTGGTTCGCATGCGAACCACCTATAGCGACGGACCATATCGTCGCCATAGGGTATGGACCGTCACTATAGCGTATGGACTGTCGTCGTAGCCCTGAAGTCGTTGTCATAGTCTGTCCATACCCTATAGCGACGGTATAGACCGTCACCATAGTGTATGGACTGTCGCCATAGCCCTGAAGTCGTCGTCATAGTCTGTCCATACCCTATAGCGATGGTATGGTCCGTCACTATAGGTGGTCCACATAACAAAAAGACTGCATATATATATATATATGTATATATATATATATATATATATATATATATATGTATGTATGTATGGTATCTTTTTCTAGTTTGTAAGTTAGTCCATTTTGACTTCTTTTTATGTGGTTAAGCCACTTATCTTGTGATTACTATAAACTTATCCCACCATTAGTGTGGTTTAATCTTACTTTACCTTCTCTAATTATCCAACTTAAGTAATTAAGTATGCTTATAAGTTAAATGGTTAATTAAGAAATTAATTGAAACTTCATTTGTAAGTCATTCTCAAAAAATATATTGGGAGGCTTCTTGAGGAAGCCTTCCCCTCATCTCTTATCCTTTTAGCCGGCTGGGAGCATATATATATATATATAGCGGATCTTAAGCTCACTTTTATCTATCTAGCTCACTTGCTCATCCCTTTTTAGCGACGAGATGAGGCGACGATTCGGCCTGTCACTATATGTTCGATCCAAATCGCTAAAAGCTAAGATGGCGGTTCTCGTATATAACGATTTAACCTAATCGCCAGCCTTGGTCCGTCGTTAAAGGGAGATGAGTAAGGTGAGCTAGATAAGGGGTGAGCTTAAGATCCGGACCTTATATATATATATATATATATATATATATATATGCCATCAAATTTAGCCCTTATATTACATTTCTATTACATGAAGTACCATCAAATTCATAATTTGACCCCCATAGAATTTGGACTTACACTTTACTACATCAAGTACCTAATCTGATACAATTTAGCCCTCAATTTCTGAATCCGGCCAAAATTGGTCGGAATACCTGACCCGCCCAAGAATCCAATCGGGTTTTATGTATTTAATATTAGTTGGCCATATAAATATACGGTTTGACTTAATTTTTAAAAGGGCTATTTACAGTTCCGTTACATCAAGTACCACTATATTCATGTTTCAGCCCCCAAAGGACAAAAAATTAAAATTATAAAAAATTAAAATTTATAAAAAAATTATAAATACAATATTTTTTAGCCCTTTACAAAAAGTAACTAATACCGTAGAAATAAGGTATAAAATTATAAATATAATTTAAATTTATTAATAAAATTTACAAAATTTAAGTTGTGATATAATTTGTAAAATTTAAGACGGAAAATTTATAATTTATGATACAATTTATAATTTGCAAGATTTAAGTTATAAAATTTATACATACAATTTGTTAAATTTAAGATGTAAAATTTATAATTTATGATATAATTTATAATTTGCAAGATTTAAGTTGTAAAATTTATACTTACAATTAGTAAAATTTAAGACATAAAATTTATAATTTATAATTTATAATTTGCAAGATTTAAGTTGTAAAATTTGCACATACAATTTGTAAAATTTAAGACATAATATTTATAATTTGCAATACTTAAGTTATAAAATTTATAAATATAATTTGTTAAAATTTCCAAATTTGAAGGAATAAAACAATTTGAAGGATTAGAGAAGAGAGAAAGCAAATGAGTCATTTTTTTCTTTTTTCTTTTTCAATTTATAAAATTAAAATTATAAAAATTATAAATAAAATTTGTAAAATTGAAGTTGTGATATAATTTATAAAATTTATACATACAATTTGTTAAAATTTCTAAATTTGAAGGAACAAAACAATTTGAAGGATTAGGGAAGAGGGAGAGAGGAGAGAGAGCAAATGAGTCATTTTTTTCTTTTTTCTTTTTCAATTTATAAAATTTAAAATTATAAATATTTATAAATAAAATTATAAATACAATTTGTAAAATTTAAGTTGCGATATAATTTATAAAATTTGAGATGTAAAATTCATGATATAATTTATAATTTGCAATATTTAAGTTATAAAATTTATACATACAATTTGTTAAATTTAAGACGTAAAATTTATAATTTATAATATAATTTATAATTTGCAATATTTATGTTGTAAAATTTGTATATACAATTTGTAAAATTTAAGATGTAAAATTTATAATTTATGATATAGTTTATAATTTGCAAGATTTATGCTGTAAATTTATACATACAATTTGTTAAAATTTCTAAATTTGAAGGAACAAAACAATTTGAAGGATTAAGGAAGAGGGAGAGAGAAGAGAGAGCATGAGTCATTTTTTTCTTTTTCAATTTCCCCCCTTCTTTTGTATACTCTTCTAATATAAAAAGGGTATTATTTAATTGATTAAATTTTGGGCATTTTTTTCAATTGTTTAAAAGTTTAATGTTATTCGTTTAAAATATATTTTGTATATTTAAAAGTTTATTTATTTTTTTGGTAATTAAGTCTTTTTTAAATTTTATAATTAAAAAATAATATTGGGTAATCTTTGTATTAATATTTAATTTTAATAATTTAATATATAATAATTATTTATAAGGATTTATACAAATTTAATACGTCAAAATAAGTATTTATACAAATTTTAAACGAATTAGGTACTTGAAGTAGTAAAATATGAATTTGGTGGTACTTGATGTAACATAAGTGTTATTAGCCCGTATTGCATACGGTATCTGGTCGAAAAATTAGGTATTCCAGCCAAAATTGGCCGGATTCTGAAATTGGGGGATAAATTATATCAAATTAGACACTTAATGTAGTAAAGTGTAAGCCCAAATTCTTTGAGGGCCTAATCATGAATATGATGGTGCTTCATGTAGTAAACTGTATTTATCCCTATATATATATAATTTTTTTTCATTCATCAATTCCTTTTGAGGTCTTAGAAGAGACTTTGATTTACGCCATTTGGTCTTTGTTTTCTCGCTTTAACTACTAAAAGGCCTCCGGTAGCGGACTAGGATACTCTCTATTTTAAATGAAATGGAGAATCTTCATTCTTTGTATACTCTCCATCATCATCATCATCATCATCATCATCTCTTTCCTGTTATCATGATGTCACATTTCTTTGTATTCTGTTGTGCTCAACGAACACATAAAGCCCATGATTGTTGAGATTTGATTCAAATTTGTTGTTTACTGTTATTGACTTGGTCATTTTCTATTGCTTGTTTTTAGTCAAAGTTTATTTTTGTTTTTCAATAAGGTTATGTTAGATGATCCTTTAAGTTGTTAGATGATCCTTTAAGTTGTTATCTGTTCCAGATTTTTCTCTCTTTAGTTGAGCATTAATAGGAGTTCAATTATCATTGTAAGCCTATAAAAGGCATGTTCTGTTCAGAAATAAAGATCAAGCAACAAGCATTATTTTTCAGAATAAGATTTCTCTTATTGTTCTGTTTTTTTATTTCTCTTCCTACCTATATTCCAACAAAGTGGTATCAAAGCCCAGGTTCTTTCATCTGGTAGTTACTATCATGGCCACCAATGGTACCTCCATGAACACATCTCAACCTTTGATTCCTATTTTCAAAGGTGAATGTTACAAGTTTTGGAGCATCAAAATGAAAACTCTGTTCAGATCACAAGAGCTTTGGGACTTGGTTGAGAATGGATACGAAGATGACGACAGAGTAACCAAAAAAAAGGGATACAAAAGCTTTATTCAATGAAATTCTGTAATTTAGCACACCTAGAGGGGGGTGAATAGGTGTAAATACTCAAAAGTGATATACAGTGGTCAATTTTAAAGTTTACTATAACAGGCTATAATCGGACGGTCTAACCCAGTCCGTATTAGTTATGTTCTTTGTCTCTTATAAACGGACAGCTAATACCTGTCCGTATTAGTATAAATTTTTTTCGACTTAAACCAAAATCTGCAGAATATTAAAGCTTAAAACAAAAACAAAAGAACAGTAAATCACACCAAGATTTTTACATGGTTCAACCCCTATCCTCTACTCTAGTGGCCTAATCCACGTCCAATACCAATTGGTATTGGAGACTTTTTTTATTAAACTTTAATACTCAATTAAGTACAAATAAAAAGAACTCCCTGTTCAAAGTAGCTCGAATCTGACTTCGACACCTCTGCCCCCTTGCACCTCTGCAACTTTTGCACCTCTGCAACTTTTCTCACCTTTGAGACCTTGAGACTATCTTTGAACAGAATACCTATTACAATGACACCCAAGCCAAAACTGCCTTGCACTTGGATTTCAAAGATTATGAAGTATTATAGTGTTTCTTCCAGCTCAAAGAGATTATATAAGAGAAATACAATAACTGGAATCGGATTTATAAAGCTCTATGGATGTACTCAAATGATGATTTTCAGATTCATGTGAGGTGTAGTTCTATAGCCTGGCTGAATGAATATTTATGTAGAAGCAAGCAACGGCTAGTTGAATATTGTTAGCATGAAATTCTCATATTGATTTTGAAACTTCAAGGACCTGATATACTTAACAGATATTTTCCAAAAACAAAGATCAGGTCAAAATAGAAAAGGAGTCAAAGAAGATAAAATATTTAGAGTCCTTTTTCAAACCACCTTACTAGTCTCCTATTAAAATTAGACTAGATACATTTTTCCTGAATGGTAACGTTAAAGGCAAACAAACTTATAAGGAATTTTCTTAATATACTCCAAACCAAATTTGAATACTAAACAATTTAAGATATATCAATATATTCTCCAACTATATCAGTTGTTTAAAATCCCATAATTATAGCTACTGAATTTGACCAATAAATATAAAAAGAAGTTAGTATATGAAACTTATATCTTAGTTATTATACCCATGAGTTTATCAATTAAAGAGACCAACAAATATGGTAAACCAAGAATATAATATCCTAGTCACACCAAAATAGCTAGAATAAAGGAAAGAAAACTATACCTGATAGAGGTTGAGAATTTCAAAATAATTCCTTATAAGACTCCTTAGCAAAATCAATTCCTTAAAAAGCTCCGATTCAAATTTGAATTGAAATCTCAGCAAAATAGATTCCCTAATATATTGTCATTATTAAAATCACAAAAGATATAAACCAACATTCTTCATTTAGCAAGCGTTGCATGACACCATTTTTTCCAGAATAACAGCAGCAGAGACCTCAAAAGAAGCTTGGATGATTTTAAAAAATGAGTTTCAAGGTTCCTCAAAGGTAATTACCGTGAAACTCCAATCTTTTTGTCGTGAATTTGAAACTTTATTTATGAAAGATAATGAATCAGTCCAAGATTTTTTATCTAGAGCTACTGCAATTGTTGATAAAACTATTGTTGCCAAAGTTTTAAGGAGCCTGACTAAAATATTTGATCACGTTGTTGCTGCGATCGAGGAATCTAAGGACTTGTCTATTTTTTCATTTGACGAACTAATGGGTTCTTCGCTAGCTCTTGAAACAAGACTAAATAGATCAGTTGAGTCAAATGAGGAGAAGGCATTTCAAGTGAAGGAGAAAACACCTTTTCTAGCAGAAAGAACTACATGAAGAGGACGAGGCAAAAGTTTTTTTTCGTGGCAAAGACACTTTTAATGACCGGAGCAGAGGTCGATTTGATGGGCAATTTGAGCACAAAAAAGGTTTGTGGTGCAACTATTGCGATCGATCCGGACATACAGAGGATTTCTGCCGAAACAAAGGTAAAGGATTCTGGTGCACCTTTTGTAATCAGTCTGGACACACAAATGATTTTTGCATGAATAAACAAAATCAAGCAAGCTATGCTGAGGAAAACGAAGAGGATAATAAACTATTTATGGCCTATTGCGATGTTAACGATGATGAAAGTCATGTTTGGTTTGTGGACAGTGGTTGCTCTAACCATATGTCAGGAACAAGATCAATGTTCAAAGAAATTGATGAATTAATCTCAACGGAAGAACATTATACTTGGAGACAATAAACAAATTCAGGTTGAATGGAAAGGTACAGTAGCTGTCGAAACCAATCATGGTCAGGTTAGACTTCTTCACAATGTTTTCTTTGTCTCAAGTTTAGTACATAACTTGTTGAGTGTTGGGCAATTGATGAACACTGGATATTCAATTTTGTTTGATGATGGCTCATGTGCCATTAGAGATAAAAAATATGGTCAAGTTTTGGTAAATGTACGCATGATAGAAAATAAAATGTTTTCACTTGAAGTATCTAATGTTGAAAATAAGGCCTTGGTTGTTATTGAAAAGGATGAATCTAAATTATGGCATTTACATTATGGGCTTTTAAATATTGGTGGCTTGAAGTTGTTAAGTCAAAAAGAGATGGTGTTAGGACTACCTAAAATTGATGCTTTTGAGAATGTGTGTGAAGGGTGTATATATGGAAAACAAAGTAAAAAATCATCTCTTATAGGAAAATCATGGAGGGCTACAACTTGTCTTGAATTAGTTCATGCTGACCTATGTGGACCTATGAATACTGAATCATTAGGTGGAAGTAAATATTTTCTGTTATTTACTGATGATTATAGTCGAATGAGTTGGGTGTATTTTGTGAAAAACAAGTCAGAATCTTTTGAATGCTTTATCAAGTTCAAGGCTTTTGTTGAGAAGCAAAGTGGAAAGTGTATCAAGGTCCTCCACACAGATAGGGGTGGTGAATTTTTATCTCACAAACTTAACATTTTTTGTGAAGAAAATGGAATTCACAGGGATTTAACGACACCATATACCTCGAAAAAATGGTGTAGCCGAACGAAAGAATCGTACTGTGGTGGAGATGGCTAGAAGCTTATTAAAGGCGAAGAGACTTCCAAATGATTTTTGGCAAGAAGCAATCACTACTGCAGTGTACTTGTTGAATATTTCTCCCACAAGAGCTGTATTACATCGGACACCTTATGAAGCTTGGAAGGGTATAAAGCCTCAGGTAAGCCATCTTAAAATGTTTGGTTGCATTGCTTATACTCTATTGCCTTCCCAAGAATGTCGTAAGCTTAATGAGAAGTCCCTCAAATGTATTTTTATTGATTATTGTGCTCAATCAAAAGCATATCGATTATATAACCCTGTTGGTGGCAAAGGGATTATTAGCAGAAATGTAATATTTGATGAAGCTGGTGAATGGAATTGGGAGGTGAACAACGAAATTGCACAAATTCAAGTTTTAGTAGAAAGTGCAAGTCCTACATGTGAAGTACAAGAAAGCTCAACAACTTCACACCATTCAACTCCAACAAGCAGTCCTTCATCTACTTCAGAAGAATCTTCAGAACAGACCACCACAAAAATTTAGATCTTTGGCTGAAATCTATAAATGTACCTTTGCTTTTTTTTACTTCAAATCCTACAAATTTTGAAGAAGCTATCAAAATTAAAGAATGGAACAAATCAATGAAGGAAGAGATGATGGCAATAGAGAAGAATGAAACTTTGGAATTACAAGACCTTCCAGAAGGTAAAAGTGCTATTGGATTAAAGTGGATTTTCAAAACAAAGTTTCATTCTGATGGAAGTATACAAAAGTACAAGGCGCGACTAGTAGCAAAGGGGTATTCACAGGTAAAAGGTATTGATTTTACCGAAACTTTTTCTCTTGTCGTTCGATTTGAAAATGTGAGAATTACTTTAGCTTTGGCTGCTCAATTTAAATGGAATGTTTATCAGTTTGATGTTAAGTCAGCTTTCCTTAATGGTGACTTGAAAGAAGAGGTGTATGTCACACAGCCTGAAGGATTTATTGTCAATGAAAAGGAGGAGAAAGTGTATAAATTAAAGAAAGACCTATATGGACTTAAACAGGCTCCGCGAGCATGGTACACTAAAATTGATTCATTTTTTCGAGAGAATGGATTTGTTAGAAGTGAAAATGAACATACTCTTTATTTGAAGAGGAATGGGAACCATGATTTTCTGGTAGTTTGCATTTATGTCGATGACATGATTTATACAGGTTCTTCAAGTTCTCTTCTTAGAGAATTTAAATTATGTATGATGAGGAAGTTTGAAATGACAGATTTAGGAAAGCTGCACTATTTCTCGGTATGGAAGTGAAGCAAGGAACGAATGGAATTTTTTTGTCACAAAGGAAATATGCATCAGATCTTTTGAAGAGGTTTCATATGCTTAATTGTAAGGTTGCAACCACTCCAATGAACATGAATGAAAAGCTTCAACATGAAGATGGAACAACTAATGCTGATGGTAAATACTTCAGGAGTTTAGTTGGTGGATTGATTTTTTTTGACACATAGTCGACCCGACATTGTTTTCTCTGTTGGCGTGGTCTCAAGGTTTATGCATAGTCCAACGAAGCATCATTTGGGATCAGCCAAAAGGATCTTACGTTATGTTGTGGGAACAATGGATTATGGAATTTGGTATTCACAAGTTAACACTTTTAAATTATTTGGATTTACTGACAGTGATTGGGCAGGTTCTTGGATGATCGAAGAAGTACTTTGGCAAGTATTTTTACTCTCGGGTCTGGCGCAATCACTTGGAGCTCAAAAAAACAAGCAACAACTGCTTTATCATCTTCGGAAGCCGAATATGTAGCAGCTGCTTCTTCAGCATGTCAAGCATTATGGTTAAGAAGATTGTTAGCGGATCTTTCACAGTAGCAGGAAGGAGCTACTGATTTTTTTTGCGATAATAAGGCAGCAATCGCAATGACCAAAAATCCAGTCTATCACGACGCTACTGATATTTTTACGAAGGCACTTTCTCAAGCTAAACATGATTACTTTAGAGATCAACTTGGTGTAAGAAATTTTGAATCAAGGGGGAGTGTTGAGATTTGATTCAAATTTGTTGTTTACTGTTATTGACTTGGTCATTTTCTGTTGCTTGTTTTTAGTCAAAGTTTGTTTTTGTTTTTCAATAAGGTCATGTTACATGATGCTTTAGGTTGTTATCTGTTCCAAATTTCTCTCTTTAGTTGAGCATTAATAGGAGTTCAATTATCATTGTAAGCCTATAAAAGGCATGTTCTGTTCAGAAATAAAGATCAAGCAACAAGCATTATTTTTCAGAATAAGATTTCTCTTATTGTTCTGTTTTTTTATTTCTCTTCCTACCTATATTCCAACAAAGTGGATTCACTATAACACTCCAATCCCACGTCAAAACATGTGAGAAAAATTTATATGTATATTAGGAATTAAGCTACTAACAATATTATATACCTTCACTCAATACTTTTTGGTGAGTCCGTGGTGGACTATGATGACCCAAGAAAATTCTATTAAACTATACTAGTAATTTAAGGTCTTGTTTAGATGAATTTGATCTAATTTGGACAGGGTTATGAGTATCCAATCTCAATCTTATTTTTTCCTTGAAATATAGAAAAAGATTAAGGAGTTATTTCTGATGACTTCTAATGATCAATGTCATTTGTTCAAAGACATGGACTTCAAAATGAAGGAAAAGTTTATTAAATATAGGGTGAGTGTAATATTTTGATGGCAATTACACTTATTCTTTATCTAAGGTATAAGATGCAATTGGCCATCTTAGTTTTCCAAGAAAGATTCAACTGCGACTTTATTGTCTAGTTCCTACTAGTGTGCCTAGTATGGAAGGGAGTTCTTCTAATTCCATTAGTGGTATCAGTGACAGAGCCAAAACAAAAAATAGGGTTTAGTTTGATTCTTGGGCTCAAGGTATGGATACTATTAGTCCTATCAAAATTGATTTAGATGCTTATCTTAAAGACGGTATATATATATATATATATATATATATATATATATATATATATATGTGTGTGTGTGTGTGTGTGTGTGTGTGTCTTTAATGATTTACGTGGTAGAAAGCAAATACCTTGAAATTTAGAATTGAAATGGCTAAAGATATTACATCAGTTCTTGTGACAATTGTTGAATATGAGAGTAGTTTTTGTGCCGGTGGAAGGGTCCTTGTCAATATAGACCTGAGATAGTTCAAACCCTCATTTTTACTTCAGATTAGTTAAGGAGTGAGTATAGACTAACTCTTTTTTCTTTCTTTAATTTTTTCTTTTTTAACATTTTTGTAGTGTACTTTTTTTATTCATCAATTAATCAATTTATTTATATTGATATTTCTTTTATAATTTCTAGGTTGATGAAAATGGAGTCATTGAAATATCCTTGGAGTGATGTTGATTGTTGTTGCTGCTAGTACTCAAGATTGAAGATTTCTTCTATTGATGGCTATTTATTTATTTATTTTTCTTAATGAAATTGAGTAGAAGGGAGGATTTTAAATTTATTTTTATGGATTGTAAACGTTGTTAAACTTGAAAATTATTGGTACTGTTATTTAGGTTGGGTTTTCTTGAACTGTAGGATCGGTTATGTTTAGATTTAATTTTCTTGGTGATTTTTGGTATAAAGATTTACATGGATTATAAATTTCTTAATTTGTTATGTATTTGGTTTAGAATTTTAGATGGTTACTTAATACTGGATATTGAAGACTTGAGCTAAGGATCCAATGCTTATTTTCTTTTAAGTTATAATTTTGAATTATGAAATTGTGATATTCATTCTTAAGCGTTGTATAATAATTAGTTTTATCTTATTTTATTATTATTATTATTATTATTATTATTATTATTATTATTATTTAATATTCAAGATCAAATTAAGAAGACTGCAGATTGATATCTTGAAGATCAGAAGATCTGATGCAGGTGGATCGGAGCCCGACCATGCTGAACTTTCGGACAACACATTGTTAGTATTGAAGTTCCATGAATTGACGGATCGACGCAAGAAAGGAGGTCGTTGACTTCTTTGGGTTCGGTATTATGTCTTCGATGTGAATGTTCGGCTTCGAATTTCTGGTGGACTTCTTCGGGAGTTTGGGTATCTTTGCGGGCGTCATGACTTCAGGAATATCAGAATGGTTTTGATGATTGTCCAATTTTAATTCTTTTATTGTAATAGTGTTTTATTAGGTAGTATATTATTAGGTAATTAAATTGTTACCTATTAAGACTTTCTTGCCATAGTTAGTTGTTACCTATTAGGATTTTCTTTCCATGATTATAGGAATTCTATTCTATCTTGATAAGGAAACATTTTAGCTATATAACTCGGCTTGTGGGTTGAATTACAACTAGCTTTTGTTTTGATAATAATAATTTATACATTAGAGAGATTTTTCTGTGTTTAGGGTAATTCTTTTGCTTTCTTTACTTGTGAGTTTATTGTTACCCTAGCTCGCAGGATAATCAATATTTTGTTCGGCGTCAGTTGGTACGTATCAAAGCTCAACATCTTTCTGGAAAAAGATTTCATTAGTTTCAATGGTTGGTGGTCGTGGTCGTCGTGGGCAGATTTCGGTTGAGGAAGTCCAGCTCCTGGATCGTAACATTCAGGATATTATGATTGAGGATTTATAAAGACAAGTTGTAGAATTAACCCAGCTTCTAGGGGGGCAAAATCTCGATAATCGTGAAGAGGAGAATTACGATTTCGAGTCCAGTTTTTGAAATTAAATCTTTATCACTATTGGAATCAATTCTGGGAACGACGTGGTCGATATGATCATCATCGAGATTGGGGTTTTAAGGTAGAGCTATCGAAGTTTTCGGGTACGTTGCAAGCCGAAGTATTCATCAATTGGATGAATGAAGTTGAACGTATTTTCGAGTACAAGGAAGTTCCAGAAAGTATCAAGGTGAAACTGGTTGCCATCAAACTCAAGGGTAAAACATCTGTTTGGTGGGAGCAGTTAAAGCGATCACGAGAGAGACATGGTAGGTCTAAAATCGTGGATTGGGAGAAGATGCAAGGACATTTTCTTCCTTTTGGGTACAATCAATCTTTATTCAAGCGACTGTACATATTAAGGCAGGGAACCAAGTCAGTTGATGAATATATAGAGGAGTTTTACAAATTGATAGCCCGTAATGACTTATACGAATTAGAGGAGTAGTTAGTGGCACGATATTTGGGTGGTTTACGGCAACCCCTGCAAGATGCCCTCAATCTTCATTCATCGTGGACAGTTTTTAAGTCATGCCAACTAGCACTTGAGGCAGAGCAACAGCAAAACCGGAGACCGGTAGTGAGAAGCAGCCAGAATAGTAGTGAGAGTAGTATGCCCTCAAGCTAATCATATTGGATGTGATAAGCATTTACTTTGCAATCTTATTCATTTATTAATAAAATAATTTATTTAATACGAAGCACATTCTTTATCCATGCATGTTAATTAGTTGAATTAATAAATTTGATAAACCCATAATTTTGGAGCAATTCTTTTAGAATCATGATTTTGATTATGCTAATGAGATCTAAATTCTAAGATAGCTCAAAACGTAAAATGTTCCTAATCGTTGGATCACTAACGTGGGGTTACTGATTTCGGATAGATTTGTACATACTATGTTTGCTCTGTTGAAGAGGATGATTGATCTCATAATCATTTGTGTGGAGACACTAAAGCAAGTATGTAAGTGCTTCTTGGAGAATAAGTTCACTAAGCGTGATTGGCTTAATGGAAACCTAATGAAGTTTTACTTGTCTGACAAAAGGAGTTCCTATAGTGATAGTTGTACAAGTGATCATTGGACTTGAGATCATCGTAGTACCTTATGCGTATTCTAAATTATACTTTGCCATATTCCTTAATACTTAAGAGTATGTTGTAGGGTATGTTTGGGTATAATAAAGTATACATGGAGGTAGGTGAATGATCAGCAAATGATCTACCACTTCCAGTAAAGGGAGAGAATGTCATATACGATTCGATGAATGACAACTCAGAAATCCTTGGCCAAGGTGGAATGAAAATGAGAAATGAGTTTATAATTTACATTAATCAGATTTGTGCATTTTGTGAATCGAAATGCATATGATTAAATTAATAAGATTTGTCAGTAATTACATGTCTTATGTTTAATCGGGACATTGTATGGTAGAAGGATTGAATTGTACGATAACTATTTACGGAATATGTTCTTTGTATTCTTTGTGATAATCTTTGTTATTGAACGTTGAATACATATTATTCGGATAATGAGTTATGGTGGTTTAGTACCAACTCATGCTAATAATGCCTAGAAATGGGCTGTTTTAGTATTGATAAATGAGCAAAGTTTTAAGCTTGTTAAAGTAAGTGATGCTAAATTTTAAGGATAATTTTAAGTTTATGTGAATACTTAGGCAACCCTTGAATCATAGCTTGGAGACTGTTTGTGTGTAATGACCAAAACTATGCTTAAAATCTAGATTTGAGGACTGTTTTGGTCAAGGTCAGTGTACCTGAAATTTTGAGTAAGTACTAAGGAGACCATAATATGAAGCATCCCCAAATCCGGGTCCCAAATCACCACGGATCTGGTAAACTATTTCTATAACTATTGCGGAAGATATAAACATAAATTGTTTATACAATAACTTTACACACTATTTCCCCAAGGTCAAAAACCTTCACATAAAACCTGAATCAATATCCTAACTAACATACATTATTATTATCATACAATACTGTTACAAATCTAGCTGCACACATATTCCCAAGCTGAACTTGGTTTTGTCTTTTTTCTTGTATCCGACGTATTCGTCTTAATCTGCAATGTTTATCATGATATAGCAAGGGTGAGCAATAACGTTGCCCAGTAAGTATAAGTTTATTTGAGGATATATTATGATTGAAAGAATTGAACAATAAGCTGGCTATAATTCTACAATATGAATGAGAACTAGCATGAACAAACTTTTATAGCTGAACGAACATTGAACATGAACATAACAATTATATCTGGACCGAATGGTAATGAAGGTGATTAGCCTTTCATACCTGATGAATACATGCAATATGCACAGAGTGCAAATAAATAATTCATAGACATGACAATCAGTAATGATTAACCACAAGTATATTTGAATGAAACAACTCGAGGTCGAGTCAAGAAAAACTTGCCTGTTTGATTTATTACTGTTACACAATTTATTTAGCTTTGCTTGAAGATCTATTATAAATAATATCGATCTACAAATTAGAATAATATCATCACAATATTTAAAATAACCTAAACATATTAACACATAATCCTATCAGTTTATACAACACATAAGACTTAGAATCAAGTCAAATTATTTCAGTCTGACTTGAGTCCGACAAAATTCTAACATCCCGACGGTCTAGTCGGATAAATCTCGAGTCTAAAATTACTAAGACTCGGTCAAAACACTTAATAATTATCTTAGATAATTTTATTATCAGTCGAAACATTTTTCAATAGCTCATACTAATTTTCAAATAATTTAATAATATTTATTTCATTATATAATATTATTAATCATTTAATAATATTTTAATCATTCTTAATAATATTCAAATCACTTATTAATATAAATAATAAAGGTCTCATACATTTTAATATGTAAATATTTTACATCATGAAGCTTAAACTATTTATATTCCATTTCAGAAATATCTTTTTCCTTTACTCGCAATTTCGGAGTTTAAACAGCTAACGCATATCTTTTATACTAAAACTCAATTTACTATATTATTTCTTTAATTTAAATAATTTTTATATTATTTTGACCATTCATGTGTCAACACAGACCGTTTTCTCATATATACATATTTTATTCTTCTAGCACATTCGCTTTATTTTTCATTTTACAATTATTCGCCTTTTTTGCTTTATATATTAAATATATATATTTCGTTACGTAAATCTCAGCTCAAAAACCACATTTTGAACACCGAAAATCTCAAAATATCATTTTTATGATTAATACAATTTTGAAAAGGTTTTGCGTTCTTCGTTGCACCATAAAATAATTTTATAGGCAATTGTAGTTTTTATTTCACTTAAATATGGAATTTATACTTATTACATATTTTTATTGCTTTATTTATGCCTGAAAATAAGTTTATCGGCGTAAAATATCATTTATAGCCAAATCTCGTTCCGTAGGGCTTTATTAGATTTATTATGCCTTATTATTTTCCCGGAACGTCGAACGTCAAAATCGCTCGACGCGCCGACACTCGGCGTTCGCTAAAATTTTAGTTCTGACATGCATGTTCGCTCATTTTTAATTCTCAAATTATTAGTCATAAATTAGCGAAAATTCAGGCGTATTATAGACCTCATGGCATAGTATTTTAGAAAAATTTTACACCGTGAAAATGGATCACTGAAACTAATCAAAACAATGTACGAAAAGGACGTCGAAACCACGTAGACAAAGACGACGCCGCCTTCAAGGTGGCGCGGCGTCTTGTGGTATTCGCCGCTCTGTCATTGCTTTCTACTGCTTTGCTTATCAAAGCTAAACTACTTCGCGATTTTCTCACGCCTTGTTCGTTTATCAGATTGATTCCAATTTTGGATATGTTTTTCGTATCATATGAGACTATTTAAAAAAAATATGAAACCCCCATTTTGGGTTTTTTAAGCAGTCCAAATAATTTTCCAAAAATGGACGTTCATAACGATTTTAACATTTTTCCGAGATTTACTCTCTTTCGCTAAAACAGTCATAACTTATTCGTTTTAAAACATTTTTAGGCGATTCTTGAGCCCATGCGAAGCTAACTTCAGGGAATACAACTCTTCCCTACTGACCTTTTTCCAGATTCCGAACATATCAGACCAGAAATTCCGTTCAAGTGGACTGCACCGCACTTGTTGGACAGTTTTGACACTACTACTTTGAAATGTTATAACTCTCTCCTCCGAAGTCGGATTTAGTCCGTTCCAGAGTCTATGGAAAGCTTATTCAGTGTACTATAACATATCAAAAGCCCAGAATTTTCTGGAATATCTAACTAATCCCGAAATTTCCTTTTTGTAGCAGCAGTCCACTAATTTTCTAAGGTTTGAAAACTGTTTTGCTTTTCTTTCTCTTGATCAAGCTTTTAAACACCCAAAAATGTAAGATCCAAACATGATGCACTAAAAACAAGTAAATCAAGAGTTTTGAAAGTTCATGAGCATAGGGTCTTTATTTTGTAAAACCAACAAAATACATGAAATTAAAGCTTGAGATTTAATATTTTTACCTTGATCTAAAAGCACACCTTCTTGTTTTACCAAAGTATGAGATAACTCTTGGTGGCATCTAGGAAAATTTTCTTCCCTCCTTCAAGGCCTCTCACGTTTCCTTCACTCTCTATTTCCTTCTTTTGCTTTTCTTTTTGCTTTATGCTAGATAACTTGTAGGAATAATTGAAAAGTTTCTTTACAAAAATATATGGGAGTATTCATAGGCAATTAGAATATATAGATATAACTTGTATATTTCTATTAATCTCCCAATATCTTAGCTTGCTTGCCTTGGTTGATAATAATGTATTAAGCTATAAAAGGCTAGGGCTATTTAGGTGGGTTGGTAAACAACCCATTGACCAAAAAAATGGAAACTAATGAAATGTATCATGTGCTTCTTTTCCCCTTAGCTTGCCGGGTCAATGCTCCATATTTGGCCAATTTTATGTATTAATTTATTTGTTAATTAACCATCTAGAAGGTCCATATAAATTGGGCCATAGCTTGGAATATCTAGAAGGTCTATTTTATGTATTGTTTGGAATATAAATTATTTGGAATTTAAATAATTATTTATGTATATTTAATTATATAACCCAATCAAACTTTCTTTAAATAGGTTCAAAATAAATTGAGATAATAAAAATTAATATCTTATGTTAGTATATATATTTTAAATACTAAAACTCTTCAATACTATAACCCATCTTTGATATATAAATTATATAAAATACAACATAACATACTTAAATTACATATTTATTTTATAATTGCAAAATAAATATGTTACACATAATTTCTTATGCAAATACAATTATTTACACACCCAAAATATTATAATATAAAATTCTTACCTATTTTCCAGTCTAGGTCTTATTATTCAACCTTTTAAGATTTTATTAAATTGTCCAAATTCTCGGGTTGTCACATAATATGTCCATAAATAACATTTAAAACTTGTTCCTTAACTTAGTTGAGGTCCATATTGAGTACTACTCAATTTTCATGTTTAAAGATAATGAAAAGTAAGCTTTAAAGTGTCATCTAACACTTAAATAAAGAGAGGCCACATCTGAACCTTGTAGGCAAGTTTTAATAGTTATAACATGGCATAAGTATGCTACACAAGCTAAAATAAACCAAGTTTAAATTGTTTTGAGCATTAGAATTGTTAAAAATCATGTTTTAGGCCAAAAGTGGTTTGTTTTGGGTATTTTTTTTGTACCTAAATTTGTAAGACTGTAATGAGCTTATGTAAAGTTACTAATATATGTTATAAATGATTCCCAGACATGGCTAAGGCAAAAGCTAACAAGAAGACTAAGTTCTTGTGCATCTTATAAACCTAAAGTGAGCTTTGATAGGTCAAAATAGGCTAGATGACTAAACAAAGAGAGATGATGATAAAAGTAACCTTAGGTAACTAAAATACACATACCTAGACTGTCTAAGTAGCCAAAATTGAAAGAAATTTAAAAAGTATCAAAATCAATTCTGGGGAAAAGTGCTAAACTGTCCAGTTTGAGCCTCAATTAAAGTAAGCCTAACTGATATGAATGAGGAACCTAAACCCTTATTAAAATATCTTGGTATGTGGTCTAGAAGTAGAGCCAGATGGTAGAGCCAAAAGCTTAACAAAGAAATTTTAACAAATCATCAAAGTAGGCAGCAAACTCAATTCTGCTACAGTTGGGTAGTAGAGTGAAAATCGTAGAGTGAACTTTGCAGCTAGTAGAGTGGCTCAACAGATAGTAGAGTGAAAACTCAACAGATAGTAGAGTGGAAAATCAGTAGATAGTAGCGTGGCTCAACATATAGTAGAGTGGCTCAGCAGATAGTATAGTGGAAACTCAGCAGATAATAGAGTGGCTCAGCAGATAGTATAGTGGAAACTCAACAGATAGTAGAGTGGCTCAATAGATAGTAGAGTGAAATACTCAGCAGATTGTAGAGGGAAAAACTCAACAGATAGTAGAGTGAGAACTCTGAAAATCATAGAGTGATCTCTGAAAATCGTAGAGTGAACTTTAAAAATAGTAGAATGACTCTCGAAATCATAGAGTGCAAATCGTAGAGTGAAGATAGTAGAGTGAAAATGTGTAAACACCCTAGTTTGTGCTCAGTTTTGGTCAACTTTCATAACTAAATTCAAGAAACCAAACCCATGAAAAAATACTATGATATATGATCTAAATGCTTGCACAAACATGAGATCAAATGGGCTAACCCATAAAGCCCAAAAACATCATCAAAGTTGCTAATTAAAAATTCACTTCTGCTGCAGTTGGTAGTAGAGTGGGTAGTTAAGTGAAAATGTAAAACACCCATTTAGAGCCACTATCTTGAGAAGCCTTAAAGAGGTTGTTTCAATTGAATAACTATGAAATAAAATAATATGGTGTATGGTATAAAAGCTTGTTCAAACTTGGAAGTCAAAAGCTCAATGCAAAAATTCCTAAAAATCCCCAAAGTACCCTAGAAAATCATATTTTTTGTTTTTGAACTTTGATGGAATAATGGGATTTGGTCATTGGAAATGTCATAGCATGACTTAAGATGATATTTGAAGTGTATAATAACTAATAAACTATATCACGTTATGTTTGGACCAAAATGAGTATATTTGAGAATGTATAGGAACTAAGTATGTAATGTATACCATGTGTGTATGGTTACAAAGTCATGAACGAAGGTTATATGCATAATCTAAGTTTAAAGAAATTAGATGAGCAATATTTAACTAAGTGTGGTATGATGTAATGGTGTGATACATATACAGTAAACTACAGGTGCAATATATAAGCTAGCACATATGGTGATAAAAGGGGAAATAAAAACTGAGTTATATAAATAATGAAGTTGTATATAAAGATGGTATAAGGACAATATAAGTTAAAATAGGTTATTAAAGTACGGTTAACCTTGAGATCTAGTATTGATTGTGTTTATTATCAATCTCACATACCGTGTAGGTCATGCAAAGGAACACGACAGGTTAGCGTAATGGTAAAACGTTGGTACATACTAGTTTTTCAGAACTTATTAATTATTATGTGCACATATTTCCTGTATTATATGTACTTCTTGTGAATAATTTGAGATGCGCACTATGTGCTATACTGTGATATAAAATCTATTGAATCAAGTTAATGATTCATGTTGATTGAGTTATGGAAACTC
This sequence comes from Panax ginseng, assembly GCA_020205605.1. Lineage (NCBI taxonomy): Eukaryota > Viridiplantae > Streptophyta > Magnoliopsida > Apiales > Araliaceae > Panax > Panax ginseng. The sequence goes on along the minus strand of CM035131.1, from coordinate 30,909,973 downwards.
ACTCTATTAATTCGTAATTTGAGGTATATGATAAGCATGAAGCAGGTATAACTGTAGAGTATGAACTTTATGATGCCCGAATAAATTCAAAGTATGAGAAACAAGAAATATGTATAAAATTTGGAGTATGAAAAGTTTAAAGTGTGTTTAAAATGAGAACTATGTGTTATGTAATAACTCTTAAACTTGTTGGGTAACGTAATTGCTCATCCTTCCTATAAATAATTGTTTTCAGCTAAACTAGAGTGAATCAAAGGATTTAGGATAGACAAAGGAAAAAGGAAGAAGTACTGATTGAAATTGTTTGTATAGCTCTAGTTATGCTAAATAACGTTCATATGACATACTGTAATTGTATAGTCAAAGAACATTGTATAGAAGAATAATTAAGTCTAGTTGTGAGTTCATGGATACTTAAAATCCAATATATTTAACTTAAACATATTATTTATAACTTAAACTTTATAATTTAAATCAAGATGATTTAAAAGTGTAATACAAGGTTGTAAAGGTTGCAGATTCTGGAAATGGAGGGAATTAATGTATTAATTGGTATCAAAGCGAGGTTATATTCATTATTTTATGAATAAATGTTATAAATATTCAGATGAAGATTGTATCGTAATGCACCAGGTCTGAGGTAACAGGTACCCGGATTTGGGGGCATTACAGGATATAATTTTAATAGATGCTTAAATGAATGTGGGTTTCATAAATGGGGTCTGTGTATGTCACCTATCTAATTTTCTGATGTAAATTCTATCTCCCTCATATATACCTCCTTTTGACTACTGATCAAGGTTTCTGTTTTAAGAAAAAAATATTATAATAGGATTTTATAGAATTACTCAAGAGAATTAGAGCTGAAGAGCAGGAGCATTGAATACCCGTTTGTAACGAAACCCCGATTGAATGTAATAGTTATATTCAAATTTTATTCTTGTACCCTATGTTTGACCTTTTGGGTCATGGTGGCTCCAGTGAACCAAATTAGAATTAAGTCCATAATCATCCCAGGTAGAATATAATATTCTATATGTGCATGCTAATTGTATAATAAATATATTATTATACATGTTGATGTATGTTTAGTATGACGATATATATATATATATATATATATATATATATATATATATATATATATATATATATATATATATTTGCATACTGTATTAAATAAGATGAAACAAATAATAACGAAACCCTCAAAAGATTATATATTAAGTTGATTACGTTCAAAGACATCAGAGAATATCGAACATAGCCTTCTAGCATGGTAAAGCGATATAGTATTGAATATTTAACATGAGTTTTTTGTGCACACACAAGACAAGTATTAAATATTTAAGATTGTGTTAGCACCATGACAAGAAGAAATCAGTTCGGCTTGAGCAGTCGGGAACCCAAACCTATTATTCATGACTAGATTCCTAACAGAGGCTGAGCGTGAAGGTGTGGGAAATGATAGAGAGGGGTTATATTATTGAGAGTATGAGTCTGTGTGCAGTACCAACTCTGTTAGTACCGAAGAAATATGTATCATGGAGAATGTGTATCGACAGCAGGACAATCAATAAAATTTCGGTTAAATACAGATATCTGATACCTCGCCTTGAAGATATGCTAGATCAGTTGTCCTGAGTAAAACTCTTTTCAAAAATTGATCTTAAAAGCGAATACCATTAGGTTCGAGTGAGACTTGGATATTAATGGAAAACAACATTCAAGACGCTTCACGGCTTGTATAAATGGATGGTTACACTCTTCGGACTTTCCAATGTGCCCAATACATTTATGAGATTTATGCATCAGGTACTACAACCTTACATGGAAAAATTTGTAGTTGTTTACTTTGATGATATTCTCATTTACATTCCGACCTGGGAAATGCATTATGGGCACCTCTGAACTGTGTTTAATACATTGAGGAAGGAACATTTGTTTTTTTTTTAACCAGAAGCAGAGTTCTTATTTCACGACTTCGGTAACTTTCCTTGGTTTCATTGTTTCTACCGAAGGTGTTCACGCCAATCATTCAAAGATCAATGCAGTCTTGGTATGACCTACACCGAACACTATACATGATGTCAGAAGTTTTCATGGGTTTACATCTTTTTACAATTGTTTCATCAAGAACTTTAGCACCCTAATTGCACCTATCACTGAGTGTCTTAAGGGAAAATGATTTCAATGGTCCAAGGAGGTCGAAGATAGCTTTCAGCTAGTCAAGAAAAAGATGACTGAAGCACCAGTATTGACACTTCCTTACTTCGAGAAGGTCTTTGAGGTAAATTATGATGCATTAGGAGTTGGTATTGGTGGTGTTCTCAGTCAGTGGCTTTCTTCAGTGAGAAGTTATCAGGGTCGAAGAAGAACTACTCTACTTATGATTTGGAATTTTATGCCATTGTTCAATCTTTGATGCATTGGCGACACTATCTAATATAGAGAGAGTTCATCCTGATTACTAATCATGAGGCCTTGAAGTACGTTAATGGTCAGTATAAGTTGAACCAAAGGTATTCTAAATTGGTGGCGTACTTACAAGAATTCACCTTCACTTTATGGCATCAAGCAGGAAGTTTGAATCGTGTTACCGACGCGTTAAGCTGAAGTGCGTCTCTCTTTAGCACTATGCGTAACAAAGTTATAGGGTTTGAAGTCTTTACTGGTAAATGTGTAGAGGATCCTTCTTTCGAAAAGATAGTTAAGGAAGTACGTGAAGATCGACTACTTGACTTTGTTTTTCATAAATGGTACTTATTTCGGGGACTTCAGCTATGCATTCTGTGACGAACCGAGAATTTGAACAATTTATTAAAATCTTAAAAGATTGAATTAAGGTTAAATAATAAACTTAGACAAAAAATAAGTGAATGGATTTGACATTTTTGAGAAGGAATTTTGTGAATTTAAATTTTTTTGTGGAGAATTATTAAGGTTAAGTGTACAAGGGTATATGAATCCGTGTATGTGGATTTATGTGTACAGTTTGTGGTTTTAGATCAACTGTTGATCAGATAAATTGTAACTTTAGTAAATTCTAAAGCTATATTAAGAATATAGACGTTCAGTTAGAAAACCCTAACGATTGATAAAAAAACCTAAAAACTGGTTTTGGAAAACCTAATTTCAGTTCCGAGAATCGGAAACCCTAATTCGGAAGTTGAAAAGCCTAATTTGGAAATTCAAATGCTAAGTATAAGGTTTAAGTGTTATTAATTATAACCTAATTAGGGAAAAACCCAAATGATTTATTTGAAACCTTAATAATTAAAAACTCTAATTATTAAAAACCCTAATTTCTAATTAGAAACCCTAATTGCTAAATTAGGAAACCTTAATCCTAATGTTCAAGTCAAAGTAATTAGGAAACCCTAATCTAATTAGGAAATCCTAAGTATAATTTAGAAATCCTAATTTTTCCATTTTAAAACCTAAATTGGAAATCCTAGAATTTATTTTTAAAAAACCTTAGGGTTTAAACCCTAAGGGTTAAACCCTAATGGTTGGGACAAATGTCAAATATGCCATTAAAATGGGAAGCTAAATGTCTAAAATGCCCTTTTTGCATTTCTTTAATAGGTAGCTTGTAAATATTGCCCTAGTTTGAGTTGTTGACCAACTAAAGGCTACCTATGTGCCTTATATCTCCTATATCAGCCAACATTTCCAGCAAAATACATTGAATCAAAACAAAAGTCAAGAAAGTAAGAAAAATCTCTTACTTTACTTAGCAAACCAACCAAGACCATTATCTCTCTAGATTTTCGGGATTGAGAGTAAAAGTGTGTGAAATACAAAGCCAAGTACACTTCTTAGCTTAAAAAGATCAGAACATAAGGATCAGGATCAAAACTTGTGCATTCCAGAGGTATGGACCCTAACTTGCTATATCTTTAAGATTGTTGTTAATATTGTGACTTATTGTTTAGAACAGTGTTAGAGAGTGTCAATTAGGGATCTGGGGATGCAACAGTTGGTATCAAAGCTATTGGTTATGAACATTAGGTAGGGTTACCTTAGACTAATAACCGCAATTATTAGGATAAGTACTAACTCAAATAGAGTTAGTGAGTCGGTAAGATTCAAAGACGAATCTCGGTGAGTTATAAAGATACGGAGTTCCCTAACTCTGGTAATAAAGGTGAACAGTAGTGATGAATCGATAGAGTCTAAAAGACTAAAAGTACAGGGATAGGAGATCGTAAAACAAAACGATCAAGACATAGAAATGAATCGTAATATATACGATGAGATCACCCCGTGATCTGATAAGGTTATAGTATGGAGAAGGATCAAGCGAATGATTGAAAAGTTTACAGCAAAGATTGTTGTGTATCAGTTGTACTATGAATTGGTCAAGATTCAGGAAATGATTATGAATACGGATTAAACAAAATTCGTATTGAGAAGGGAGTAGGATTAGGTGGGGATTTCAATTGAGGACTCATGTCAGCAGCTGAGTTGTATGATTCCTTTTTATGGGCGGGGAATTGTACTTGGTGTAAAAACCACTTAGTTTTTGGTACTGATAATCATTAAAATTTTTGCGTCGCGCTATTTGCTATATGCTTGTCGAGAAGGTGATTCTTTTCTCATGTGTATAACAGATAGATAAGTTATAGGTAGAGAATATAAAGTTAAGTACGAGTTCTTAAAACTCATACTTATGGTACGTTTGTGACTCATGATTATATGAAATGTTTTTGAACCCCCTCAGCGAATGGACGCCAAAGGTCTGACTAGGACAAGTTCTTAAACTCATAAGTGCGGTAAGTTTGATGAACTGGGTATAGTTTTGTGTGACTAGAGTATGCAGGATTATAGGAATAGATAGATTATTAAGCAATTGATCATTAGTGGAGACATTAGGTTTTCCAAATCTCCTAGCTATGCTAGACTTCAAAATTTTTGACATCAAGCTAAATACATTCTATGTGCTTTTGAAAAATGATTTTTTATTCTCAACTCTTGGTGACCCATGTGTATATGTGGACTTCGGGCCACCGACACCTCGTTACCTGTTGAGATAATAAAACTGATTTGCAAATATTTTTAAACGGTTTAAAGAATAGTTTATGCTACTTGTTTCGGCTAGACGACAATGTTTTGAAATATCAAAATGTGTTTTATTTATCATTGATGTATCATGTAACCTGGTGCACAAATGATAAAAAAATGATGGAGTTGTAAATACAAGAATACTTAGTGTTGAATTCGATCTAAAAATCGTTGTCCCACTATTGTATGATGTGTTATGACAAAGTCATACAATGACAGCATCCTCAAACGGGCTGTTAAATACAATACGGTATCATGACGTCATTCTCAAAAATATTTTCAAAATTTTAATTTGCCAATGGGGTTTGGCTATACACATTAATATTTCGTTTGAAATTGAATTATTGATAAGGGTCTATGTTATTTGATTCAGCTAGACCAACTTTTATGAAAAGTCTAAGCTTTCGTTAAAAATTTTCCCGAACCGAATTGTTTTGGTACTGAATTCTATGATAAGTCTGAGGTGAATTGTAAAGATTGGATAAAATTATTCAATATCGAGAATATTCGCGAGAAATGATTAAAGTATACGTACTAGTAACGGTAGTTTACCTTCTTCGTGATTGTAAACATACTTTTAACCTTTGTAAGGGGGTAGAATACCTTTTTCTTAATTAAAATAGGTCAAGGGTAGTAATACCTATAAACCTCAGAAGTTCATGGTCTATATGACTCCTCAGCACGATTTCAAAATTTTAAATCTTGCGAGTGATGTTATGGGTAACATATGGTGATAGGTATGCAAGGTATAAGGTTTAATTTGAATTTCCGGGACAAAATTCTTAGAAGATGGGGTGTATGTGACGACCCGAGAATTTGGACAATTTATTAAAATCTTAAAAGATTGAATTAAGGTTAAAGAATAAACTTAAACAGAAAATAAGTGAATGGATTTGACATTTTTGAGAAGGAATTTTGTGAATTTAAAAATTTTTGTAGAGAATTATTAAGGTTAAGTGTATAAGGGTATATGAATCTGTGTATGTGGATTTATGTGTAGAGTTTGTGGTTTTAGATCAACTGTTGATCAGATAAATTGTAACTTTAGTAAATCCTAAAGCTATATTAAGAATATAGACTTTCAGTTAGAAAACCCTAACGATTGATTAGAAACTGGTTGTGGAAACCCTAATTTCAGTTCAGGGAATCTGAAACCCTAATTTGGAAGTTGAAAACCCTAACTTGGGAATTCAAATGCCAAGTATAAGGCTTAAAAGTTATTAATTATAACCTAATTAGGGAAAAACCTTAATGATTTATTTGAAACCTTAATAATTAGAAACTATAATTATTAGAAACCCTAATTTCTAATTGGAAATCCTGATTGCTAAATTAAGAACCCTAATTGCTAAATTAGGAAACCTTAATCCTAATGTTCAAGTCTAAGTATTTAGGAAACCCTAATCTAATTAGGAAATCCTAATTATAATTTAGAAATCCTAATTTTTCCATTTTAAAACCTAAATTGGAAATCCTACAATTTATTTTTAAAAAAAGCTTAGGGTTAAACCCTAAGAGTTGGGACAAATGTCAAATATGCCATTAAAATGGGAAGCTAAATGTCTAAAATGCCCTTTTTGCATTTCTTTAATACGTAGCTTGTAAATCTTGCCCTAGTTTTAGTTATTGACCAACTAAAGGCTACCTATGTGCCTTATATCTCCTATATCAGCCAACATTGCCAGCAAAATACATTGAATCAAAACAAAAGTCAAGAAAGTAAGAAAAATCTCTTACTTTACTTAGCAAACGAACCAAGACCATTCTCTCTCTAGATTTGATTGAGAGTAAAAGTGTGTGATATACAAAGCCAAGAACACTTCTTAGCTTAAAAAGATCAGAACATAAGGATTAGAATCAAAACTTGTGCATTCAAGAGGTATGAACCCTAACTTGCTAGATCTTTAAGATTGTTGTTAATGTTGTGACTTATTGTTTAGAATAGTGTTAGAGGGTGTCAATTAGGGATCTGGGGATGCTACAGTTGGTTTCAAAGATGTTGGTTATGAACCTTAGGTAGGGTTACCTGAGACTAATAACCGCAATGATTAGGATAAGTACTAACTCAAATAGTTAATGAGTCGATAAGATTCAAAGACGAATCTCGGTGAGTTATAAAGATACGGAGTTCCCTAACTCTGGTAATAAAGGTGAACAGTAGTGATGAATCGATAGAGTCTAAAAGACTAAAAGTACAGGGATAGGAGATTGTAAAACAAAACGATCAAGACATAGAAATGAATCGCAATATATACGATGAGATCACCCCGTGATCTGATAAGGTTATAGTATGGAGAAGGATCAAGTGAATGATTGAAAAGTTTACAGCAAAGATTGTTGTGTATCAGTTGTACTATGAATTGGTCAAGATTCAGGAAAGGATTATGAATACGGATTAAACAAAATTCGTATTGAGAAGGGAGTAGGATTAGGTGGGGATTTCACTTGAGGACTCATGTTAGCAGCTGAGTTGTATAATTCCTTGTTATGGGTGGGGAATTGTACTTGGTGTAAAAACCACTTAGTTTCTGGTACTGATAATCATTGAAATGTCAGCGTCGCGCTATTCGCTATATGTTGTCGAGAAGTTGATTCTTTTCTCATGTGTATAATAGATAGATATGTTATAGGTAGAGAATATAAGGTTAAGTACGAGATCTTAAAACTCATACTTATGGTACGTTCGTGACTCATGATTTTATGAAATGTTTTGGAACCCCTTAGCGAATGGACGCCAAAGGTCCGACTAGGACAAGTTCTTAAACTCATATGATTGTGGAAAGTTCCTGAACTCATAAGTGTGGTAAGTTAGATGAACTGGGTATAGTTTTGTGTGAATGGAGTATGTAGGATTATAGGAATAGGTAGATTATTAAGCAATTGATCATTAGTGGAGACATTAGGTTTTCCAAATCTCCTAGCTATGCTAGACTTCAAAATTTTTGACATCAAGCTAAATACATACTATGTGCTTTTGAAAAATGAATTTTTATTCTCAACTCTTGGTGACCCTTATGTATGTGTAGATTTCGGGCCACCGACACCTCGTTACTTTTTGAGATAATAAAACTGATTTGCAAAGATTTTTGAACTGTTTAAATAATAGTCTATGCTACTAATTTTAGCTAGACAACAATGTTTTGAAATATCAAAATGTGTTTTATTTATCATTGATGTATCATGTAACCTGGTGTACAGATGATAAAAATGATGGAGTTGTAAATACAGGAATACTTAATGTTGAATTTGATCTAAAAATCGTTGTCCCACTATTGTATGATGTGTTATGACAAAGTCATACAATGACAACATCCTCAAACGGGCTGTTAAATACAGTACGGTATTATGACGTCATTCTCAAAAATATTTTCAAAATTTTAATTTTTTAACGGGGTTTGGCTATACACATTAATATTTCTTTTGAAATTGAATTATTGATATTGGTCTATGCTATTTTATTCGGCTAGACCAACTTTTATAAAAAGTCTAAGCGTTCTTTGAAAATTTTCCCGAACCAAATTGTTTTGGTACGGAATTCTATGATAAGATTGAGGTGAACTGTACATTTTGGATAAAATTATTCAATAGCGAGAATATTCGCAAGAAATGATTAAAGTATATGTACTAGTAACGGTAGTTTACCTTCTTCGTGATTGTAAACATACTTTTAACCTTTGTAAGGGTTAGAATACCTTTTTCTTAATTGAAATAGGTTAAGGGTAGTAATACCTATAAACCTCAGAAGTTCATGGTCTATATGACTCCTCAGCACGATTTCAAAATTTTAAATCTTGCGAGTGATGTTATGGGTAACATATGGTGATAGGTATGCAAGGTATAAGGTTTAATTTGAATTTCCGGGACGAAATTCTTAGAAGATGGGGTGTATGTGACGACCCGAGAATTTGGACAATTTATTAAAATCTTAAAAGATTGAATTAAGGTTAAATAATAAACCTAAACAGAAAATAAGTGAATGGATTTGACATTTTTGAGAAGGAATTTTGTGAATTTAAAAATTTTTGTAGAGAATTATTAAGGTTAAGTGTATAAGGGTATATGAATCTGTGTATGTGGATTTATGTGTAGAGTTTGTGGTTTTAGATCAATTGTTGATCAGATAAATTGTAACTTTAGTAAATCCTAAAGCTATATTAAGAATTTAGACTTTCAGTTAGAAAACCCTAACGATTGATTAGAAACCGTTCGAAACCCTAATTTCAGTTCAGGGAATCAGAAACCCTAATTTGGAAGTTGAAAACCCTAACTTGGGAATTCAAATGCCAAGTATAAGGCTTAAAAGTTATTAATTATAACCTAATTAGGGAAAAACCTTAATGATTTATTTGAAACCTTAATAATTAGAAACTCTAATTATTAGAAACCCTAATTTCTAATTGGAAACCCTAATTGCTAAATTAGGAAACCTTAATCCTAATGTTCAAGTCTAAATAGTTAGGAAACCCTAATCTAATTAGGAAATCCTAAGTATAATTTAGAAATCCTAATTTTTCCATTTTAAAACCTAAATTGGAAATCCTAGAATCTATTTTTAAAAAAACCTTAGGGTTAAACCCTAAGGGTTGGGACAAATGTCAAATATGCCATTAAAATGGGAAGCCAAATGTCTAAAATGCCCCTTTTGCATTTCTTTAATAGGTAGCCTATAAATCTTGCCCTAGTTTGAGTTGTTGACCAACTAAAGGCTACCTATGTGCCTTATATCTCCTATATCAGCCAACATTGCCAGCAAAATACATTGAATCAAAACAAAAGTCAAGAAAGTAAGAAAAATCTCTTACTTTACTTAGCAAACCAACCAAGACCATTCTCTCTCTAGATTTTCAGGATTGAGAGTAAAAGTGTGTGATATACAAAGCCAATAACACTTCTTAGCTTAACAAGATCAGAACATAAGGATCAGAATCAAAACTTCTGCATTCAAGAGGTATGAACCCTAACTTGCTAGATCTTTAAGATTGTTGTTAATGTTGTGACTTATTGTTTGGAAAAGTGTTAGAGGGTGTCAATTAGGGATCTGGGGATGCTTCACATTCCAGATTGCTCATTTTGGCAAAAAATCGTAAGTAAACTCCACAACGAAGGACACTTCAGATGTAACACCCCCAAATCTGGGTCCCTTGAACCTCGGGCTTGGTACGTCACGGTACTACCTTCATCTCAATACATACAAACTTTATTAATAAATAACTGAACACAACCTGACTTTTATATAGATTAATACAGTGTTCCCTTCTGTTCCTGAATCTGTAACCTTTATAATCGGTTATTACATCTGTAGATCGTTCATGATCTATCTATACAACTTAAACTATAAACAATATGTTTTATATTGATAGATGGATTCACAATTCAAATTTAAATATTCTCCTGTATAGTGTTCTTCAACTACACATCTACAATGTATAATATTAACGTTCATTTATCTTAGCTAGAAACTTCGCATTCCAATGTTTTGTCATAAAACCTTACCAGGTATAATTACTCTAGAGAAATTATACCAATGAGTTAATGTGTTCTTAAAACACCAACCATCTTCAATCACTATTTCTTCTCGTGAACCTTTGTCAATCCTGAATCCTTTAACGCTATGTTCATCTGCTTATATCGACAATTATCTGCAAAAATTTGTTTGCAAGATTGAGCACAACGGCTCAGCAAGTCCAACAGTCTACACATTTCATGCTTCACATAGCATATACAAACTTCATATATTCATGCATTAAAATTTTTAGTCAATGCATCTACACATGCTTCATACATCTCTATATGCATCATACATTTCATGATATGCATCTTTATATACATCATACTTATCATACAACACAATATAATCTTCATGTTGTATATTTAACACATACTTCACAAATTCCATGCTTTACATTTAGTCACACAATATTTATGAAATCAACTATTTCACATAAAGTAACATATTTCATTAACTACCATAAACATGGTTTAATACACATTATCACATAAGAGCAAGTTACTGAAAAACTTGCCTCGAAGCGTTCCTTACGCTGTTAGGAGAATTCGTCCTTCCATTGTCCTACACGATTAAGGGTATATATAACTACCATTAGCCACATAATGACACTTGGTATTCATTTATGTTAATTCCACTTTACTTTTCATCAATCTTCCTTTTAAAATCTTGATACACAATGCTTTAATTATGTGTTTAAGACTTACTAGAACAATTTATTATCCATTTGATTTATTTATAAAATTTCCTTCAAATGATAACCTACATCCTCCATGAAAATTTAATTGATTAGGTTAATCATCACCTCATAATTAAATCTGATAATAATTCTTAAACTCTCGTCTAATATTATTAATCATTCTACAAATATTATTAATCATTTAATAATATTTCAATCAGTTACTAATATTATTAATCATTTATTATTTTTTTATTCACTTTCTAATATTATTAATCATTTAATAATATCTTAATAACTTACAAATATTATTAATCATTTAATAATATTTTATTCACTTTCTAATATTATTAACCATTTAATAATATTTTATTTACTTACTAATATTATTAATCCTTTAATAATATTTTAATCACTTACTAATATTATTAATTATTTAATAATATTTTAATCACTTACTAATATTATTAATCTTTTGATAATATTTTAATCATTTTCTAATATTATTAATAATTTATAAACAATTTAATTTAATTGTTTATCTTTTACTATTTAATTTATTTAACACACACATCGTACATTTCTTATATCATTTTATTAAAATGACCAAATTACCCTCATAAAGTCTTAATACATCATATTAATGATTATTGGTCAATAAAATCACCTTATAGAATTTTATGACTTAATATAACTTAATTTTCTTATTTATTCTTAACACATTCATATGTATTAAAAATACCTAATCAAATTATTATTTTCCTATCTCCTGGAAACTTGAATATATAATATTTTAGTCACAAAATAATTTTCTTGAAATTTTTTAACTTCATTTCCTATTTTTAAATAGGTCATTTCTGTCCATAACTACCACGTTTATTAAAAATTATCTTTTTGACTTATACCAACGTACACATCCCCTCACATCATTTTTATAACATTCACATAAAATTATGTGATTAAACTTTTTATAGTCTCATATGTCACATGTTGACATACTCTAGTCGATAAAAATTATCTCAACGATTCCCGATTCGTCGGCAATTATTAGTTTTTAATCTGTTGGAAGCCTAATTTTCCCATTAATCCTCCTTAATAATTTTATTATTTTTTTATTTTCTGTCCATACCTATATACATATATTCCATACACAAAAATAATTTTTTTGAAATTTTCTTTTTTATTAAATATTTTTCAAAAGCCAATTTTAGTTCGTAACTTAGCAAAATTAGCTATATCATGCTCAACTTCAAAAATTCTCAAATTTTTAAAAAATCTTACATATATTAACGCAAACTTCCATTTTAAATTTCGTGTTCATCGGAATTATAGAACTCTAGTTATAGCCGTTTCGGTCAGAAAAATCCTAAAATTGAAATGGCCATAACTCACTCGATTTAAGTCAGAATAAGCTCAACTTTGGACATGAGCTTCTTTATATCATATATTTTCATGTCCCAAAAGGCCTGAATTTATTTCAAAAATGAATTTTCTGAAAATTCCCCTGCTAAGTTTTGGACAGTTTGTTTTTCGGTATTTCCAGATTTTGCCTACTTTGCTAAAAACTGTCCAAACGAAAATCTACAAGGAATTTTTCAGTGATTTCACTTGGAGATGTTAGATATCTCATGGATATAACACATTTCTTTGATGGATCTACAAAATAAGTTGTAAATTTCAAATGGTGAAGGTCTAAAGTGGACTGAAATTTAGGGCATTTTCCAGATTTTGCCTACTTTGCCAAAAACAGTCCATACGAAAATCTACAACACCTTTTTCGGTGATTCAACTTGGAGAAGTTAGAATACTTATAGATCTAATTCTAGGACTTGACCATACTCAAAATTTTGAAGTAAAATGAGATATTAGATGGTTTGAATTTCATGTTTCATTTTTTAGAAAAATCAATTTTTCATACTTGAATGTTTTTTGAGAAAACTTCCATGATATCGTGATTAATCAAACATTAATCAACATAATACATTTTAATACATCCTAATGCCTTTTATACTCATGGATCTATCACGATCAATGATTAATTTCATCAAACTCAAAAACATAAACTAGGAAATCAACTAAGATTTGAAGTTTATACCTTTAGGAGTTTTCTCCTCTTGATTTCTTCTTCATCTTCTTCTCTTCTCTTCTTGCTATCCTTTAATGGCAGCCTCTTTCTCTCTCTTCCTCTCTATTATGGTCGGACAAGGGAGTGTAGGAATGAGAGAGTAATTTTCTTTTTTCTTCATTTCCTTTATTTAGCTAAATGATATTTAGGAGAGAGAGAGAGAGAGAGAGTAGTTTAGGATTAGGTAGAATTGGTGAGGGGTAGGTGGAGATGGTTTACCTAACCCATGTGCTGAAAATTCCAGCTGTTTTAAGTCAGTGGGTCCCACTTTTATTTTCTCGTTTTGCATGTTTAATCCCGTCTTTGACTTTCGGACCAAATAATCAAATTTTTGAGTTTATAGTCGATTCCTACTAATTTCGATGCTCCCAACATCATGGACACATCCGTTTCTTCAAATTCATCTCTGAATTTTAAGTTTAACTTTTTCCCATAAAAGTCAACTATTGATTTTGACCAAAAAGTCAACCCCGACACATTTTGTGTTTACAACTTATTCTTACTAATTTCAATGTTCTGGATTCAAATATCCAATCCTTGTTTCCAAATTCCACTCCTAACTCCGATTTTGATTTTTCTCCATAAAAGTCAACTTTTGACTTTGACCAAAGAGTCAACCCAGACACATTTCGTGTTTACAGTCTTTTCTAACTAAACTTGACGTTCTGGATGCAACTGAGCAGTCCGTACTTCAAAATTCTATCTCTAACTCAAATTTTGAGTTTTAACTTGCTTCTAGAAAGTCCTCCCCAAGTTTGGGCTATCCAATAAATTGTTTTGGACATGTCTCATAAATTTTAAATTTCCCTAATTATTCAATTAGGGTTTCTAGTCCACTTACTTTGGACTTTAAATAATTACTCCTTCAATCATGCATATTCTCTACATTAGTATTCACTTCATTTATAAATAATTAATATTCTCCTATATTAGGCTAGACATTTCATTTAACATCTATTAATTAAAACATCTTTAGTTAGTTTGTTACATTCAATAAGCCTTTTCAAATGGCTTGACATAATGAATTTTATTAATCCAACTTTTCAATATCTTTTGAACATATTCTTAATTTTAGAATATCATATTGATAACTTGTGTCATCCTTACAAGTCCTCTTAATAATTAAATATTTAGGCTTGTTTACTATGATCATATGCTTGCCATATATATTATTTTGACTTGCCATATTTTTAATCCCTTAGTAATATCTTACTCTTCAACCTTTCTATCGTTCATATTTAATTTCTTTACCTTCTTTCAAATATTAAACCATATATGTTTTTTTTTAAAATTTGTAATCATTCCTCTATTTTCAAATTTAGGTTTTATTCTTTAAACCTTTATTTAATTATTTGAGATCTTATTTACAAGTCTCATAAATTTTCCGGGTTATCACATCGGATGAGATAAAATATTAGCCCTGGTATCGGTTGACTACTATTTGCCGAAGATATCGAGTGATGTAGCTCAGTACGTAGAACATTGCTATGTATGTCAGCGATCCAAGGGAGTTCTTAATAATGTAGGATTGTACACCCCTTTACCCGTTCCTAAAGCCCCCTAGTGTACGTATTATGGATTTTATATTGGATCTACCTCGAACTCAGAAGGCTATGGATTCTATTATGGTTGTGGTTGATCGGTTCTCTAAGATGACACATTTCATTTATTTTCAGAAGACAATGGATGCTAATCCGATCGCCTACATATACTTTCGGGAGATTGTGCGTTTGCATGTCATTCCCCAAACTATTACTTCGAATCGTGATACAAAGTTCATCAGTAATTTCTAGAAAAGTTTATGCATGGGAGAAGCTCCAAACACAATTAAATTTCAGCGGTGCCTACCATCCCCCCAAACAGATGGACAGACTGAGGTGGTAAACCAAAGCTCGGGTAATCTTCTACGGTGTCTACCTGAGACAAGTCAAAACAATGGGATCTGTCGCTTCTTCAATCAGAGTTTGCTTACAACCTTTCGAAGAACAAGACTACTAGTTTGAGTCATTTTGAGATAGTTTATGGACGAAATCCATTCCAGGTCCTGTATTTAGCTCTTATTCTACGGATTGGCCGAGTGCACCCTAAGGCAGATGAAATGGCAGCTCAACTTCGAAGTGTTCATGATCAGGTTTACCAATCTATTTAAGAGAACAATGCTAAATATAAGAATAGGGTTGACAGTCACCGTCGTCATGTTCTTTATTGAAGTTGGTGACTTTGTTTGGGCAGTACTGACCCGAGACCGTTCTCCTATTGGTGAATATAATAAGCTTAAGGATCGAAAGATTGGACCTTGTTAGGTTCTACAAAAAATCAATACTAGTGCCTATCAGTTGCGCATTCCCAGTCATTTGCTGACTTCGGACGTTTTCAACATGAAGCATTTGAGTCCTTGTTTTGAAAAGTCTAATGCTGATGTTATGAACTAGAGAACGAGTTCTTTCCAACCCATGCAGGAGGATCTGAGCATGACGATGTTGAGCTTTCGGACAAGTTGTTGTTGGCATTAAAGTTCCATGAATTAACGGATCAACACAAGTTAAAGGAGGTCGTTGACTTCCTTGGGTTCGGTATTATGTCTTCGGAGCAGATATTCGGCTTCGAATATCTGGTGGACTTCTTCGGGAGTTTGGGTATCTTCACGGATTCGTGTCGTCATGACTTCGGGAATATTAGAATGGTTTTGATGATTGTCTGGTTTTAATTCTTTTATTGTAATAGTGTTTTATTAGGTAGTATATTATTATGTAATTAAGTTATTACCTATTAGGACTTTTTTGTCATAGTTAATTATTACCTATTAGAATTTTCTCTCCATGATTATAGGAATTGTTAGAATCATAGTTTAGTAGAGTCAAAATTTGTTGAAGACATGACACGGGTGATCCCTATCCTTAAGGTCTTTATCTCCCCCACCACGATTAATTTGCTAAGGGTTACAGACGATATACTTCCAGAATATATGTCAAGCCTTGATTAATTATCTTTGATAGCAATTCACAGAAAATTCCAATAGAACACTGCTTTGTAGTAGTTATTTGTGTGTAAGAAGAATTGGAGAAGATCAAAAAGAGAGAAAAATATGTGCACAAACTTACTTGTAACTTATATGTTTTTATATGCATATATCTAATCTTATGTATATATATCAACATATATATGTAACCATACTTAATAATACTAAATAATAATTAGGAGTTATAGAATTTGAATAGTCTCATTATTTTCCTTTTGTTCCAAAAAATAAAATAAAATAGACTTCTATTAAATGGAACTAAGAAAAAATAGTTTTTATCAAATAATTTTGCACCTTATTAAATGTCTCACTATACACTAATCAAATAATTTCTACACAAATCAAATAAAATTCTCTTTTATTCTCCACGTAGAGGACATTAATTTACACCTTTTATACTTACTTAAATTATGTCCACGGATGAGTTTTATTAAACTCAAATATGACATATTATAATTCACAAAAGTATAAAATAAGGTGCAATATATAACAATCCCCCACTTGTTTGGAAAAACTATTTTTCATCCAAACAACTTCCTATCAAACAACACGAAGGCATGTGTGCATAAAAGAGGGTGTGATGAACATTGAACCTTCTCTTAGTGTAAACAACTCAAAGTCACATTGAAGTTGAAGGTGTCCGTAGATTGAACCTCTACTTCTATATGATATGACCAGAATTGTCACACACACACAAAATCCTCCTACCACGATGAGTATTCTCAATTGTTTTGTGCTAATATGGCCATGCGCAATACCCTGTTTCATGAACCTCTAAGAGAGTAAACCACAACCCTCTATAAGAAGAGGCTCCACTTCTAGTTCATATAGGCAAAGTGTTTCACATGTGTTTCTGTTGCTAAGAACACAACAACTTTGTTAAGAGTATAACTCACCTCGATTCGTGCAAATGATGACGTTACTATCTTAAACTACATATGGAACCACATCGATAGTAACACGAACAAAGAATCGTGACTTGTTTTTCCCATTGAACCTATAAACTAGGGGTAACCTAGGAATAGGTTGGGTTCCCATCACCCCTGACTCAAATTGGTTTAAGTTCCATATAACAAGTAGTTAAACTTACTAAGATCTCGTCAAAGTCTTAGTAAAAAGATAAGTCAAGTCATCACTTGACTTTCTCATAGATAAATATTATAATACCTTCTTGTATCAATTATCTAACAAAAATTATGTCTATGACCAACATGTCAAGACTTACCATTAAAGGTAATCTCATATGCTCTATACAAAACAATTTTATTATCACATCATAATGAACTAAGCAATGGAAGTGGCCACAATTTGATGTTTTAACAACAAATTTCGATTCCGTTTGCTTTCTCCATCATATAAAGCAATGGTATTACTTGCTACTCCAAGTAAATTATTCTCTCACTAAGGGATAATATATCCACCTACTTGTAAAAATACAATTATATATTCACCTACTTGTGAATATTTTCATACTTATTCAAAATCACAACCAGTTATGTATCCAAGATTAATAATTTGTACTACATAAAAAATTTCACTAACACAAAATTGTGAAATAGGAGGCTTTAGACTAGGCTACAATCAATGTTTTAACAAACACCCTAATCCATTAAACTTCCCTCATAAAATAATAACATTAGATTCATATTGTGAAATGGAAAATACTCATTTGTTTCTTACTCATCTAAGAAACAAAACCCAAGATTGAGTGAAAATTCACCTACTTGTAAATTTATAATTTTCCTCACTAAAATATAAGTGACACTTATGTGATCTATTAAAACATTGAGAGATCTAACAAAAACCAATGTAAATAATTAGTATACTAAGTTTAAAACTGTATGTAATATCTGATCTCGTGCATTGCATATCAAACACAAGGCTCCCACTAGCGAATGTGTACTTCAGCTTTACAATAGCTATATCAGAATTAACTTTTAGTGTACCACTACTATTAAAGAATTATTAAATTCTTCAATCTCAAGGTATATCAAACTCAGTTTAGTATAGCCTCTCAATACAATTTAATTGGTTTAGTTGGAATCCTCATTATGTTTTCACATGATAATAAAATAACATCTATTTTACAAGTCTTTCAACATAAAGACAAAAATAGATATTTCTTAAACTCATTTACATTAACAATACTATGTAAAATGATCAACATATCATTAATATACACAAAAACTATCACATTATAGTTTATACAATTATATTGTTAGTGTAAACATATAAATAATTCTATATCCGATAGAATCTCAAGGTTAATATACACATATTATCACCTAATATTTATCCACTTGAATATTTATAACTTAGTTTCAATCTCACTATTGAACTAAATCACAATAAATATTTTGGATCATATTTAGGCTAATAAAATAGGTATTTTATTTACCAAATTATTATATTGATTTTCTTCACCAAATCAATATTGCTCTTTCTAGGTTCAATTTATAACTTTGTTGAACCTTAGATAATTAATTAAGTGAAATAAGTTCACACTTCAATATTATTTAAAAGTTTGTGTTTCAAAGACTTTCATTTCACAGAACTACACAATCAAATTGAACTTCGCAACATGAAATCCATAAGCCTTACTATTTCTTACATAAATAAAATTATGCTCCAAATAGTTCAAAAGCTAAATTTAGTCCATAAATAAAAATCTTAAAAAATCACCCCCACACTTTTAAATAATTAAAATCTCATTGAATAATTTCACTTTACAATATTATGCTCACTACTTAAAATAAATTTTAGATTAATTAACATTTTATGTAACAATGTTCCTATAAATATTATTTCCACATAAGAATATTAAGGAACACTTCTCAAATCATAAAATAAGTTCTTGCACATTTTATGTATTAGTTATTCATATAAAGATTGTTTCAATATAAGAATCTTTTAGAATACCCCCACATAAGAAAACAAGCTGTTATTTTCTGAATTACATAACATCTCAAATCTAAAAAATTATTTAATATAAGCACTTAATAAATTATACATGTACATTTTTCAAGTATACTAACACGTAACACTTGACTCTATATAAAAAGTATAAAATTCATTATATACAAATTATAGCACAACTCATCATATTGCACAAATTTATTTGCATATAAAATATAAAAATTTATATTTACTTTCTAAGAAATTAATTTATCACACAAAATTAATTTATGTAGAAAGCAAATAAAATTCTCACACGTGAATTAGTATATCCTCAAGTATTTTCTTGTCCCAACTTGGATAGGAAATATCATAAACAATATATCTTTTGACATTTACAATATAGAATTCAAGACAATCTTCATAATAATATGAAATACTTGAACTTCACTATATTTATAAAAAGTCAAAAAATAAAATATTTACCTCAATTAGGATATACAAAATTCATATAATCACATTAAAATTTACTACTTCTTGGACAAGAAGTACACACAAAATAAATCAACATATATCAATTGTGATTATCCCAAAAACATTTCGAATAACATTTCTAAGTGTTTTCTCAATATCATAATCACATTGTATACAAGATTTATTCAACAAAATTTAGTTCTACAATATCTCTTCCAACTATTAGTTGATAATTAATTTATTATCCACAAACAAAGTAATTTATCTCAAAATTCATGCATACAAATACCAAGTAATATTACACACTAAATATTACCTCAAACTTTCTATACATAATTTTGTTCAAGACAAACATAAATTTACTTTATTCTCAAAATAAATTAATTTACAACTAATTTGTTATACATAGAGACAAGTAAACTTCTCAAATTTTACTACAACTTTCTCATAATAAAATAATCTCAATTAGTGTACAAGAAAAAAAATTGTCTCAAATTTCATACATACATATACACATCATAATATTTTATCTACTCATAAAATATTATAAACAAAATATATATGCACAAAATTAAATTTATTCCATCATGAACAAAAATTTAATTACTTTTTTTTTATCCCACAAAACTAATTAATTTATTTATTACAACAAAATGTAGGTAAAATAATACTCAAACATACAATATCATCTACACATGATATAATACATAAAACATATACTTTCAAGTATATATACATACAAAATGATACACAATTATCATTTATAAAAGTAATGGCTAATGTTAAAAAAAACACACCTTTTGGAATTAAATCCGAAGAACGCCATAATCTCTTCAGAAAGATTTCTAGGCATCAACATTTGGTGTTTTTTCATGACTCTTTATCTTCTCCGCATCAATTTACAAACTTGTAAATTGTAAATCTTTTTCACTTTCATTTTTCTCCACAATCCATCTTCTAACAGGAATTATCAATAAAAATAATTAGCTTAATATCTCAATATAATACTAATTATCATAAAAATTCCATTGATAAAATAAATACAAGAAAAATGACACTTATCTTTGAAAACCGTGTTGTCTTCCATCTGACCAAAATCATGACTAACAAATACGATAAAGACCTTAAGATTGTTAGAATTATAGTTTAGTAGAGTCAAAATTTGTTGAAGACATGACACGAGTAATCTCTGTCCTTAAGGTCTTTATCGCCCCCACCACGATCAGCTTGCTAAGGGTTACAGACGATATACCTCCAGGATATATGTCAAGCCTTGATGAATTATCTTTGATAGCAATTCACAGAAAATTCCAATAGAACACTGCTTTGTAGTAGTTATTTGTTTGTAAGAAGAATTGGAGAAGATCAAAAAGAGAGAAAAACATGTGCACAAACTTACTTGTAACTTATTTGTTTTTATATGCATATATCTAATCTTATGTATATATATCAACATATATACATACATATATATACATATATGTAAAGTTACATAAAATACTATTTAATTTATATTTAATCATACTTAGTAACACTAAATATGTAAGTTACATATATGTAACCATACTTAATAATACTAAGTAATAATTAGGAGTTATAGAATTTGAATAGTCTCATTATTTTCCTTTTGTTCCAAAAAATAAAATAAAATAGACTTCTATTAAATGGAACTAAGAAAAAAAATAGTTTTTATCAAACAATTTTGCACCTTATTAAATGTCTCACTATAGACACTAATCAAATGATTTCTACACAAATCAAATAAAATTCTCTTTTATTCTCCACGTAGAGGACATTAATTTACACCTTTTATACTTACTTAAATTATGTCCACGGATGAGTTTTATCAAACTCAAATATGACATATTATAAGTCACAAAAGTATAAAATAAGGTGCAATATATAATAGGAATTATGTTCTATTTTGATAAGGAAACATTTTAGCTATATAACCCGACTTGTGGGTTGAATTACAGCTAGCTTTTGTTTTGATAATAATAATTTACACATTAGAGAGATTTCTCTGTGTTTAGGATAATTTTTTTGTTTTTTTTACCTGTGAATATATTGTTGCCCTAACCCTCAGGATAATCACTTTGAAGAATTGAAGATTATGGGGTTGTTCTTGATCATGTCAAGCTTAAAGTAATGCTTTGCCTTCTAGTTCGGGATTTACGTTGTGCCTTTGCCTTGACAATTGATGTGCCTTTGCCTCGACTGTAGTCTGTTGCCACTTCATATATATTTGGCTTAGTTGGCTACTTGCTGCTGAATTGATTGCTGGATGAATTGATCTATTATTCATATTTCTAGAATAGATGAATATATATTTGCATTTTTGAACTTTAAATAGTCATGTAATTAAAGGAATCAAAGTTTCAACTGAAAATCTTGTAAATTTTTTGTACATTTTATATCTAAATGTAATGCATTTCTGCAAGTTTGGTTTCTAGCTGGTATAATACAATACATGTTTTTTTTACTCGAGTTCGAATAAAAACCAAATACTTCGAGTTGTTTATCGAGTCGAGTCAAATTGATCTCAAGCATCAGCTTCTGCAATCTAGTTGAATTCTAGCATATTAGAGAATATTCTAAATGTTAATTTATAAATATCATCTACATAATAATATATGAATGATTAATATATAATTAACATCTACAATATTTTTTTTCCCAAACTCGAGTCGATATCAATTGGACCAATTTATTTCTCAAGTCAAATCTAAGTAAGTAAATATGATGATGAAACTTGTTTATACCCCTATAAAATATAGAATATTATAAAGATTATAGCAAAGACACATAATTAAATAAATATATGCAGCTTGTTCATGTTCTTTGAAACAATTATAATTAATTTCAATTTTTTTTTTGGAATGGGTGGGAAGGGATTAAGGGCTTTTCATTCAACCATAAAAACAACAAACAATGAGGTTCTTGGCCATAAAAGGCCCTGCAAATCATCGGGCAACAAACTACGGAAACTAAACAAAAGTCCAAAGAGAGGGAAAACTAGGTTTTCAAATCTAAGCACTAAATAAATTTCCTTTCTTTTCTTCCCTTTTCTAGAACATTAAACAATAGTACTCATTTTATTCAGATGGATAACTAAACTCAGCTGGATTTCTGTTAACAGCGCATTTTAATTCATCACTTTCGTGGACAAGTACTTTCTTTCCTGGATCCCCAAGGCTGAGCAACTTCAGTGCTGCTACAGCCAGATCCTCATCATTTGGAGCCAGAAGGTTGAGATCGAATTCCACTATATTTTTCTTCTCCTTGTTCATATCTTTGCGCCGTTCACGAGTCTCTGTACTTGGATAATTTTTTGGAAGGTCAAGTGATCTAGCAGGAGAATGATTAGGTGCCACTGAGGTCGACATATTTCCACCTTTTCCGCTCTACAAAAAAAATTCTAATAATGTAAGTTTCATGAAAGAAATCCATAAACATAAAATGAGAGAAGTACATACATAAGACTTTGTTAAAACATATTATGGCAGACACAAAAATCAACAAAGTTTAACTATGGCAAACCCAAAAATCAACGAAGGGGATCAAAGGCAAGAACAAAAAGATTTACCTAGAAAACTCAAATCGGAAAAAATCACAGACAAGAGACAGAAAATATCATTATATCAAAGAGTGAAGAATACAATATGTGAATTGAATTCTAAAAGGGCCGGCTAATATTGAGAAAGAAAAGAATACCAAAACCCTAACTAGAATAACATATATATAGCGGGGCTAAAAACAAAATGTGACCAAAAAATTGAACAACATATATAGTCGGGCTAAAAATAAAATGGGCCCAAAAAACTTAACAATAACATATATATATAAACTAAAAATAAAATGAGCCCAAGAAAAATACCAATAACATAAATATTTGGATTAAAAATGTAATGGGCCAAAAAATAACATAACAGGTTCATACCATGGGAGCGATTAGTGGTGGACTACGGATTTCGGCCTATCGACCTCATTCTGTTACCATCACTAAATCTCATCTTTCTGTTCCTTCAAAAGTAACCACAAAACATAACTCAGGTTGAGTCAAATTTCAAATCTTGAACAAAAATTCAAGAACACAACAGTTTTATAGCAAGTATATTGGATATATTTGCATACATTGAATAACTAACATTATTAGAAGAAGAAAAAAGAATAACTAATGTGGTAATTGATTAAATAAAGTACATTAACCTAGTAAAAATAAATAGAAATGACGGCAAACTGAAAATGAAACAAAAAATAATTCCGCAGAAGTAAAAATAGATGTAGAAATGCTCTTCTTACCAGTTGGTTTTGGAGATTCAAATTCCCATAACTATTCTGAGGCAAACAAGTTTGCTGTTGCCGCAGAATCTCTGCTGTGGGAGTGATACTCTCATTTACATGTAGCATTCCTTGCCCAAAACAACCATTGGCGGTAGATGATTCTCCAATTTCAAAATTTGGCATGATCTTTTCCTGAAGCATCTGTCCATTTTCTTATAGAGGCAGTTTACCTTTCAGCTTTGATGAACAGCTAATATCGCCAGTTTGTTCAAGTAGCTTATTAGTACTTTCCCAAGACATTCCAGTACTTGATGCATCTTCCTTTGATTCGGAATCAGATATATCGATTACGGCAACTGCTTATTCTTTATCTCCCTGGATTTCTCTAGTATCTTTAGCCTCATTATTTGTTAAAGGCGTTTCTCTTGAAGGTGCTAGAGGCATATTTCTTTTCCTTTTACGTGAATACTTAGCAAGAGTAGTAGTTTCTGCAGGCATAGGATTATCACTGACACCTGATGGATAATTAAGAAGAGAATATATTTTAGGGAAGAAGTGAAATGTAACTATGGAGAATATAAGAAAACTTTAATTTCACTTGATTAAAAATGATTCAAGTACAAACTATTTATAGGACTTATAGAACACTTCTAGAGCTACATTAATAATGACCATATTCATGTACATGAACCTAACCATTACATGTTCCAAGACATTTCAAATTCATTCATGTATATACATGTATCATGTACTTAGATATTACCAATTCATGTACTAAAATTAATTAAGATATTTCTTGAATAATCTAGAATATATTTGGTTTAGATAACAAGGCCTCCCTTAAACCAAAATTATTCTTTACTCCGAGCTTAGCGATTTGTTTCTTGAATACTTCTCCAGAAATGGCTTTGTAAAAATGTCAGCTAGCTGCTCCTCAGATTTACAATACTTGATATTAATAATTCCATCATTCACAAGTTCCCTTAAGAAATGATATCGAATGCGAATATGCTTTGTCTTTCCATGAAGAACTAGATTTTTGGTAACTGAAATTGTTGAAGTGTTATCACAAAACAAAGTTGGATTAGCTTCTTGTTTTTGCTTGAGATACTTCAAAATTCATTCTAACCAAACTAGATGACATCCAGCATGTGCAGCAGCTATATATTCAGCTTCAATTGTTGAAAGAGCAACACTTGGTTGTTTCTTTGAACTCCAAGAAATAGCTCCGCTACCTATATTAAAAACATAACCTGAAGTACTTTTTCTATCATCAATGCTACCTCCAAAATCACCTGTCTGTGAATCCAGTAAGACTAACTGGAGCACCAGCTTCATAAAAAATTCCATAATCAACTGTGCCTTTCACATATCTCAAAATTCGTTTTGATGCCTCCCAATGTTCTGAGTGAGGCTTCTCCATGAACCTGCTAATCATACCAACAACAAACATTAAATATGGTCTTGTGGCAGTTAAATACATCAAATTTCCAACCATACTCCTGTAAATAGTTGGATCCACAAGCTTTCCTTCACCTTTCTTTCTTAACTTAAGCCCAGTAAGACATGGAGTTGAAACAGAATTAGCATTCTCCATCTTGAACTTTTTCAAAATTTCCCTTGCATATCTTTCTTGAGAAATAAAAATTTTCGTACTGGACTGACTAACTTCAATACCCAAAAAATGATGTAACTCTCCCAAATCAGTCATGTCAAACTCTTGTTTCATTGAAGCTTTGAAATCATTAAGCATCTCCATATCATTGCCAGTAAAAATGAGATCATCAACATATAGACTTACCACCATAAATCTTCATTTTGAAGGATCAATTTTGGTGTATAAAGTATGCTCCTGAGGACATTTTTGAAAACCATTCTTCTCAAAGTAAGAATTTATGCGGCTATGCCAAGCCCTTGGTGACTGCCTCAAACCATATAAATCCTTCTTTAACTCGTAAACTTTCTCTTCTTCACCTTTCTTCACGAAACTGGGTGGGTGATCAACATAGAACTCTTCCTCAAGAAACCCATTTAGAAATGCTGATTTGACATCCATTTGGAACAACTTCCAATTGTTTTGAGCAGCAAGTGATATAATTAAACGAACAGTATCAAGTCTTGAAATAGGTGAAAATACCTCATTAAAATCTTCTCTCCCTTCTGTGCATACCCCTTTGCAACAAGCCTCGCTTTGTACTTATTGACGGAGCCATCTGAATTTAACTTTTTCTTAAAAATCCATTTAACTCCAATGGGTCTTTTGTTTGGTGGTAAACTGACGAGCTCCCATGTGTCATTCCTTTCGATAGCCATAATTTCTTCCTTCATAGATTGTTTCCATTTTTCTTCTTTTGCTGCATCTTCATGGGAGATTGGATCTTCTCTTGCATAGAAAGCAAAGAAAATAGCTCCTGCGCCTACTGGCTCCGTAATATCATAAATCTCCTGCAAAGTTCTTGTCTTAATTGCTTCGGGGCTGCTACCAGAAGACGCTCCAATTGAGGATGATGGAACATCAGGTGGGTTCAAGGATGGATCATCTTCACTTGGCACACTGCTACAACCTTTCAAATCCTCCACGAGCAATGGTACCTTATCTACAGTGTTTATGTCAGCATCATTGAAAAAAGATTTTTCATCAAAGTTTACATCCCTGCTAATGACAATTTTCTTTGTTTTTGGATTATACAGCTTGTAGGCTTTTGACCTTTCACTGTATCCAACAAAAATACATTTTTCTGCCTTGTCATCAAGTTTTGTCCTTATTGCATTTGGTACATGAGCAAAAGCTACACTTCCAAAAATCTTCAAGTGTTGGACACTTGGTTTTCTCCCATACCAAGCTTCATGAGGAGTACAATTTTTTAAAATTTTTGTTGGTGACCTGTTGATCAAGTAAACCGCACAAGAAACTGCTTCTGCCCAAAATTGGCGTGACAACCTTTTTCTTTTAAGCATGCATCGAACCATGTCCATGATTGTACGATTTTTCCTTTCGCAAACACCATTTTGTTGTGGTGTATAGTGAACTGTCAATTCATGCTTTATGCCATTATCTTTACAAAAATGTTGAAAATTATTTGAAAGATACTCCGACCCTCGATCTGTTTTCAAAGTCTTTATGTGACAACCAGAAAAATTTTCAATTTCTGCTTTAAAAATTTTAAAAGCTTGAAAACTTTCAGATTTTTCATGAAGAAAATAAGTCCACACTTTTCTTGTTTAATCATCAATAAAAGAAATGAAGTATCTGTTACCTCCAAAGGATGACACTGTCATAGGTCCACACAGTTCTGAATGAACAAGTTCAAGTGGCTATTTTGCACCCCAAGAAGATTTTGAGGGGAATGGATTACGGTGCAACTTTCCCAACTAGCATGCTTAAAAAATCTCCTCTATTTTATTAATCTGGGGTAATCCATTCACCATTCCTTTCACTGCTAACAATTTTAGGCTGTCGAAATTCAAGTGGCCATACCTGTCATGCCACAACTTGGAAACTTCTTCATTAACACCAGCGAAACAATGAAAATTTTCTACTTGGAGTGGAAGTGGAAATAAATTATTTTCCGCCAAGCTAATCTTTGCCACAACCTGATTATTTTTTGACAGAGTACATAATTTATCATGAAAGAATATATCAAACCCTTTTCACAAAAGTTGTCCAGTACTTAGCAAATTGCTCTTGATGCCTGGAACAAAATAAACATCTGACATTTTTTCAAATTTTTCAAATTTTGTTATGAAAGTGACTTCTCCAACTCCTTTAATTGTATAGGCTCTAGCATCTCCAATTTTTATTTGCCAAAAATTTGACTCCACCAGGGTAGAAAATAAATCCTTATTCTCTATCATATGTTTACTCGCACCACTATCCAAATACCAAACATGATTACTATTTTCTTGACAAGCAATTAATAATGACTGAATAATCTTTCTCAACTGATTTATTTTCATGCACCAATCCAGATTCTTTTTTGTTAGCTGGTGCAAACCAACATTCACTAATTTTATGACTAGGCCTATGACAATGAAAACATTCAATATAACCTTTTCTCCCTCTTTGATTAATACCACGACCTCTTCCTCTTTGAGAATTGTTTGAATACTCAAATGATTCTTCCTTAAAATTATTATTGTTACCTTATGATCCTCTTCCATTGCCACAAAAATTAGAGCCTCTACCTCTGTTTCCTTGGAAGCCACATCTTCCAGGTCCACAACCTCCTCCACGGCCGCGACCACGGGAAGCACTTCGGCCTCCCGTAATTTCAAACTTGAGAGCTTGATCATTCGAAGGTGGATTTCTTTGATTAACGCGGAACTCATATGCCTTTAAAGAAGCCTGTAAATCTTCCAAAGATAATTTTGACACATCTTTGGACTCTTCGATAGCTACCACGATAAAATCAAACTTTTGTGGTAAGCTTCGAAGTATTTTCTCAACAATTTTTTGATCTTGAAAAACTTCTCCATTAGTTGCCATTTGATTAACAATTGAAGTAACTTTTGAAAAATAATCAGCAATAGTCTCATTTTCTTGCATTTGCAACTTCTCAAATTCTAAACGCAAAGATTGGAATCGTACCTTTTTTTACCTTTTCTTCACCTTTATATATTGATTGCAAATTATCCCAAGCTTGTTTTGAAGTTTCTGCCTTCGAGATTCTATCAAAAATTGGTCTTTTAATTGCTTGATAAATTTGAAAGAGCGCCTTGTTATCCTTCTCCCTTTTCTCATTCAGGCTATTTTTCTGGGCTTGTGACAAACCCTCTTCAGTTTCTGGTTCTTCATAACCATCTTCAACAATACTCCACAACTTGAAAGACTTCAATAATACTTTCATATTATGGCTCCAATAATCAGAGTTTTCTCCGTTAAAACGAGTAATTATAGAGACTAGATTGTTTGAATTTGCCATCACCCCGTTACTTTAAAAAAATAAACAGAAAAAATACTTTGTGTTGGATGAGGCTGATCGGATGCTGGATTTGGAATTTGAAAAACTGTCAATGCAATTCCTTTACAATCCGTACAAAGTGATTATTGGGTCACCAGCTTTGAAAGCTAACCATGCAATTCGTCAGCTTTGTTACATAAGGCCCACTTGAAAAGCCTCCCAAGTCAATATCATAATATTACTTGTTCACAATTTCACAAAATGAGTCTGCAGTCTTATTCCTTATTGTAATGATGATGGGACCACGTGCCTTTTGAACCTTCTTGGTGGAATTTTGGGACGTGCTAACTTGTTGACATCAGATCACTTTTAACAGGCTGCTTCATCTACTGACTTTGTTAGTTGCCAATATATTGAGACTCCGGATGCTCCTTGTTTTTTAACTAGCTCTGATGCCAATATATTGAGACTCCGGATGCTCCTTGTTTTTTAACTAGCTCTGATGCCACTTGATGGATAATTAGGAAGAGAATATATTTTAGGGAGGAAGTGAAATGTAACTATGAAGAATATAAGAACACTTTGATTTCACTTGATTAAAAATGATTCAAGTACAAACTATTTATAGGACTCATAGGACACTTCTAGAGCTACATTAATAATGACCATATTCATGTACACGAACCTAGCCATTACATGTTCCAAGACATTTCAAATTCATTCATGTATATACATGTATCATATACTTAGATATTACCAATTCATGTACTAAAATTAATTAAGATATTTCTTGAATAATCTAGAATATATTTAGTTTAGATAACATCACCTTTTATCTGATCAATTTCCGAATTACTTTCATTTATAGCTAATATTTCACTCAGTAATCGCACCTTTCTAGGTTTTCGTCCTGGCACACCACTAGAAGCTCCATGATGCGGTTTAGTTAAAGAGTAGGATGTCTAGTTTCTTTATCCTTGACAACCGTTGTAGTTTCATCAATCTTCGTAGTTTCTTTAGAATCACATTTCCTCATTAAATTTCCTTGTTCCTCATCCAAAGTTATATTTATTTTAGCAAGAACTTGTTCTACATCATCAACTCGAGGGCTTGCTGCACGGATTTCATCCACAACAACTGTTTCAAAACCAGGAATGTGTTGGTGTCTTTTTTTTCCTGCAATATTTTTAATTTATTTATTATTGTAAACCTGAAAGATTACATAAGTGGCAAATCCAAAAGATTTGGATAGGGATACTATAGAGTTTTATTACAATCCATCACTTAGGAACATGGATTACAAAGCCTGTACTTACAAATCAAACAGGAAAAACCATGTCCCATATCCATTAATAGATCACCATCTTCAATGGGCCATATTTGTGATATTAGCACACCTCAAGATATTTCAAAATTCCAAAACTAATATACCTTTCTTAGAACTAGAATTCCCATAAAACACCAGGTCTAAGCTATAAGATTTGCAACCACAAGATGATGAGGTGCAATTTTCAAATGCACCGTATCCATGCTCACAAAACTAGCTAAATCCTTATGTCAGATAAAAAATAAACCAAACTTACATCAAAAGTAAATCATAGATCATCAGAGAAGAAAGGCGTTCTTTATGAAAATTTGATGATACATCAACAATCATAGATCATATATCATATATACCACTAACAGCCATGTTGTGAACTTTAGAATTATCTTCATTCTCAAAACAACGTTCAGAGAAGCTTCGCACGAATCTAGCACAAGCTGTGAAACACTTGCAACAAAAATTGCTAGAAAAAGTACCAGTATATATTAATAAGACGAAGGAACAGTAAAATTAGAACAACTTATCTGGAAACCGAGGCGTAACAAAGCTACTGTCCTAAAAAGTGATTCCGCCCCCACAAGTCGTAACCTCAAGTATGGATGGGCTTCCGGCGTCCACTCTCCAGGATTCAACGACGAAGCCTTCAATTCCGTGTACTCATTGAAGAAGGCTTTAGACTTGTATTTGTGGATTGTCCAAAAAATAGTAACAGAGTATATAGTATATAGAGATGATGATTTTATGTTTCTGTGTGTTAACTCGTAAGAACCAGATTGGTATTTATAGGAGAAAAGATGAACAGAACGTTGAGAGAAAATAAGAACTTTAGAGAGAACGTGGTGAACGTTGGGGAAAATAACATTACGTAGAACGTTTGAGAAAAATAGAGCGTGGTTTAATGGATGGAACAGTTCGAAACGTTGGGCTAGGTTTATGAGTTAAGTAAATAATAAATAAAAACTACATTAGGGATTTTAGCAAAACAGTGAGCTACCTAGGTGCACCGGCGAGACATAATCGACCGGATCGGCACCCCTCCCTGCGCGGGCATAATGCGCGCACACACGCACTAAGGTTTTCTGGCCGAAAGTCCAAGAATTAAGCTTGGCCTAACCCAATTCTTTAGCCATCCTCATGTGCACGAGCCCATCCCTTTGACCTTAACCATGTTACTAAGCCCAACTTATAAAGTACTAATATACACATGAATGATTTTCAAAATAGGCAATGTGGGACTTTGCCAAAACTAAAAATTTTGAAGCATAACCAACAATCCCCCATATAATTCAAAATTATCAAAGAGAGAAAAATTAAAATGAAGTAAGAAGGACAATGGATTTTAGATACATAACATCGATACCTTGTGGGTTTGAATCGACTCTTAGTGGAACAAGCTCATGATTGTAGATTATAGGTGAACTATATTCTTGAACCCTTTATCTATGATACAAACAATTGAACTTGCACACATGATACCAAAAATCTTGAATCCACATAAGTCTGCGGTTGGGCGCGTCCTAGGCCATGCGCCATATCCCATATTTTCATAAAGGCTCTAGAGAGTTTGCCAATGGCTCTCATAGGAAGCGACCTACACTTCCTTCTTTATATAGGTGAACCCATCAAGTGTAAACTGACATACACCACCCTTTAGGGCTATGAGTTTCATTAAGAATCTAAATGATTCATCCTATCACAATTTTTTAGTAAGCACCACATGCACATAGGGAGAGATAAATAATTGTAGTGCTATAATTAAATAATTACATGACTTGTTGTTACCCATTGAACCTAATTCATGGGATCTCCAATCACATGGGTTGGGTTTCCATCACATATTACTTACTCAAAATGTTGGCAATAGTCTCACCCCTCTAGATGCTTCTTGGACAACTCTTTTAGTCAATCCCTTAGTGAGCGGATCCACTAGGTTCTTTTCAGACCTCACGAATTCTATAGAAATAACACCGTTATTGATCAGTCCTCGTACAATATTATGTCTCAAGCGAATATGTCTCTATTTCCCGTTATAAACATGGTTAATTTCCCGGCCAATAGCTGCTTGAGAATCACAATGTAGAGAAATAGATGGAATTGGTTTAGATCACAACGGTATGTCTGCCAATAAATTCCTTAGCCACTCTACTTCTGTACTTGCCAATTCTAAAGAAATAAATTCAGATTCCATAGTAGATCTAGTAGTATAAGTTTGTTTAACAGATTTCCAAGAAAAATCTCCTCCTCCTAAAGTAAACACATAACCACTGGTGGAGTTTGTCTCATCATTATCAGATACCCAATTAGTATCACAATAGCCTTCTAAAACATTAGGATGACCAGTTAAATGTACACCAACATTAACTATTCCTTTTAAATATCTCATTAGTCGTGACAATGCATTCCAATGATCTTGTGAAGGATTATTTGTATATCTACAAATTCTACTAATGACATATGCAATATTAGGTCGAATACATTTCATTAAATACATTACACTACCAATGATTCTGACATATTCAATTTGTGCAATACACTATAAAAAAATATGTCATTGGTGACGGGGTTATTGGCAACGGCCAATGTACCATCGAGAATGACCTTAATGCCAACGGGAAAGCCGTCGCGAATGTGTGTCGTCGATAATAGCATTTTCCTAGGGGAAAAAAGGTGCGAAAATTTGGCGGTGGAGGGAAAACTCATTGGCGACGACAACGCCGTCGTGAATGACTCACTGGCGACGGTAAGCGAGCGACGGGACACGCCGTCGAGAATGAGGTCTTATTTTTAATCCCCCAGATTCAATCTCTTTTTCCTCTCCTTTTTCTTTCCCTCGCGTTTCTGTTCTTTCCCTCTCTTTCTCTCGCCATCACTGTGTCGTCGATTCTTGTCGTCGTTACTCGCCGTCGGTCCTCGCCATCTTCTTCCACCGTCTGGCCTCCCCCTTTCTTCCTCCCATTTCTTTGGCCTGATACACTGTTACAATCTCCCCCCAATTTTCATCCCCTCTCAGCTCTGGTTCTACATTTCTCATTGTTGGCTTCCATAAGTAATTTACACTTTTTTTCTTCATTTGTATATAAGTTCTAATTTAGTTATGTTAGGGTTTAAGTTGGGTTTTTTTTCTAATACCTATATGTTTTGTTTTAGGCTGTACATAGCAACGAGCATTGACCTTCTCTTCCATTAATCTCTCTCTTTTGTGTAAGTTTTTCTTTTATCTCTTCTCTTTTTTTTGGAGTAGTATGTATGTCAGTTCATGTATATATGTTTATTTGAAATATTTTCATGTATTATGTATGTCAGTTTATGTAATTTTATTTCTTCTGTGTATGTTTTATGAATAGGGTGGGTATGGGAATTAAATAGGGTGGGTATGCTTAAGTGTTATATTAAATTAAGAGAGAGTCCAAATATTTGATTATATACTAGTGGACAAGCCTAAGAGATTTAAATTAATATCTCAAACTATCGATTACCTTAACTTAATTATAGCAATTATAATTGGGTTATATTATTAAACCAATGAGAGTAATTATTTAAAGTCCAAATTAAGTGGACTAGAAATCCTAATTAAATAACAAGGGTAAGGAATTTAAGGTGTTGGGCATATGTTGGCGGAAGTGGCCCAAATATATTAAATGAGCGCCCAAATGTGTAAATTGGTTAGCCCAATTGGTGTGGATTTTTCTAGATGATATAATGTACAATTAAAGAAAATCAAAATGGGGAAAAATAGGAGGGAGTAGCCAGCTATTTAAGGAGGGAGCACATGGGCTTATTAAATGTTCCTTTCATTTTTTTTCAAAGCTATTCACCCACCCTCCTAGCTAATATTCCCTAGTAAGCTAGCTTAATTAAGATGAGATCTATGAATAAGGGAATTGCAAGAAAAATTGGAAGTTTGTAGTGATTTTGTGTGTGTGTGTGTGTGGCCAAACGGATTGAAACCATCGGTGGTCAATCCAAGC
Organism: Panax ginseng; assembly: GCA_020205605.1. Lineage (NCBI taxonomy): Eukaryota > Viridiplantae > Streptophyta > Magnoliopsida > Apiales > Araliaceae > Panax > Panax ginseng. Next base: position 30,875,731 of record CM035131.1, on the reverse strand, counting down.
TTCACATTTCTAGGTTTCAATGCAAACCCAGGATGTGCTAAGTTGAAATCTTTCCAAGCCTGTCTATCTGCGGGATGATTTAGTTCTCCATCTTTAACTGGAGATTTCGCATGCCAACTCATATGTTCAGCTGTTCTTGAAGGCATGTACAATCTTTTTAGCCGATGTGTTATTGGAAAATACCTTAAAATCTTAAACGGTATACTTGATTTTTTTGTAGTCACACCCTCTTTATTAGGCATAAACCGATCATGACTGCAAAACGTGCACCTTGTCATCTATTCATTTTTCTTATAAAACAACAAGCAATCGTTGGGACATGCATCGATCTTTTGGTATCCAAGACCCAACTTCTTCACCATTTTCTTACAAAAGTAATAGTTACCAGGTAATTTCTCACCGTCAGGCAACATACTCTTAATGGCCTTCAAGAGCGACTCAAAACACTCATGGCTCATGTTGTGATCGTACTTGATGTTAAGTAATGTCGCCATCACTACAGACAATGTAGTGTATTTGGTGCAACCATGCCACAATGGCTCGCTACCCTCGTCTAACAACTTAAAGAAGTCTTTGGCATCAGAATTCATAGGTTGCTCTCTGCCTTATTCCCAATTAAAATCTGGCCCTACAATATCATGAACCATTTCATGAGTATTTCGCATAAAAATGATTTATCAATAAATAATAAAATTATTCACGTTCTTTCAATATTTTGAAGAAATGTTTGTTTTAATATTTTCTGGGAATTTAAAGTCAGTTTGGTGGAAAATCTTGTAAATGCATGCTGTAGCCTGTATGCATGTCCCATGCAAGGTTGGTAATATAGTCTACTAATTAATAATTATTATTTTCCATATGCACGACCTAATCAAACCCTATTTATTAACTGTTTGCAAACACAAAAGACATGGATTCATTCTCTATATATAGTTGAATTAATTGGTTATAGATTTCTGTTAGATTCATTCGTTTAATATATACTTTTTGCTGCCGCACATGTTGCTTGCGTAAATTATATGAGAGTAAATTAATTAAAATAATTTATAAAATTTAAAGGATTAAATAGAAAGATATAAAAAAGGACAAAATAATAATATAATTAAAGTTAGTTGTAGAGACAAATTAAAGAGTAATTAAAAGGAAAAAAAATGCAATAAAACAAAAATTCTTGGGCAGCTAGCATCAAGAATTATGTACCAATTATATATTTTTAGAAAATCACGGATTAAGCTACCCTCCATAAAACCTATATATCCTTCAATTTTCTCCAATATATATTTAGGGATACAAATATTATATTTAGCGACACAATTGTTTGTAATAAAAAGTTTTTTGTCACTAATTGTTCGCCATAAATTTCTCTTTTATAGCTAAATCTTATATTTTTGTCGCTAAATGTGTATTGAATTTGAGAAAAATTAATAATAATACTTTAATTATTAAAAAAATTAAAGCCAAGTGTATGATAATGATTTATCAATAATTTCGGGTTTCTATGAGTTATTGCATGAAGCAGCGACGCCACTGTATGATGGGCACGAAAAACACACCGTTTTATCTCGCTTGTGACTAAGTTTTTTACACTTCAAGAACGAAAGCATGACCGTGTGGCGAGAGGTTTTAATGAACTCGCTAAACATTGTGAATGAGTGCTTACCTGGAGGCAATAAGTTACCGGAGTCGTACTATGATGTAAAGAAAATGGTCAAAAGGCTCAATCTAGGGTATGAGAAGATTGATGCTTGTGAGAATGACTGTATGTTGTATTACGGTGATGTCAATAAAAATAAGAGGTCATGTGATATTCAGAGTTAGAAAACGACAGAAATATCTTTTTATAAAATAACTACGAAAGTTTTACCGTTAAACCGTTGAAATACCCGTGGTAAAGTAAATAGAATACTGGCTGTGGTTGCATAGTAGCACACGGTATTGATTATTGATGTTTACGTGAGAAGTCACTCAGTTTTATTCAATTATTACTACAGTAATTATTGCATAGTATCTCACGTTATTTGATTCAATTATTGTTAATATTTTATATTATTAAATCAATAATTAAGATGACAAGTTATTCATATTATTATATGCATAATTAACAATGTCTAGAAAATTCTGTCGAGAAAAGGGGTTTGATCACCTAATTGCGCACCAATAGGGAGAAATACTTAATGGAAAGCTCCCTCTTTCTTGGGAACAAGCTGGTTGTTAATATTGCGAGTTATAATAATGATGAATAAATATTGTTAAAAATATTGAGGAGATTTTTATGAAGTATTTATCGTAAATTTTGCTTATTATTTGGACCCCCATTTACCCATTTTTCAAAATAATCGGTAGAAAGTTATTCAGTATATATATATATATATATATATATATATATATATATATATATATATATATAGTAATGGTGGGGGGCCACGAGTGGGTCAAAGTGGGGCCGCATATTGGTGGAATGATGAAAATTTGTCACGGGGAGTTTTTTCAAGAACATTTGTTTATATATATATATATATATATATATATATATATATATGTGTGTGTGTGTGTGTGTATTATATTTTTGTTTTGTTTTTACTTGATGATTACTTGAAATTTGGCATCCATGAATTGCATAACTGTTGCGTCCGTGATTTTTTTCTTAAATAGTGCCCCTTCCATTCTCCTATAAATATGATGCTTAGTTAGAATTGAAAATCACACCAGAATTACAGAATTCTTCTTCTATAATATTGAGCGTATTTCTTTCGAGTTTTAGGAAGCTTTGAGTGTAGAAAACAATTCAAGTTTTCTTCAAGAATATCCCCGCTATACCAGTTGGAATACTTTCCTTTTCAAGGTAACAGATATTATTTTTATTCAATACTCGTAAGAAATAATATTTTCTTCCATACTTTGTAGTATGTAAGTAATATTATTTCGTTTCAGATTCTGAATTTTTGTTGGGGTAAAATCTAATTACGCACAACACTCAAGTATACGTGGTCAACAAGTAATAAAGTAATGAGTAGAGTATCGTTCCCACATAGACAAATTAGTAAGAAACTCAACCTTGCAATTATCAATTTTCTATTAATCCTAATTTTATTATACTATTCAATTTAATGATTATAAAATCTAAATTATTATTAAACTAGTTATCGCAAAATACTCACAACTAATAGAAACTGAATTTTCAAACAATTATTGGGGAATTAGGCTCATGATTTCACCCTAAACTTCACTTTGATTCATAACCTTTATTCCAGTTCAATTCAATATCCCAGTTTATTAATCAAGAACACAAATGTAGTACTAACCACCTCTCGATGCACTAATACCGTATTAACTTAAATCCACAGTTAAGATAGAAACAAGTTAAACACCTTAATAAACTAATTCGCTATATCTCTATGTGAATTATAATTAAAGAAGGTTTAAGAGTAAGTTCTCTATCCGATTACATGTGATGTCAAGCATACCTCTACCTTAACATTCATCACGATTCTGCTATTCACAAAACTCATGAACACATGCTATATCAACTAAGTCTAGATTCGAATATCCTCTCTCGATTCCATACAAATCCACAAAGAATTGTTGATCAGGCAATTCATAAATTGAAGCTCAAATTAATATAGATAAACTGGTAACTATTTTATTAAACTGGAAATAAAGGCTACATAATCATTGTTCCATTCAAGGATCCATCAATTGCCTAAAAAGTAACATAGTTCATAATAAATGAATTAATTACTGAATAAATAAAAGACAACATCATCCCAATTACACAAATTGAAATTAAAGAAGAATAATAATACACCACCCTTCTTTGGATTCAACCCTGCAATCTTCGTGAGAATTCTCTTCTTCTTTAGACCTCCAAATGCTTGTTCTTCAATCTTGTTCTCAAAAAAAATGTGTATATTGATTGATTCCCCTCACACGTAATTTCCACACCATATATCTTCCCTCCACTACATACCATAACTCTTAATCCAACTCTAACTTATGCCCAAGAGAAACTCTAGAGAATCCAAGTTTGTGTCAACACCAACAAATACACCAAAGACTCCCAATAAATTGCAATAACCATTAAGGCACAATCCTAATATAAATCTATTACATAGAACATTAATAGCTCATAAGACTACCTATTCTTCTTATCCAACAAAACTGCCCAAGACAACTTCCCGCACTTTGCGCGTCCCACACTATCCATAGTGTCTCCGCATGGTGCCCCACACTAGCCATCAAGAGCCGATCTCGCCCAAGCGCCCCGCGCCATAATGCTCTTTTTATCACAAATACCGGTCATGCACTATGTCATCAGAAAGTTGCAATTGTGCTCCAAAACTCCTCCAATGCTCTCATCTTGATGGATCGATCTAATTGTCCTACATCAAACACAAAACCCATCAAAAGTAACATGAAAGTGCCAAAAACTAATACAACAATTCAAATGGACAGAAATCATAGGTTAAAAACCTACTCATCAAATTCCCCCAAACTTGAATGTTGTTTGTCCTCAAGCAAAAATGCAATGTAATGCAATGCATCTAACACTAAAATTACGAATCCAATATTATATTAGTAACGATAGTTCACTCATATGGCCTTAGAGAAATCAAGTAAACATGTCAACACCTCATAACAAAACTAATTCACAACTCCTTGCCAACCATTGCATCTCAAACTGTTATCACTATTATAGTGTGTGTGTGTATGTGTACCAACAATATAAATTGACATACCATCAAATTTAATACATAACAAATCTCTTCTAAGGCATTATACATTATAAATTTAAGAAATCCACAACAAGCTAATTCCAACCAACGCCAGACAATAACCAATATCAAGGGTTAACATGGGATATTTATGCTTTACTTATCATTTACAGGGGCATTTTGCTCTCATTTCCCATTTTATTCATTTTTTTAGATAAATACATATAACTATGCAATGTCTTATTCCCTTAGGCTTTTCAATGCTACCTTAACGAGCTTTCGACCAACGACTCCTAGATCATTAAGACCTTAGGGTGCTAAGTGTAAAGACAATCCCCTCGGGCTTACTTACTCAAGTAACAAAGGCCACAAAACTAGACAAGCACGCTACAGTGTTTATTCATTTTTTTAGATATATATACCCCCACATATTCTCCCAAACTTAGGTTCTTATCTAACCTTAGCCATCACTACCTATTCGTGTTATTCCTTCATTTAAACCAGTAATATCCTTTAGAGTCTTATTATGAATCAATTTAAACACAATCAATCTAGAAGTTGGTTTTCTTGTGCAATACTTATTATAATAGTTTCAAATAGAAGAGAGATTCAACTTATAACAAGAAATTACTTCAAAGTTCCCTTAATTAGTATTGCACTTGTTTACCAAATTCTAATCTCATCATTGGCCAAAAACAAACATATACCAACTATCCACTAGATTTATGCAACTACATATTTTTTTTAGATAATAATATGCCCTAAGTACGCAAAAATGTAAAAAATAAACATGCAAATAACTAGGTAGAAGACAACATAATCCCCAAAACTTAAATCAAGTAATGCCCTCATTACGTAAAATATGCTCAATAAAAAAAATGAGGATTTCCCTGAAAACGCATTACTGCTCGTTGTCGTCTGAAGGAGGATTTGTTGGTAGGATAGGAAGAACAGGCATAACCACCGGTTGAGCATTAAGATTGCAACGAGAAAATGCATCAGCAAGCGTGTTGAATGCATTTGCATTGTACTGATGCATTAACTCTTGATGTTGGGCCAACCACATAAATTAATTCCTTGGGACCCGCGATTGTTCCACACTAACTGGTGGTGAGGGTTGGCGGATCATAATGTATCCTTCACCACGCGGGTGTGATTACGCCCCATCCCATGTTTTGTACCTTTCAATAGTAGTATGATCAATTATGGCCATTGGTTGTTGTATTGGCTCAGTCGGTTGCCACGACACCCCAGCTTTACGGCATAAATCGATAATTAGGAACCCGTGAAGCAAACCTCCCGTAGTACTCCCACGTAACGCTCGGTTAATTGATTCTTGAATACGCTCCCCCACATCAACATTGTAGAATGCAATTGAGTTATTCACACGGTAGTGGTGGTGAACAATCCCATACAACAGCCGAGCCCGTGCTTTAGTTACATTGTTTTGGTGGCGAGTGGGCATTAGACGAGCGCATATAAATGCATGCCATGCTTTACCATATCGACCAAGTGTTGATTGGGGAAAACTTATCTTTTCATTCATTTCGACTTGAATTACCCATTGAGTCCCTGGTTTGCATAATCAGGCAATCAACTCATCTAGCTCGGGCAACACATCTTCATATTGGTCATCTTGTGGTGTCTCTAACCCAAAATAAGCGTTGATAGCATCAGCATAAAACGCCGCCGGTTTGCCCCAAACCATGGCGACATGATTGACATGTTCCATTGCATTGGCATAAAACTCCTTAACTATGTTGATTGTCGCTGGAAGTGGTTGTTCTACTAGCTGAAACCAATTGCACTCTACAATTTGCAGAGCCATGTCACCATCCAAATTAGCATTTGGCTTCAATCCTCGTTCTAGCACCAAGTTCTTCTTGTCGATGGATGACTTGAATCTTTCTGCGGCCCTTTCACTAATAAATTTTGCATGGTCATATGCAGGCCGAGTAGTGGATGTTGATGGTCGTTGTCTTTTGTGGGAAGACATGTTATTTCCGGTGTGGTTGAGCTCAAGAATTTGGTTCTGGACTTTAATCGAACAGTTGGTGGGTGGACTAATTATTTCCCTCAAAATCAATTGAGTGATGTTACTTTGCTAGCCAAATTTTCACAACCACACAACCCACTCCTTGGGCACTCAATTCCCCAGATTTTCCACTCAAATTGATATCAAAACAGAGACTTGTATAAAGGATGAAGTTAATTGTGCTTACCTTTAATGAGTTTGGTTTTCCCTCTTTGTAAAGATGTCCCAATTTGTATGAATTTGTGCAAGGAGTGGATTAGATTTAGGATTGGAGTGTCGTGGTTATGATTTATAGGATAATGAGTTCTTGGATGGTATGATTTCATATAGGAGGTAGAAGGCCAACGTGGGTTGGAGAGGGGGATGGATGGTTTTAATGTGAATGGAAGTTGAATAGGAAAAGAAGAGCTAAAGATGGTGTAATGGGGGTTATGGGGAATAAGAAGTGCAATAGGTGTAGGAGAAATGGAGAGTTTGCATGTAATAAGGAGAGGTGGCTTGGATCAGTCTAGAACACGTCGCTACATCATGCTCAAAGTCTCGATATTCCCAGTAAGTAGCGTCCGCCGCGCTTAGTGTAGGTGAGGCATGGCATAGCCTCGGCCCCAGCAGCTTGGATTTGGCGGTAGCGTATGCGCACTTGATTTAAGCTTGGTATAGTGGTGTCCGTCTTTGAGGCGGTCGAGAGGTTAAGGGTGCATCGGTAGCGTTCTACGCTTCAAATTAGCGGCGTAAGCGGCGGTTACATTGTGATTGCGATTGGTTTACGAGATGCTAGCGTGCCTGCTTCTACCGAGTGTGGGCATAGTGTAAGCGCGTGACTGCATTTGGATGGACAATTTTGAATGAATGAATTTTCTTTAATTTTCTGCAATTTTTCCACAGAGGCAATTAATTTCTATTAAAATGTGTACTTGAACTAGAGTATAAACTAAGATGTACTAGTAATTAAGAGGAATAGTTTAGAGCTTGGGTTGCCTCCCAAGTAGCGCCAGTTTTAATGTCGCTAGCTCGACCGTGCCTCTTGTATCATTGAGTGTCGGTGAGAGTAATGTTGGTGACATCCCAGTTTGAATCACCACCCCAGTAATGCTTTAATCTGTGGCCATTAACCTTGAAAGTCTCCAATGGATTTCTACTGTAAAACTCAATGGCGCCATGTGGGAAAACTGTCTTTATGGTGAATGGCCCCAACCACCGTGATTTTAATTTTCCTGGGAACAATCTCAGTCTTGAGTTAACAGGATTACTGATTGACCTGGCATGAATATTCGGTGCATAATTTTCTGGTCATGCCATCTTTTAATCTTTTCCTTGTACAATTGTGAATTCTCGTAAGCTTGCAGGCGGAATTCATCAAGCTCATTTAACTGCAGTAGTCTCTTTTCCCCCCACCGCTGCTTGATCGAAGTTCAATTTCTGGATATCCCAATAAGCCTTGTGTTGTAACTCGACCAGTAAGTGGCAAGCTTTTCCATACAATAGTTGATATGGTGACATGTCGATCGGTGTCTTATATGCAGTCCGGTATGCCCATAATGCATCATCCAATCAAAGCGACCAATCCTTTCGATTCGGGTTCACTACTTTTTCCAGTATTTTTCTTTACTTCCCTGTTTGACACCTCAGCTTGCCCACTGGTTTGGGGATGATAAGATGTCGCTACTTTATGGTTGACCCCATATCTTACCAATAGCGCTGAAAATGCCTTATTGCAGAAGAGACTTCCTTCATCACTTATTATAGCCCTCGGCGTCCTAAACCTTAGAAAGATATTTTTCTGGAGGACTCTTAGAACTACCATAATGGCATCGCTCAATGGAAATGGGTGGATTATGCGCTTCAACCCATTTTGATACATAATCCATGCGCAGTAGGATGTATTGATTGTTAAGAGATGAAGGGAATGGCCCCCGTGAAATCGATGCCCCATACATCGAAAATTTCAACCTCTAAAATTGTTTGTAGTGGCATCCCATTCCTTTTTGAAATGTTTCCCACCCTTTGACATCGATCACATGTTTTGACAAACTGGTGGGCGTCTTTAAATAGCTTGGGCCAATAAAACCCTAATTGAAACACCTTTGCTGTTGTCCTTGTACTACCATAATGTCCGCCATATGCAGATGAGTGACACTAGTGTAAGATGTTCTTCACTTTGCTATAGGGCACACATCTTCTGATCATCTTGTCGGTGCACTATTTGAACAAGTATGACTCATCCCACATATACCATTTGACGTCGTGCAGAAACTTCTTTTTCTGTTGTCGTGTAAGATCAGGAGGTAGAATGTTACTCACTAGATAATAAACGAAGTCCGCGTACCATGGAAATTTTGACTGTATCCCGAACAATTGCTCATCCGGGAATGACTCATTGATTACACACTTGTCCTCTTTCTATTTATCTTGATTTTCCAACCTTGACAAATGATCAGCAACTTGATTCTCCATCCCCTTTCTATCCTTTATCTCTAAATCAAACTCTTGTAAAAGGAGAATCCATTGGCTAAGACGTTGTTTAATGTCTTTTTTCGCGATCAAGTACCGAATAGCCGCATGATCCGTGTAGACTATCACCTTTGTTCCGATCAAATAGGCCCAAGATTTATCAAACGCGTACACCACTGCAAGTAATTCTTTTTTTGTAGTTGTGTAGTTCAATTGAGTCTCTGTGAGTGTCTTACTTGCATAATAGATAGCATGAAATATCTTATCCCGACGTTGACCCAAAATAGCCCCAACTGCATAGTCACTTGTATCACACATTAGTTCAAATGACATATTCCAATCCGGAGTGACGATCACGGGGGCTGTAGTCAACTTCTTCTTCAACAACTCAAAGGCCAACTTACACTCCTCATCAAAATTGAACACAAAATCCTTCTCTAGAAGACTGCACAAGGGTTTTGCCATTTTAGAAATATCTTTTATAAATGTCCTATAGAACCCAACATGTCCTAGAAAGCTTCTAATTCCTTTAATTGCACTCGGTGGGGGCAGTTTCTCAATTGTTTCCAGCTTCGCTTTATCAACCTCCAATCCTTGAGCCGAGACTTTGTGTCCTAAACTTATACCTTCTTCCACCATAAAGTGGCATTTTTCCCAGTTAAGTACCAAATTTGTGTCGGTGCATGTTTTTAAGACCATTACCAAGTTTTCCAAATACGCATCAAAATTATCCCCATAGACAAAGAAATCTTCCATGAAGACTTCTACATTCTTCTCCACCATATCTGAGAAGATGGCCATCATATGTATCGCTGGAAAGTAGCAGGTGCATTACACAATCCGAATGACATTCTCATGAATGAGAATGTACCATACGGGCATGTAAATGTAGTCTTCTCTTGATCCTCAGGAGCGATGACAATTTGATTGTAGCCCGAGTATCCATCCAATAAGCAATAGTATTCATGTCCCGCCAATCTGTCCAACATTTGATCGATAAAGGGTAGAGGGAAGTGATCTTTGCGGGTTGCCTTATTCAACTTTCTGTAGTCCATGCAAACCCTTTAACCAGTCACTTTCCTTGTTGGAATCAGCTCATTGTCATCATTCTGAACCACGGTCATTCCTCTTTTTTTCAGCACACATTGCTTTGGACTAACCCACTTCATTTCTCTAAAAATTTGGTAGATGATACCCGCATCCAACCACTTTAGAATTTCCTTCTTGACTACCTCGTTAATGATAGGGTTGAGCCATCTCTGTTGTTCCACAATCGATTTTGCATCGTCCTCCATCAAAATTTTGTGCATGCAAAAAGATGGACGGATTCCCTTGCTATCAACAATTGTCCATCCTATAGCCGATTTATGTTCCCTAAGCACTCTCAATAGCTTTTCTTCCTGCAATTCGTTAAGTGTGGCAGAGATAATAACAAGTAAAGAATTTGAATTGCCTAAATATGCATACCTGAGGTGTTTAGGTAGTGGTTTTAGCTCAAGAGTTGGTGGCTCCTCTAATGACGATTTCATCCTTGTCATGGCTTTCTCTTACGAGTGCAATGTTTTAAATGGTGTTTTAAATCTGCTAACTCGTGGCAAGGAGTCTAACATCTTCAAAGAATCCCTGAATTTCGGATCGTCGAGCTCTTCGTCCCCCAATAATGTAGTCACCAATGGATCGTTAACCAAACTCTTATTCATGTCTTCGCTAATTATTTGGTCAATAAGATCCATCCTAAAACATTCTTCTCCATCCGTCGGGAATTTCATGGCCTTAAAACACGTTAAATTTAATTTCCTGGTCTTGAACCCTCATACTCGGGTTCTCTCTTTTTGTCATGATGAGTGTCCCCTTGTAGCCAAGAATGGCCTCCCTAGGATGATTGGGATGTTCTTATCCTCCTCAAAATCTAGAATAATAAAATCTACTTGAATATGAACTTGTTAACCTTAACCAATATGTCCTCTCTACAATGCCTCTCGGGTATGTGATCGACCTATCATACCAACTACAATGAGATGTTCAGAAGCTTTGGTGTGGGCAAACCCAACTCAGATACATTGATAGTGGCATAAGATTCACACTCGCTCCCAAGTCACACAAACATTTTTTGAACGTCAGTATTCCCAATCGTGCATGGAATGGTGAAACTCCTTGGGTCTTTCAACTTTGGTGGCAACTTCCAATTTGTAATATCTTTGCCTTCTACACTCTTCTTGCTTAATGCTCTACTGTCTCAAAATCTTCCAATTCTTTTCATGGACAAAATCCTTTCATAAATTTTTTTGCGTAACTAGGCATCTGCTCCGTGGCTTCTACAAACGGGATGTTGAATTGAAGTTTCTTAAAACTTCTAAAAATTTTGCATATTTCTTATCTAATTTTGTTTGTGGACCCTCTTCTAAAATGAAAGCGGTGGTGGAGGATATCTGACCGGTTTGTTGTCTATCTTTGTTTCCTCACTTTGCTTATCCTCACCCTTATTTCCTTCAACCACGCTCTTGTCATCAACTTTTTCATCCGGTGTTCTTGATTTTTCTATTTCTTTACCAAAGAGATGTTTTCCACTCCTCAATGTAATCGCTTGACACTATTCGTGATTTCCTTGATTTCTCTCTCTCAGATCACTTTGGTAGGGTCCTCAGTGGCTCGTTATTTAGTGTTAAGGCAATTTGCCCCATCTAATTTTCCAAGTTCTTGATGGCCATTGCTTGATTTTTCATTGCTGCCTCATTACTAGTTATGTACTTCGACACCAATTCCTCGAAATCTGATTTTCTTTCCTGATGTTGAGCCGATTGTTGGTTATTCTGAAAACCTGGGGGATATGACGGTCGTGGAGCTTGATGTTGCTGATTATTGCTCCACGAAAAATTCGGGTGATTTCTATTCCCTGGTTATAAATGTTTTGGTACATATTTTGCGGACCCTATTGTAGCTACCTCTGAACCGGATTTGATCTTTGGATTGATTGCGCATTGATCATAGGATGGTCACCAAGACACAATTTCGGATACCACCACAACTTTGTTGTACTTGAGCCCCTCATGTCATGGCATCCAACTTCTTGGATAAGTAGCAAATCTATGCTTGTATTGCTGTCACCCCATCTACTTCCAACACACTAGCCACCTTTGCCTGTACCATTCTTGTTGTGGGCCATTTGGTAGTTGTTCGCCATTGTTTCAATCAAATCGTAGGCTTCTCGTAACTCTTGGCCATGAATGCTCCACATGACGACGCATCAATCTTTGGTTCGAGATTTCCATGTAGTCCATTATAAAAAGTGTTCATTCGCAGCCACTTGGGCAATCCATGATCTTGGCACTTCTGAGCAATTCTTTATATCTCTCCATACCTCATATAGCGACTCCCCATGTTGTTTGCTTTCAAACATTGTTATCTCATTCCTCATTTTAGCAGTTTTAGCTGGAGGGAAGAATTTGGCAAGGAATTTCTGAGCTAAGTCTTCCCACGTAGTTATCGAACCCGTCGGTAGAGAGTGTAACCAATTCTTCGCCTTGTCCCGTAGAGTGAATGGGAACAAGCGAAGTCTCACCGCATCATCCAAAACACCCCATTATACCTAAAGGTGTCAAAATCTCCAAAAAGTCGACTAGATGTTCATTCGGATCGTCATTAGCCAATCCCCAAACCCGAATTAAATTACGGATCATCCGAATCGTCCCAGCTTGATTTCAAATGTATTTGCAGATAATTGCGGGCTGGTGATACTTGATGCAGCTCGATCACCTTGGGTGTGGCAAAAATCCCTTAACGCTTTTTGATCTTCAAATTTGCCATTGCCTCTTCTATCTCGAAATTTTCAAATTCTTCCCTCGTTTCCTCGATCCACTTACTTAACCTCTCAAAACCTTTTCTCAATGTCGTCCTCAAAAGGCGAAGAAGTCTGGATTTTTGACCGAGTTTGCATAAACCACTCTAAAAACACGAAATAAGAAGAACAAAACAAAAAAAAAAAAAAAAATTATTTAAGTAAAATCGGATTAATTAAATTGATATTGTAAAAATATTAAGATCTATACTAAATTGTCCCCGACAAAGAATGCCAAAAAACTTGTTGGGTAAAATCTATATACGCACAACACGCAAGTATACGTGGTCAACAAATAATAAAGTAATGAGTAGAGTATCGTTCCCACAGAGACAAATTAGTAAGAAACTCAACCTTATAATTATCAATTTTCTATTAATCCTAATTTTATTAAACTATTCAATTTAATGATTATAAAATCTAAATTATTATTAAACTAGTTATCGCAAAATACTCACAACTAATAAAAACTGAATTTTCAAACAATTATTGGAGAATTAGGCTCATGATTTCACCTTAAACTTCACTTTGATTCATAACCTTTATTCCAGTTCAACTCAATATCCTAGTTTATTAATCAAGAACACAAATGTATTACTAACCACCTCTCGATGCACTAATACCGTATTAACTTAAATCCACAGTTAAGATAGAAACAAGTTAAACACCTTCATCAACTAATTCGCTATATCTCTATGTGAATTATAATTAAAGAAGGTTTAAGAGTAAGTTCTCTATCCGATTACATGTGATGTCAAGCATACCTCTACCTTAACATTCATCATGATTCTGCTATTCACAAAACTCATGAACACATGCTATATCAACTAAGTCTAGATTCGAATATCCTCTCTCGATTCCATACAAATCCACAAAGAATTGTTGATCTGGCAATTCATAAATTCAAGCTCAAATTAATATAGATAAACTGGTAACTATTTTATTAAACTGGAAATAAAGGCTACATAATCATTGTTCCATTCAAGGATCCATCAATTGCCTAAAAAGTAACTTAGTTCATAATAAATGAATTAATTACTGAATAAATAAAAGACAACATCATCCCAATTACACAAATTGAAATTAAAGAAGAATAATAATACACCACCCTTCTTTGGATTCAACCCTGCAATCTTCGTGAGAATTCTCCTCTTCTTTAGACCTCCAAATGCTTGTTCTTCAATCTTGTTCTCAAAAAAATGTGTATATTGATTGATTCCCCTCACACGTAATTTCCACACCATATATCTTCCCTCCACTACATACCATAACTCCTAATCCAACTCTAACTTATGCCCAAGAGAAACTCTAGAGAATCCAAGTTTGTGTCAACACCAACAAATACACCAAAGACTCCCAATAAATTGCAATAACCATTAAGGCACAATCCTAATATAAATCTATTACATAGAACATTAATAGCTCATAAGACTACCTATTCTCCTTATCCAACAAAACTGCCCAAGACAACTTCCTTGACTAAATACTTACCCATGCTAGCCATAGTGTCTCCACAAAGACGCCCATCGCTAGGCCATCAATAGCCGATCCTACTCAAAGCCGCCCCACACTACAATGCTCTTTATCACAGCGCGGTCCGCGCTATGTCATCAGAAAGTTGCAATTGTGCTCCAAAACTCCTCCAATGCTCTCATCTTGATGGATTGACCTAATTGTCCTACATCAAACAAAAAACCCATCAAAATTAACATGAAAGTGCCAAAAACTAACAATACAACAAGCCAAACGAACAGAAATCATAGGTTAAAAACCTACTCATCAATTCTACACTCATTTTGTTAAAGTTTTGGCTTCTATACAGCATGAAATTAGTAGAATATCCTTAAAATTTGCGCTTCATCCAGTATCTTTTCATGGAAATATTATTCTAAACATTCTTGATAAATTTTAACTTTTTCATGCCAGAATACTATTCATGGGGTACTATTCATAAAGTACTATTCACAGGGTACTATTCATAAAGTACTATTCACGGGTACTATTCATAAAGTACTATTACCGGGTACTATTTATAAAGTACTATTCACAGGTACTATTTATAAAGTACTATTCACGAGGTACTATTCACTCAGGTACTATTCACCCGAGGTATTATTCATGATAAAAATTGATTTCTTTGATGTCCCAATCATTTTTGATACAATATTATTCTTGAATTTTACTCCACAAAGCAGTATGATGTTGACAATTTGGACATTATTGAATTCTGAATAAATTAAATTATCAATCTTTAAAAATTTATCCTTTGCTTTCTTTTAATTGAATTCTTATATCATTGTCATCATCCTCATGCTTATATTGTGATAAAAGTCCTCTGTGACTTACGTGCATAGATGGACTGTTGATTGGTATGATTATGACCAAGGATCATTCGGTATAATCATGACCGTAATGTTACAAATGATGTGGTAAAAGTCCTCATTGGCCCGTAGTGCATTAATGGACAGTGGTTGGCATGATCATGACCATTGGTGAAAATATGAATATCCTTGGCCCGTAGTGCATGGATAATTCGTGGTCGTGATACTAATGAATATCCTTGACCCGTAGTGCAGGGATGATTCGATGATGTGGATTATTTATTAAGCTGAGTTTAAGCGATAAAATTGATGATAAACTTTTTAAACCATAGAAAATAGTAGATATCATTCTCTACTTGATTCTTTTAATGGATTGCTTGTTCCACTGTAGTTAAACTTGAAGTTTATTATATTTTATCAGTTTGACACCGTTGAAGGCTAACAATAATTTATTCTGCATTATCTTAGTCATAATATTTCTTACTGGGCTAGTTGAGATCACCCTTTTGCTTTCATTGTTCTCTTCAGGAAATGAGAACGTAGCCGGGACTAGTTGGGGAACGGAGTGATGGTCCGAGTTGGTTGTTTAGTAGTTCTCACTATTTAGTGTGATAATAAATGTAACGAGGATTGAATTTGAGTTTGGATATTGTCTAAAAGACAATATTCCTGTTAAAACTCTCAGCTATGCTTTGTCATATTTTACATGACAGTTGTATAATTAAGTTTGTATTTGAATTTTGTACCATGTGTTTGGCGACTCAAGATGGGTGATATAAACCTATTTTGGGGGCGTCACAGTTGGTATCAAAGCTTAGGGATATGATCTCTGGCTGAGATGTGAAACTAGAACTAGGAGGGGATAGACGGGTAATTCTTTCGCTAGTATGACCTACCTAAGTTTATTTGTTATTTAATTGGTCGGTCAGAATATAGGGATAATATGTTGCATGTAAATTAACCCCTATTTTGTGGCAGTATTTGAAAATGACATCCGAGAATGTTGAGAATAGCAATGGAGCACATGAGACCGTTAAATCCCCGATGATCAATAACCAGGATAATGTACATCATGAGGCAACAATCCTTATATAAATAATAACACCGACCAAATGATGAACGATGGGATGTTCAGAGGCTTTGTGAAGTTCATGCAACATCAGGCGAGAGAGACTCCTGTTCAAAATACAGGTGGAAACACTGACAACTCTCGGATGGTCACCGCTAAGCAGTTCAAGGAGCTGGGACCACCAGAGTTTTTGGGAAAGCCAGAACCACTCAAGGCAGAGACGTGGATAAAGCAAATCACCAAGATATTTGATGTCTTGGGATGCTCCGAGGAGCAAAAGGTTCCCTTTGCCACCTTCATGTTTAGAGAAGAGGCAGATTACTGGTGGGAATCAGTAAAACGTACTCAGCCTACCACATTCAAAATATCTTGGGAGAAGTTCCAAGAACTGTTCAATGACAAGTACTTTCCCGAAAGTATTCGTCACCTGAAGGAGGTGGAGTTCATCAAGCTAGAGCAAAACAATATGACTGTGTCGCAGTACGAGGCTAAGTTTGCCGAGTTGGCCCGATTTGCATCCCATTTGTTTGATAATGAGGAAAGAATGACGCGAATGTTTCTGCGAGGTTTGAAACCCGAAATACGTTAATACCTCATTTCTCACAAATTGTGTTTGTATTCAGATGTTGTAAATAGGACTCAATTATTGGAGCGCGATAATGAGTCAACCCAACCAAGAGAGAGCAGCCGACAAAATGATAATATCAGTGGTAGCAGTCATCAAAGCGGTGATAACAAATGTGGAGGGAATCAACATGCCCGAAATGGTAATCACTTCGGTGGTAATCATGGCCAAGATAATAGGAGTGGAAATTTTAAGAAGAAGAGATTCAATAATGATGGAAAGATGTCAGCACTAGCAACCGTTGTTAAGGAAGGAGAACGACCAACTATCATATACTTCAAATGCGGAGGGGAAGGACACATCAGTCCAAATTGCACGCAGCAATCCAAAACGTGTTATACAATTGTGGGAGAGAAGGTCACCTAGCTCGATTTTGTCGTGCAGGGAAGCCAAGTCCAGCTGGGACGGACGCACCAAAGCCCGTCCCAGAGAAGTCAAAGCCGGTAGTTCAAGGGAGAGTGTTTGTCGTGTCCTCCCAAAAAGTAAGGAACCTGAACGAGGTTATCATGAGTAAACTAATTATAAACTCTAGCAAAGTCTATAACTTATTTGATACCGGTTCTACCTATTCTTTTATTTCTCCTACTTGCGTTCAACGTTTAAATTTAACTCTAGAGAAATTAAACTTTGACTTATCTGTTGAAACTTCGTTGGGAGAAACCTTCATTACATCCACTGTTTATAATTCTTGTTTGATTCAAATTGGCACCCGCACGTTACCTGTCGATCTTATTTCTTTGAAAATACTTGTATTTGACGTAATTCTAGGGATTGATTGGTTAACTACTCATAATGCTAAAATTGATTGTTTTCGTAAGGTTGTTAGCTTTCATATTCCTAACCAACTTATTATGCGAATTTAAGCAACCAAACCACTAAAGTTAATCACTGTCATATCAAGCCATAAAGCTATTCATTTTTTGAAAAACGGATGTCAAGCTTTCTTAGCCCATGTCACGGATTTAAACAAAAATACGTCAAATTTGAATGATATTTTTATTGTTAATAAATTCCCTGACGTATTCCCTGAAAAACTTCCTAGCCTACCTCTAGAGCGTGAAATTGAATTTTGTATCGACCTAGAACCCGGTACAAAACCCATTTCTAAAGCCCCATATCGAATGGCTCCTATTGAACTTCAGGAGTTAAAAACCTAACTGCAGGAGTTGTTAGACATCGGTTTCATTCATCCTAGTACATCTCCTTGGGGTGCTCATGTTCTATTCGTGAAGAAGAAAAATGGAAGCATGCGACTTTGTATTGGCTATCGGGAGTTGAATCATGTCACCATCAAAAATAGGTACCTGTTACCTCGTATTGATGATCTGTTTGACCAGTTGCAAGGAGCCAAATTCTTTTCAAAGATCGATCTTCATTCCAGATATCATCAGTTAAAGATTAAAACTGATGACATTCCAAAGACTGCTTTTAGAACTCGATACGGACATTATGAATTCTTAGTCTTGTCTTTTGGATTGACTAATGCTCCTGTTGCCTTCATGGATATGATGAACCGAGTTTTCAAGGAATATTTGGATCATTTTCTGGTTGTCTTTATTGATGACATCCTCATTTACTCCAAAAGCCGTGAAGATCATGAGCAACACTTGAGGCTGATACTCCAAAAGCTTCGTGAAAATAAGCTTTATGTCAAGTTGAAGAAATGTGAGTTTTGGCTTGAGGAAGTAACATTCCTTGGGCATGTGATATCAAATCACGGAATATCTGTTGACCCAGCGAAGATTGAAGCAATACAAAGCTGGGAGCAACCTAAGTCGATGGATCAAGTCGTAGCTTTACGGGCTTAATTGGTTATTATCAGAGATTCGTGGAAGGATTTTCTCGAATCGTTACTCCATTAACTCAGCTAACTCGAAAAGATATAAAATTCGGTCGGAGCGAGGAATGTGAGAAGAGTTTTCAAGAACTCAAGAAGAGAATCATTTCAGCACCTGTTCTAACAATACCATCTGGCTCAGAGGGATTTGTCATCTACAGTGATGCTTTAACCAAAGGGTTAAGATGTGTTCTCATGCAACATAGGAAAGTCATAGCCTATGCCTCACGACAACTCAAAGAATATGAGAGGAATTATCCTACTCATCATCTAGAGTTGGCAGCTATCATTTTTACACTTTAAATTTAGAGGCATTACCTGTATGGGGAGAAAGTGGAGATCTATACGGATCATAAAAGCCTCAAATATTTCTTCACTCAAAAGGAACTAAACATGCGGCAACGACGTTGGCTTGAACTGTTGAAAGATTATGATCATACCATTCAATACCAATCCTAGAAAAGTGAACGTGGTAGCTGACGCATTGAGTAGAAGATCATATGCGGGTACGAGTGCTATATTGTCAACGCAAAGGCCCATTTTGTATGACTTGAAAAGGATGGAGATAGAATTAAAGAATCTAGGGACCCACGAGATGATGTCAAATATATGAGTAGAACCGACTTTAATCGATAAAGTTAAATCTGCTCAAGCTAAAGACCTGGAGTTGATGCGTATGAGGAAGAAAGTACAAGAAGGTGCTATTCTGGAAGCAAGAATCCATAAAGAAGGAATACTACGAGTCAACTCCAGACTTTGTGTTCCTAATGACCCTGATTTAAAGTATAAAATCATGATGGAGGCACACAACACACCGTTTGCAATCCATCCTGGAAATACCAAAATGTATCGTGATCTTCAACATACATTCTGGTGGAGCAATATAAAAAGAGGGATCGCAGAGTTTATCTCAAGGTGTTTAACGTGTCAACGAGTCAAGGCGAAGCATCAAGTGCCAAAAGGTCCATTGCAACCACTTAAAATTCCAGAATGGAAGTAGGAGCACATTACCATGGATTTTTTTACTGATCTTCCCAAAGTTTCTCAAGGCATATATGCAATTTGGGTCATTGTCGATAGATTGACCAAATCTGCTCATTTCTTACCTATACGAGAAACTTATTCACTTGAACGTCTTGCTCGTATGTACATAAACGAGATTATAAGATTGCATGGTATGTCGGTATCCATAGTTTTTGATCGAGACCCAAGATCCACTTCACGGTTTTGGGTCGGGTTTGCGGTAAAGCTATGGGCGCGGAGTTCTGATTTAGTTGAAAGATATCACCCTCGAATTTAACGAAAGCGATCGGAGAGGACTATTCAAACTCTTGAGGATCTATTACGACTTTGTGTCCTTGACTTCAAAGGAATTTATGACAAGTTCTTGCCATTGGTGGAATTCTCCTACAACAACAGTTATCAAGCAAGTATTGGCATGGCTCCATTCGAGGCGTTGTATGGACGCAAGTGTCTTTCTCCAGCATATTGGGATGAGGTGGGTGAAGCAACGTTGTTGGGACCGGAATTGGTACGCATAATAACAGAAAAGATTCAAATGATCTAACAACGTATAAAAACCTCACAAGATCGACAAAAGAGTTATGCTGATCTTCATTGAAAGGACGTGGAATTTAATGTTGGTGATCATGTGTTGTTACGTGTTGCTCCATGGAAAAGAGTTACGAGATTTAGAAAGAGAGAGAAGCTCATTCCTCGATTCATTGGCCCATTCAAAATCCTCGATTGAGTAGGAACTGTGGCTTATAGACTCACCTTACAGCCAAGTATGTCTCGTGTTCATAACGTTTTTCACATATCCATGTTACGTAAATATGTGGAAGACCCGAACCACATTATTGAGTTAGAACCGGACAAGATAGCGGAAGATTTAACGTATGAAGAGGTACTTGTTAAAATCTTGGATAAGAAGGAACATATTCTACGCTCCAAGGTTATACCTCAAGTCAAAGTTTTGTGGAGAAACCACGATGATGACGAAATGACCTGGGAGTTAGAATCTGAAATGAAATCAATGTATCCTCACCTCTTCGACATACCAGGTACGTACCCTAATTTCGAGGACAAAATTTCATAAGAAGGGAGGATTGTAAGACCCCAACTTTTATAAATAAAGATTAATTTTTCTCGAAATATATTTTTGAATATTATGGTGTGGATTTGATATAATGTTATAGTTGTGGGTAATATTTATAAATTTTGCAAAGTAAGCAAGATGTTATAAAATATTCGATTGGTCGAGGAATATTCGTTTTAACAGGGAATATTCGTACGACGGCACAATCATTAATGGACCCCACAACGGAATTATTTTCAAAGTTAGAAAACGACAGAAATATCTTTTTATAAAAATAACGGCGAAAGTTTTACCTTTAAACTGTTGAAATACCCGGTGGTAAAAGTACAGTAATACCCGTGGTTGCATAGTAGTCACTATGTTTTATTCAATTATTGCTACAGTAATTGTTGCATAGTATCTCACGTTATTTGATTCAATTATTGTCAATATTTTATATTATTAAATCAATAATTGGGATGACAAGTTATTTATATTATTATATACATAATTAACAATGTCTAGAAAGTTCTGTCGAGGAAAGGGGTTTGGTCACCTAATTGCGCGCTAATATGGAGAAATCCTTATCGGAAAGCCCCCTCTTTCCTGGGAACGATCTGGTTGTTAATATTGCGAGTTATAATAATGATGAATAAATGTTGTTAAAAATATTGAGGAAATTTTTATGAAGTATTTGTTGTAAATTTTTCTTATTATTTGGACCCCCATTTACCTATTTTTTAAAATAATCGGTAAAAAGTTATTCAGTATATATATATATATATATATATATATATAATAATGGTGGGGGCCATAAGTGGGTCAGGTGGGGCCCACATGTTGGTGGAATGATGAAAATTTTTCACGATTGGGGAGTTTTTTCAAAGAACATGTGTTTATATATATATATATATATATATATATATATATATATTATATTTTTTGTTTTGTTTTTACTTGATGATTACTTGAAATTTGGCATCCGTGAATTGCATAAGGCATCTGTGAATTGCATAACTGTTGCGTCCGTGATTTTTTCTTAAATAGTGCCCCTTCCATTCTCCTATAAATAGGATGCTTAGTTGGAATTGAAAATCACACCAGAATCAGAGAATTCTTCTTCTATAATATTGAGCGTATTTCTTTCAAGTTTTAGGAAGCTTTGAGTGTAGAAAATAGTTCAAGTTTTTTTCAAGAATATCCCCGCTATAACAGTTGGAATACTCTCCTTTTTAAGGTAAGGGATATTATTTTTGTTCAATACTCGTAAGAAATAATATTTTCTTCCATACTTTGTAGTATGTAAGTAATATTATTTCGTTTCAGATTCCGAATTTTACACTCATTTTGTTAAAGTTTTGGCTTCTATACTCCATGAAATTAGTAGAATATCCTTAAAATTTGCGCTTCATCTAGTATCTTTTCATCAAAATATTATTCTGAACACTCTTGATAAGTTTTAACTTTTTCATGCCAGAATACTATTCACGGGGTACTATTCACAAAGTACTATTTACGGTACTATTCACAAAGTACTATTCACGGATACTATTCACAAAGTACTATTCCCGAGTACTATTTATAAAGTACTATTCGCGTGTACTATTTATGAAGTACTATTCACAGGGTACTATTCACTCGGATACTATTCACCCGGGGTACTATTTATGACAAAAATTGATTTCTTTGCTGTCCAAATTATTTTTGATACAAATTATTCTTGAATTTTACTCCACAAAGCAGTGTCATGTTGACAATTTGGACATTATTGAATTCTGGATAAATTAAATTATCAGTCTTTAAAAATTTATCCTTTGCTTTCTTTTAATTAAATTCTCATATCATTGTCATCATCCTCATGCTTATATTGTGATGAAAGTCCTCTGTGGCTTACGTGCATAGATGGACTGTTGATTGGTATGATTATGACCAAGGATCATTTGGTATAATCATGACCGTAATGTTACAAATGATGTGGTAAAAGTCCTCATTGGCCCGTAGTGCATTGATGGACAGTGGTTGGCATGATCATGACCATTGTTGAAAACGCGAATATCATTGGCCTGTAGTGCATGGATAATTCGTGATCGTGATAGTAATGAATATCCTTGACCCTTAGTTCAGGGATGATTTGATGATGTGAATTATTTATTAAGCTGAGTATCGGCAATAAAATTGATGATAAACTTTTTAAATCATAGAAGATAGTATATATCATGCTCTACTTGACTCTTCTAATGGATTGCTTGTTCCGTTGCAGTTAAACTTGATGTTTAATATATTTTATTAGTTTAACATTGTTGAAGGCTAACGATAATTTATTCTGCATTATCTTAGTCATAATATTTCTTACTGGGCTAGTTGAGCTCACCCTTTTGCTTTCATTGTTCTCTTCAGAAAATGAGAACGTAGCCGGGACTAGTCGGGGAACGGAGTGATGGTTCGAGTTGGTTGTTTAGTAGTCCTCACTATTTAGTGTGATAATAAATGTAACGAAAATTGAATTTGAGTTTGGATATTGTCTAGAAGATAATATTCCTATTAAAACTCTCAGCTATGTTTTGTCGTATTTTACACGACAGTTGTATAATTAAGTTTGTATTTGAATTCTGTACCATATATTTGGCGACTCAAGATGGGTGATGTATACCTATTTTGGGGGCGTCACATTACTTACCCATTGCGCCGAGGCTTCAGCGGTTGTTTATGTCAACACATACCGCCGAGTATATGAGGTGACACTCTACACGGGACATAGTCGAAGGTCAACTGACTCACCTGGCTAATGGGCTTGAGTGGAGAAATTTTGATAAAAATCACCCCTCGTTTGCTAAAGAGGTTTGCAATGTTAGGCTTGGACTTGCTATGGATGGGTTTAATCCATTTAATGGGCCTTACACCAAGCCCTACTCAACTTGGTCGGTGATTATTGTTGTGTATAACCTCCCGCCTTCGATGTGCATGAAAGATCCCTACATGTTCATGCCTTTACTGATTCCGGGTGATAAGAGGCCGAGTAAAGACATTAATGTATATCTCAGTCCGTTAGTTGATGAGTTGAAGATGTTGTGGGATAAAGGGGTTCAAACTTATGATGTATCTCTTAAATAGAACTTTGACATGCGGGCAGCTTTACTGTGGACCATAAATGACTTCCTGACATTAGGAATGATCAGTGGATGGTCGACTCATGGGGAGTTGTCATGTCCCGTGTGCATGGAGTTAGTTAAAGCTATACGACTCAAACATGGGGGGGAAATGAGTTTCTTTGCAACCTCCAGACAATTTTTTCTGATTAAACATCGTTATTGACGGATAAGTAAACAATTCAATTGAAAAACAGAGAAACGTCAAGTACTTGGCCGTCTTTCTGGGAAAGCAATGTTGAGTTGGATTACTCACTTGAAATTTCCACCTCTAGGGAAAAATCACAGATTAGAGCGAGCTTATGGTTATGACAAGGTTCACAACTGGACACACAGATTCATGTTCTTTAACCTTCCTTATTGGGCTACACTATGCATCCGTCATTGTTTAGATCTGATGCATACGTAAAAGAAAGTATTTGATAATATTTTTTATACAGTCCTGGATGCAAGTGGTAGAACAAAGGACAACAATAAGTCGAGGCTTGATTTTGTAGAAATGAACATTAGGGAACATCTGTGGCTGTATCAGGAGAGTAGTAAGACGGTAACGCCTAAAGCTGATTATACTTTGACCAGGGAACAATTGCTATTGATATGTAATTGGATCAGTGGACTAAAGCTCCCAGATAGATATGCTTCGAATATATCAAGGTGTTGTAAAGTCAAAGAGTTGAAGTTTCGGGGTCTCAAAAGTCATGATTGTCATGTATTCATGCAGAAGTTGATCCCCGTGGCATTTATCGACCTGTTACCGAAACGTGTGGTTGAAACACTGACGGAGTTTTCTAATTTCTTCAGAGATCTATGCTTAACGGAGCTCTAACTCAAAGACATAGATAAAATGGAAAAGCAGATAGTGGAAATAATGTGTAAGTTAGAAATGATCTTCCCTTTATCGTTTTTTAATTCAATGGAGCATTTGCCTATTCACTTTCCGTACGAAGCTAAGTTTGGCGGTCCCGTGCAATATAGATGAATGTATCCATTTGAGAGGTAATGACATTAATGTTTTTAATACGCTGAAATGTGAATTCTTGTTTACTAATTTATACATGCATATATAACACATAGGTATATGCGACGTCTAAAATAAAAGGTGAAGAACAGAGCTCGTGTATAGGGGTCAATTGCTGAGAGTTATGTTATGGAGGAACTTGTTAATTTCTGTACATTCTACTTTGAGTCGACTGTACAGACGAGGCACAATCGCTTACGTCAGAATGAGGCAGTCCCGCACGAGGAAAATAGAGAATTAACGGCCTTTAGTCATCCTGTATAACAATTTGGCAGGAAAAAAGGCGATTCTTAACCGATAGTGAGTATGCAGCTTCCACATTGTATGCACTTGTCAACATAAATGAGGTAGCGCCATACATTAAGTAAGTAGCCATAACTATATATGTCTTGTGTTACTGCTATAAGTTCCTTCCATACACATTAAGTATATATTTGTATTGTAGTCAATAGGTATTAGGCACGCGTTACAACTTACGGGACTCAATTCCGATATACGGAGGCCGAGTTATCAGTCTGTAGGTAAAACTCGCCGACACTTAGGCAAAAAGTTAAAAAATAGGCCAAAAACCGCCTTGGTAGTCGAAATGTCATGCAAACACATACATAGCATCGCATAGGTATTAGGCACGCGTTACTACTTATGGGACTCAATTCCGATATACAGAGGCCAAGTTATCACCCCATTCGCCAAACTTGCCAACACTTAGGCCAAAAGCCGAAAAAGAGGTCAAAATCCGCCTCGGTCGTCAAAATAACACGCAAACACATATATAGCACCGCGTAGGTATTAGGCACACGTTACAACTTACGGGACTCGATTCCGATATATGGAGGCCGAGTAATCACCCCGTTCGCCAAACTTGCCAACACTTAGGCCAAAAGCCAAAAAAGAGGCCAAAACCCGCCTTGATTGTTAAAACGACACACAAACATATACATAGCACTACGTAGGTATTAGGAATGCGTTATAACTTATGGGACTCGATTTTGATATACGGAGGCCGAGTTATCAGCCCGTAGACAAAACTTGCCAACACTTAGGCCAAAAGTCAAAAAAGAGGCCAAAACTTGTCTCGGTCGTCGAAACGACATGTAAACATATATAGAGCACCTCATAGGTATTATGCATGCATTAAAACTTACGGGACTCAATTCTGATATACGGAGGCCGAGTTATCACCCCGTAGGCAAAACTTGCCAACACTTAGGCCAAAAGCCGAAAAAGAGGTCAAAACTCGCCTCGTTCGTCGAAACAACATGCAAACACATACATAGAACCGCGTAGGTATTACACACACATTACAATCTATGGGAATCAATTCTGATATACGAAGGCCGAGTTATCAGCCTGTAGGCAAAACTTGCCAACACTTAGGCTAAAAGTCGAAAAAGAGGCCAAAACCCGCCTCGGTTGTCGAAATGACACTCAAACACATACAGAGCATCGCGTAGGTTTTAAGCAGGCGTTACAACTTATGGGACTCGATTCTAATATACGAAGGGCGAGTTATCACCCCGTAGGAAAAACTTGCCAACACTTAGGCCAAAAGCCGAAAAAGAGGCCAAAACTCACCTCGGTTGTAAAAATGACACGCAAACACATACATAGCACCGCGTAGGTATTAGGCATGTGTTATAACTTATGAGACTCGATTCTGATATACAGAGACCGAGTTATCAGCCCATAGGCAAAAATTGCCAACACTTAGGCCAAAAGCTGAAAAGAGGCCAAAACCCTCCTCGGTCGTCGAAATAATACGCAAACACATACATAGAACCGCGTAGGTATTAGGCACATGTTATAACTTACGGGACTCGATTCCGATGTACAGAGGCCGAGTTATCACCCCGTAGGCAAAACTTGCTAACACTTAGGTAAAAAGTCAAAAATGAGGCCAAAACCCGCCTCGGTCGTCGAAAAAACATGCAAACACATACATAGCACCGCGTAGGTATTAGGCACGCATTAAAACTTATGGGACTCAATTCCGGAGGCCGAGTTATTACCCCGGTCACCAAACTTGCCAACACTTAGCCCAAAAAGAGGCCAAAACCCGCCTTGGTCGTCAAAATGGCACGCAAACATATACATAGCACCGCGTAGGTATTAGGCATGCGTTACAACTTACGGGACTCGATTCCAATATACGGAGGTCGAGTTATCAGCCTGTAGGCAAAACTTACCAACACTTAGGCTTAAAGCCAAAAAAGAGGCCAAAACCCGCCTCGGTCGTAGAAACGACACGCAAATACATATATAGTACCGCGTAGGTATTAGGCACGCGTTACAAATTACGGGGCTCGATTTTGATATGTGAAGGCTGAGTTATCACCCCGTTCGCCAAACTTGCCAACACTTGTAGAACACAAACTAAAATAATTTAAATATGCTCTATTTTGGACTTCGTTATTAATATTTTAATTTTGTAGGGTCTTGTTGATGAGACTCGTGGGGGTGGAGGCTGCGACACAGGCGATGCCCGTGGAGGAGATGGTGATGACCGCCGGGCAGATACTGATGAGACTATGGAGGGTGGGACCAGCGATGGGACCGAAAGTGGGACCGGAGACAATGACACTGACATTCCTGATCTTGGGCTATAGTTAGTTTATGTTTATATTTTGACTTTCATATATGTATTTATATAGCTTTTGAGTTGTACAGATCGACTAGAGTTTTGTATCCAACTATATTGATTATTGATAGTAAAAGATATGATTGTTATTGATATGCGTACATTGTCATTATTTATTTTTCTTTAGTTTATAACAAGTACAATTATGTATATGTAAATGAACAGGGGAATTTTACAATTTTTATAATTTTTTTTAAAGTGGGTCATTGGCGACATGGTTATTAGCGACGGGGTGCCGTCGGCAATGACCTATAGCGGCAGTTACAGAATTAGATTAAAAAGAAGGCATTGGCGATGAGGTAGACACCCATTGGCGACGGTCGTGCCATCGGGAATGACTGAATTATTAAAATTAAAATATGGTTATTGTTGACGGTCTGTCCGTCGCTAATGTGTCGAAATCGACGGCCTACCATCGGTAATGACATATTTCCCGACGTCGAGCGATGGGAGCCATAGGAGACGGGGTCTATCGTTGTTAATGACCTCATTGCCGACTGCAAAAGGGTCATTGGCGACGGCATGGCCCGTCGGCAATGACCTTTTTTTTGTAGTGATACCATTCCCTTTATTTTTCTTTAAATGCACAGTAGAGTCATAAGGTGTTCTTAATGGCTCTTTATTAAAGAAATTAAATTTCTTAAGAATATTTTACACATAATGAGACTATGATAAAGCCAAACCATTTCCATGTTTACTTATTTTCATGCCAAGAATCAAATCCACTTCTCCTAAATCTTTCATGTCAAATTTAGAAGATAAAAAAATCTTTAGTAGTTTTCACAACTTTCTCATCAATACCAAATATTAGCAAATCATTCACATATAAACAAATAATCACACCACATTTTTCATCGAATCTACTATAGACACAACTATCAGATTCATTTCTCACAAAATCGTTAGACAAGAGAGTTTTATTAAATTTGTCATTCCATTGTTTTGGTGCTTGTTTGAAATCATAAAATGATTTTACAAGTCTACACACTTTTTATTCTTTTCCTGGAATTACAAATCCTTCTGGTTGACATATATATATATTTCTTCATTTAACTCTCCATCGAAAAAGGCAGTTTTAATATCCATTGGTGGATTATCAATTTATGAAAAGATGCCAAAGCAATTAAAATTCTTATGCTTGCCATTTTAGTCACTGGTGAGTAAGTGTCAAAATAGTCAAACCATTCCTTTTGAGTAAACCATTTAGCCACAAGTCTTGCCTTAAATTTATCAATAGACCCATCAGATTTTAGCTTCATTTTAAACACTCATTTACACCTAATATGTTTACATCCTCTAGTCAAATTAACTAGTTCCCAAGTATGGTTAGACATAATTGTTTCTAGTTCACTATTAATAGCATCTTTCCAAAAATTTGCATCAATTGATTTCATTGCTTCTTCATAAGTGTTAGGGTCATCCTCAGTTATAAAAGCAGTTATAAAATATTTGCCAAAAGTTTTTTTAAAACGTTGCCTTTTACTTCTAGTAGATGTAAATACAGGTTCTTTATCTTTCCTTTTTAGATGTTCATTTGAAAAAGGACTGCCCTCATCTCTTATTTTCATTGGAAATATATTTTTTAAAAAATTTGCATCCTTTGTTTCCAAAATAGAATTGTTTTGATAATTATTAGTCGCATCTTTAATTACCAAAAATCTGTAAGCAACACTATTAGAAACATATCCAATAAAAATGCAATCCATTGTTTTTGGTCCAATTTTATTCCTTTTAAATTTTGGTATAGCTACTTTAGCTAGACACCCCCACACTTTAAGATACCCCAAATTAGGTGCATGTTTCTTCTGTAAATGATATGCTGTGGAGTCTAGCTTTTTATGTGGAACTCTATTTAAAATATGATTTGCAGAAAGATAAGCTTCTCCCCACATGTTAGAAGGTAAACCAGAACTAATTAACTTAGCATTCATCATATCTTTAAGTGTTCTATTTTTTCTTTTCGCGACTCCATTGGATTATGGAGAATAAGGGGAAGAAGTTTTATGTATAATTCCATTTAGTTCACAAAATTTTTTAAGACTTCCTGAATCATATTTACCTCCACGATCGGATCTAAGTCTTTTAATTTTTCTTTCTAACTAATTTTCAACTTCAGCCTTATATTTAATAAACATTTCTTCGCTTTATCTTTAGAGGAGAGAAGATAAATTCGAGTATATCTAAACATATCATCCACAAAAGAAATATAATATTTTTTACCGCTTCTACTCGTAGTATTTTTAAAATTAGCTAGATCACTGTGAATTAACTCAAGAAGTTCAGTTTGTCTTTCAACACTTTTAAAAGGTTTCTTAGCATGTTTTGTTTCCACACAAATTTCACATTTATTAAACTCGGTATTTGTAAAATTAGGTATAAGCTCAAGTTGTTTCAATTTTTTTAATAGATGCCACATTCACATGTCCTAATCTAGCATGCCACATATCCAAAGATTCAACAATATAAGCAAAAGAAGCAATCTTATTATTCAATTCAGCAGAAGTATCAAGAAAAAATAAACCCCCATTACAAAAGTCTTTCCCAACAAATTCCTCATTACGAGTAAGTACAAGTTTATCAGACTCAAACACAAGTTTAATGCCAGCTTTGTTCAACAAGGATCCGGACACAAGATTTCTATGAATATCGGGCACATGAAGCACATCTTGCAAAGCAATTATTTTTCCCAAAGTTAATTTTAGTAAAACTTTCCCTTTCCCTGCAACATTGGTGGCTCGATAATCCCCTATAAAAACTTTTTCTCCATTAGTAACATTTTCATAGTTAAGAATTACGTCTCAATTCGCGCAAATGTGTCTAGTGGCACCAATATCTACTACCCACTCCGTGAAATTGTCAACTAGGTTTACTTCCGAGATAACAGCAACAATAATGTCATCGGATTCAACCAAGTTCGTTTGGGGATTAGGCTAAGAGTTATTAATAATATCTTGCCCCTTGAGAATGACATTTCATAGCAATATGGCCAGGTTTGCCACATACAAAGCAAGGACCTTTACGGAAAGGTTTCTGAATTTGGTTGGGACTCTTGAACCTATTATCTTTTCTTCCCATTGATTTCTGGTTTTTCCCTTTGTATTTTTGGGCTGATGTTGATTTGAATAATTTTGGGTCTTCTATTATGGCCTTTATTCTACGAGATTAGCCTTGACAGTATGATTTGGAACTATGTCTCCTCTCTCTTTAGCCATGTTTTGTTCTTCAATATGTATGTGTGCCACTAGTTCCTGCATAGTAAAATCTTTAGTTTCATGTTTAAGGTTCATCTTATATTCTTTCCAAGAGGGTGGTAATTTTTTAATAAGTGCAGCAGCTTGAAAGGTCTCACACATTTTCATTCCTTCTCCAATAACTTCCCCTACAATGGTTTGATATTTATGAACTTGCTCTATAACATATTGTCCATCTTGCATCTGAAAGTCTAGAAATTTTCCAGAAACCTATTTCTTAAGGCCAGAGTTTTCAACAGCGTATTTAGATTTTAAGGCATCCCAAATCTTCTTAGCACTTTCATACTGATACTAAATATCAAACAAAAAATTAAATAAGTAGTGCAAAATATATCTATGACATATAAGATTATCCTTAACATAATTCCCTTTTTGCAGACTTATCAGCATCAAATTTTTTAACAATTTCAACAGTAGTTATTTTATCAGATACATCATTAGCTGAAGTAGCAGGAACATCAATATATAACACATATTCCAAATTCATGGTTTCCAAATAAAGCAGCATATCTTCTGACCATCTCTTAAAATTCAAACCATCAAAACGTTCAATTTTAGAAAGATCCAAAGCAGGTTTCATTTTGTTAATAAATAGGAATCACTTTTTAGATTGTTGGAAAAAGTAGCAGTATTAACAAGACGAAGCAACAGTAAAATTGGAACAACTTATCTGGAAATTGAGGCGTAGCAAAGCTACTATCCTAAAAAATGATTCCGCCCCCACAGGTTGTAACCTCAATTACAGATTGGCTTCTGGCATCCCCTCTCCAGGATTCAACTGCAAAGCCTTCAATTGTGTGTACTTATAGAAGAAGGCTTTGGACTTATCTTTGTGTATTGCCCAGAAAATAGTAACAGAGTATATAGTATATAGAGAGGATGATTTTCTATTTCTGTGTGTTAAGTCATAATAACTAGATTGGTATTTATAGGAGAAAAGATGAACCAGGAGAAAATAAGAACGTTAGAGAGAACATGGTGAATGTTGGAAGAAATAATGTTACGCAGAACGTTGTAGTAAAAAAACGTGGTTTAATGGTAAGAACAGTTCGGAACGTTGGGCTAGGTTTACGGCTTAATTAAGTAAATAATAAATAAAATATACATTAGGGATTTTAGAAAAATAGTGGGCTACCTAGGTACACCCGCGAGGCATAATCGACCAGATCGGCACCCCCTGCGCGGACGTAATGTGCGCACATACGCACTAAGGTTTTCTGGTCGGAAATACAAGATCCAAGCTTAGCCTAACCCAATTCCTTACCCATCCTCATGTGCGCGAGCCCATCCCTTTTTCCTCAACCATATTACTAAGCCCAACTTATAAAGTACTAATATACACATGAAAGGTTCTCAAAATATACGCAATGTGGGACTTTGCCAAAACTAAAAATTTTGAAGCACAACCAACAAAAATGTCCTGGCAGCATTTTATGCATGATCTTCAGTATCTGAATCTTAGTACAAATAATGGTTCAAATGACTCCGAAGGAGAAGGTTTACAATCTTGAATGTCTTTTGTTGGGATATTTCATATGAATCCCATATAGGATAAATTCAAGAGTGTAGATGAGTTAATAAGTATGGTCGAGCCTCATCCTAATAGGTTAACCTTTTAGGTAAGGAGGTGGTTCAACATGTTTATTGAGCTAGTCTATAAAGGTATGTGATAAATTGATGTGGGATGAATCGTTCAATTTCCCTACAAGTGGTATTAGAGCTCATGGTTCGTTGAGCCCATGTATCAGGTTGACACTCCAGGGGTGTTACTTAGTTTGCGCGGTGGAGCAAATAGAGTTAAGTTAGGTGGAACACAAAGGGATCACTTATGCGTTTAGCAACATGCGGTGAAAGCTGCTCTGGATGAAGGGTTCACAAGGAGTGAGGTTGTACTCACACGTTTGCCTCGGGCGTGGTGAAGTAGTATTAGAGTTGAGCAGAGCTTTCAAAGGACTCAAAATGGTGACTACTCTAATATTATACTTTTGATGGATATTCAAGTGAACGGTGGAGATTATTGAGATATTTCACATGAATCCCACATTGGATAAATTCAAGAGTGTTGATGGGTTAATAAGTATGGTGGTAGAGTCTCAAGTTGTTATAGTAATTAGAAAACCCTAACTTCTATAATGTGGGCTCTTTAGTCATAAGACCCAATACATTAGTAAAACTCAAGACCGGACTACTAATAAATTCTCAAGCCTAATTGTACTTTGCGCTTGGTTTCTCTGTCACATATCCCCTTCTTCCACATTAGAGAGTAAGTACCAAAATGCACAATCCTATACGTGGGAAAGTTCTAAACAAAAACCAAAAATCGAAATAGCCAAGTGCACTACAAGAAAATGGTCTAACACCAATACTTTCAGCGACCGCATAATTCGGTCACTAATGTCTTAAATGGCGACCGTTATTAGCGACCACACGTAAATCTAGACGCTAGTTTTTATTAGCGACCACATGTGGTCGTTATTCGGTCTCTGATTAAATTTAGTCGCTAAAAATTTGGCACAAAATTTGGCGGGCAGGCTTTTTGCGACTGTTTATTAACAGCGACCGCTAAGCGGTCACCAAAAAGGCCACGTCAACAAAAATCACCAACCGCATGCGCTCATTTATAATGGTTGCTGATTCTTTTTAATCCTAGACAATCGAACAGAACCACGCATAGCAGAAGAAGAAGAAGAAGAAGAAGAAGAAGAAAAAAAAAAAGAAGAGAAGGAGAAGAGAGACCCTATCCACGCCGGACCCTGCCCACGCCAGACCCCTCCCATACCGGACCCTACCCACACCGTGCGCTAGTTCTCACTTGGTAAAAATCATTTGCTATATACTAGTTTAAGTTTTATGTGTTTAATTTCACCCAAATTATTGTATGTATTTGTAATGTTTGTTGTTGTTGTTGTTATTAATTGGGGAAATTTATATGTGTGTAAATGTACTGTAAAGTTTGTGCATTTTTATACATATAATTGGCTTTTGTTTTGATAATCTTTAAGTTTGTGCCTTGTTGTTGTTGTATTAAGTTTATGCCCTCTATATTCAATTTTAAAGTTGTGATGGACTATTATGCACTAAGCAATTTCTTCAAAAAAAAATTGAACAAAGGTTAAGCTCCAAATTTTTTGATGTGAGGTTTACTCTTTTGTTCTGCTATGACTGACAAACAATTTCTAACCTCTGAAGTAATGTTTGCTATACCAAGAGTTTATGAGGCAGTTGAATTTCGTAGCCTCACTTTGCCCCTTCCTTAAATAACAAAAGATGCACTTCTTAGTTTCGTCTTTATTCCCTTTTTGAGTTAGTCATGGAATGTTAGTTTTCAATCTCATTTGAGTAGGTAAGGGATTATATGTTAGTAGTTTCTCAACTCTAGCATAGTCAAGCTCACCATGTTTTTGTTTATAGGTTGAAGACGAAGCATGGTGGTAGATTCTTTCTCACTAATATAGTTTATGTAGCTTATAATATTAACTATTGCATTAATCAATTTTAAATTATAGAATTTTTCAAAGTGACTAGGAAAATGGGACTATTTTCTGTGAAACAAATTTTTTTAATTTGTTGGTACTTTTTACTCCTTTTTCATGCATTCATTATTGTTTTGGTCATATTATATTGGAAATTTGTATATTTCTCTTGAGTTATGTCTTGGGTGCCTACAAATGACCATATATGCATGGCCTCGTGCATGTGGATAGTCCATATTATAGGGAAGACTCTGACGAAATTTTTTTGTTGGTTGGTCGGATAACTGAATAGATACGTATATTTATATTATACCTACATGTTATATATGGATAGTCCATGTTATATATGTACATATACATCGATCTATATGTATTTATAAGCATCATAAACAAATGATGTAGACTTGTCCCAATGCATATGCAGACCATGCATGATGCAATGATTCATATTTTATCCCTAGGAATCTATTGTCTTTAGCCAGGTACAGATGTTTCAGTTAAAATATGTAGGATGACATAGGACCATATACTTCATTCTAATTTGAGATCCACAACAATATATTTCATGCCTTTGGGTAGTCGATCTCATACTATGTAAATTTGTTTTGGTATATATGATCCTCATTCCATTCCCAAAGAAGCATTTATGATGGACACTCATGTTATATATGTACATATATATATATATGTATTTATAAGCATCATAAATGGAATTGGGCTGAATTGTAAATCTTTAACAAGGGGAGTACAATAATTCTTTTATGCAGTAGGTACTGTGGTATCATGGACCTCTATCCAGACAGTAGGTGGATGAGTCGACGAAAGTCAGGTGCCCAGATAAGTGCTTCAGCTGAATTTAGAGTTGTTTTTGGATTATGCGTATAGTCACCCGGAATATGTGAATGGTCAGAATAAGATAAGATGCCCTTATTTGAAGTTTAAGAATATAAATTATATGGATAGAGACATTGTCAACTATCATTTACTTGTTTTTAGGTTCATGAAAAATTACGAAGAATGCTGGTGGGCACATGGTCAGAGAAGAGATAGTGGTACATCACAAGTACATAATCCAGGTATCAATACCCATCCTATGAAGGAAATGGTTCATGATATTGCAGGGTCGAATTTTGATTGGGAATAAGGTAGAGAGCAACCTATGAATTCTGATGCCAAAGCGTTCTTTAAGTTGTTAAATGAGGGTAACGAGCCGTTGTGGCATATTTGCACCAAGCACACTACATTGTCTGCAGTGGCGATATTACTTAACATTAAGGTTGATCACAACATGAGCAATGAGTATTTTAAGTCGCTCTTAAAGGCCATTAAGAGTATGTTGCCTGAGGGTGACAAATTGCCCGAAAACTACTACTATTGTAAGAAAATGGTGAAGTAGTTGGGTCTTGGATACCAAAAGATCGATGCATGTCCGAACAATTAAATGTTATTTTATAAGGAAAATGAACATGAAACAAGGTGCACGTTTTACAATCATGATTGGTTTAGGCCTAATAAACCGACAACAAAAAGAACAAATATACCTTTTAAGATTTTAAGGTATTTTCCAATTACACATCGGTTAAAAAGATTGTACATGTCTTCCAGAACAGCTGAATATATGACTTGGCATGCAAAATCTCAAGCTAAAGATGAGGAACTAAACCATCCCGTAGATGGGCAGACTTAGAAAGATTTTAACTTAGCACATCCTGGGTTTGCCTTGGAACCTAGGAATGTGAGGCTTGGATTTTCCACTGATGGTTTTAACCTGTTCGGCCTCTCTACTGTTTCGTACTCCTGCTGGCCTGTGATTGTTACTCCGTACAACTTACCTTCTTGTTTCTTTCACTCGTGATTCCTAGTCCCAAAAGTCATGGAAAGAACCTAGATGTTTACTTGAGACTTCTGATAAACGAGTTGACGGTATTGTGAGAGGATGGAGTACAGACTTAGGATGTTTTCACGAAAATAAATTTTAACCTTAGGGTTGCGGTTATATGGATTATAAGTGACTTCCCTGCTTATGGTATGTTAGCTGGATGGAGTACACACGGAAAGTTGGCTTGTCCATATTATATGGAGCATATAAAGTCTTTTAATCTATCAAAAGGTAGAAAGCCTTGCTGGTTTGACTGTCATCATCGTTTCTTGCCGGTAGATCACCCATTTCAAAGAAATAGAGAACACTCCAAGAAAGGGGAAGTAGACAACGATATGCCTGCACCGCGATTTTCGGGGACAGAGATGCGTAACCGTGTGATGAGATTGTCGGTTATCCTGTTTGGAAAGACTGTTGCCTTAAACACAATCGATGGGTTTGGCGAGTCTCATAATTGGGTTTGCAAAAGCATCTTTTGGGAACTAACTTATTGGTCTACAAATTTAATTCGACATAATCTAGATATGATGCATGTTGAGAAGAATGTGTTCGATAATGTGTTTAACATTGTGATGAGTCTTACAGGCAAGATGAAAGATAATGATAAAGCACGGTTGGACATGAAAGATATTTGTAAGCGTCCTGGATTAGAACTTTATGAATATGTAATTGGTAAGATGTTCAAACCACATGCAAGGTACACATTTTCCAAAAAGCAGGTCTAAGATGTGTGCACATGGATTAAGTCTCTCAAACTACTAGATGGATATGCGTCAAACATTACAAGGTTTGTTACGGGTGGGAAATTGCAAGGGATGAAGATTCATGACTGTCATGTGTTTTACGTTATTCTTAAGCATTTTATATTTATTGTTAACTATTTAATTTCTAACCTGCTAACAAGACACTTATAAGAACCTAATGAATGAGTACTATCCTGAAGGCACCCCGCGACCGTCGATTGATCAAGAATTGTGGGAGAGGGCGTCGGTTGTGAAAAAGAACTATGTCAAAGGTTAAGGACGACGACGATGACGACTGATTATTAGTGGCACATGCAGCTCTGCTAGTCAGTCTACTCAGTCCTCCTACCATCCGACGCTGCACATTTATGCTGACTGTGTAAGAACAATATGTCAGGATCGGACCTTTATGCTCACACTTAGTGGACATCTGCAGTCTCTACCTCCTGAGGAGTTAGTAGATGCAGTGGCGAGAGCAGCACAACAGCAGGATGAGCCCTAGGTAATCTTATATATGTTTTAACTTTATGTACTTTAGCTTTATGTACTACTTTGCATGTTTAACTTTACATTCAATAATACATGTTTTATTCTTTTGTTACAGCCCCATCTGGACGATATTCCTCCGTGAAGGCATTTGTATTCCTTCTTTGTCATGTTAATCGACATTTGATTATAATTTTTACCCACTGAATAATTAAATTCATGTTTATATTGTACGTTATAACATTTGTATATAAATTTTACTCGGACGGTACTTATTTATATATATGAGCACAGTATGTGTGGATGTTTATATTACTGTGTTGGTTTTATTAGATTGTATATATATATATATATATATATATATATATATATATATATATATATATGGATATATTTCAATCGATTTGTATGGATGACCAACTTTTTTTTTTTTGAAATTAATCATCCGAGACCGCATGCAGTCGCTAATACTTTTCAATGACCGCATACGACTCGAGGGTGTCAACGACTGCTTCGGTCGCTATCATTGGTCGCTAACACTTGGGCCACGTCACCTCTGACACTTGACTCACGGTGACTCAACTCAACGACGACATCGGTCGCTATTAGGCAGTCGATGATATGGTGGTCGCTACAGATGGTCACTGATGTCCGAATAACAACCAGATTACGTGTGATCTATATTAGCGACTGCGTATGGTCGTGAATGCGTTCGGTCGCTGATGGCTATTGACGACCGTACATAATCGCGGATAGACGGTGGCAAAAGAGCTTTTTTCATGTAGTGGTGAAAACCTCACCTTTTGGAGAAATGCTGATGATTGTTCCCTATATCTTTCTTCTCCGTTAAAATCCCAAGGTCTATATAGAATAAAGTGATTTTGATAGCTGCTTCTACAGACTTGGGCACACACGGTTGTTTTTCTCTACTACCGATTTTTCTGTCTCCATTAGAGGTGATAATTTAGGTTGAGAACCATCTATTTAATTAAAACCATGTGGGTCTTAGTGGGTTGATTACCTAGATTTTATAATATGGGTTATTTTAGTTTTGGACCGATATTATAAAGTAAAAATATGGGTTGAAATTACTTTAACTACTTTTGGCCCATATTAATCAACACATTTCAATTTGTTTAGTTTTCAAGTTAATTAGCTAGTTTTGATCTATATTGACTCCAAATCAGTTGTTAAGGATATATCTCATTAGTTGTCCAAGCTAGGCTCAAAATTTTGCCACATGTACTCTTGTTTATGTAATTGGAACAAAGTTTAGATTGGAAAAAAAATAAACTGCAGTGTACATAAATAATAAATTTTATCCACAGCTTGAATGACTGGCCATCAGTACCATATATATACGTACCTAATGTCATTACATTAATAAGAATAACTTAATGTATATGCACTTCACAAAATATGTATTGCTCTTGTTATAATTCTTTAAAAAAATATTCTCCCTTGCGAATTTTTTTTTTAAAAAATGTAGTTTAGATTTAAATAATTAATTTGAAAAACTCTAATAAAAGTATCAATAATTATTTTTCATTTTAATTAATATAAAAATTACTAATGTAAATTATTTTGAAAGTGCTTCTAATGAGAAAATTTTAATTTTTAATACTTAATCTAGCCACATCAATGTAAACTTTTTAAACTTGGCTTTAAAAATTAAAATGAGACTCTTTTTATATAATAGACTCAAAGATAGTAATATTTTCAAATTTAATTGATATGAATCCATTTGATTTTAGTCATTACAATTATAAATATTATAAAAAATCTAAAAGTATTTATAATTATTATATTTATTATTTTCAAAATCATATTTAACTTTAAATTTAAAACTATGTCAAATTTAAATGTAAGTTCAAAATAAAATTTTAAAAGCTAGTTTGAGACATCTACAAAATTATAAATAAAATAAAATTAAAGATAATATGGGTCCACAATTAAAAATTGAGACCTCAATTGTATATTTATAATTCTAATTGTCATGTTGTTCATATATTTAAGAATAAAATAAAATATAATTTTGTTTTTATATTTAAAAAAAAATATTACTCTCATGTCATGAAAACAAAATATACAAGTGTATTAGTTATATTAAATATTGTACGTGTTACTATCTATTATCAAAAAAAAAAAAAAAATTGTGTTACTATCATGCAATTTTTAATACTATAAGTTTTAACAATTAATCTAGTTATATATTTTGATATCAAAAGATGAGATATTAAATTTTAAAATTAGCATGACTCATAAAAGTTTATAATAAAATAAATTTTGTGATTAATAGTTTTTGTTATTTATTATACAATTATAATAATTATATCAATTAAAATTAAATAAACTTATAGCAATTTAAAATTTACTATGTCATCGTTTGATCTTAAAAGTCAAAATATATCTATAGATTTAGAACGGATTGAGTAATTAATTTACGGGTTCTTTACAGAAATATACAACAATTAAAAAGTAATTACATTATTAGTGCATCAAAAAATAATTACAAAAATAATATATTTTTCAATATTTATTTACAATATTAGTGCAATTAGGATTCCTTAATGTAGGAAATTAGTATAGGATTAAATTCATAATAATAAGGAAACCTAAAATCAAGGAGAAATAACTGTCATAATTAATAATTCAAATTCAAATATATTAGATCTAACAACAAAAACAAATTCAAAAATAATTGCATACTAATTCCCAGCAAGAACAGAGTTACCAAACAAATCGAAAACAAAACAAAGAGGAAATCACGAACAACCAAAACAAATCAAAAAAGAAAAAGTCAAAGTTACCAAACCAGCAAGAACAAATCCAAAATGAATTCGGAGTAGCCGAACAAAGAGGAAATCACGAACAACCAAAACAAAACAAATTGAAGAAGAAGAAGAAGAAGAAGAAGAAGAAGAAGAAGAAGAAGAAGTCGGAGTTACCAAAACAAATCAAAGAAGAAGAAGTCGGAGTTACCAAACCAGCAAGAACAGATCCAAAATGAATTCGGAGTAGTTGAACAAATAGGAAATCACAAATAATTTTTTTTTATAAATATTTGGTTACACACAAAAACTAAAATGGTTACCTTTGTATGAAGGTTTGGCTACCAACTGCACCATATTCAAAATAATTTTATTTTTAAAAGGTTATTTATAAGTAACTAATAACTACATAAATAGAAACTTAGATATGACATTTCGGCGGATACCATCTGCACGTAACATTTGGAAACTGTTCATAAATTTTTTTTATAATTAATTGGTAACTCAATAAAACTGAATTGGTTACCTTTTTATGAAGGTTTGGCTATCAACTTATAAATAAAATTTTAAAAATAAAATTATTATGAATATGGTGCAGTTGGTAGCCAAACTTTCGTACAAAGGTAACTATTTTAATTTTTGTGAGTAACCAAATATTCATAAAAAATAAATCGCGCCTCTGCCACAAAGAGTTACAACAAAAACACAAGATGAGAAACAGGAACCCCTCTCACAAAATTCTTACTTTAAACCATTTTAAGACTGGATAGCGAGAAAAGCAAAGGTAAAGGCCAAAAAGTTTCTTCCTTTGAATGCATCGAGGATGACTAATCCTCAAAGGGAAAGAAGGGGCATCTTCCATGGGGTGTTGGGTTGCTGTTGAGGAGGGGTTGTTGATAAATTGCAAAGCTATCAGAGTTTGTGAATTGAGTCTGGATTTTCTTGATTTGGCCTTGAATTTGGAGTCTCTGATTTAGGCTAAAGCTCCTGGCTTTAGATATCTGTAAAATGATGGTGCCTCTTTCTTTGTTGGTGATGATGGCCGATCATCGGAGGGAGACAGAGCGTGGATGAGGAGGGTGGAGGAGTAGGAGCGTGGATGTTGTTCTGTTCTTGTAATTAGTATGCATGCAGTTATTCTAGATGAGGAGAGATAGAAGAAGTCATGAGGATAACTAATCCCTAAATTAAGGAATCATAATTGCACTAATATTGTAAATAAATATGAAATTGTATTAATTGTGTAAATAATTTATGAGTACACTATTGTT
This sequence comes from Panax ginseng, assembly GCA_020205605.1. NCBI lineage: Eukaryota > Viridiplantae > Streptophyta > Magnoliopsida > Apiales > Araliaceae > Panax > Panax ginseng. The sequence continues at coordinate 30,834,093 of CM035131.1, read as the reverse complement.
GTAATTATTTTCAAAAATGTAATAGAATATGTAATTAACCCTTAATTTACGGACATAAAGGTAAAACAAGAACACATCAAATACAGCTCAGATTGAGTTAGTCTGGGCCTCGAGTATTACCCAGCCCAATAATTACATTTCGGCTGAATCAATTTAGTTCACAAGTAAGGCTGTAAATGAGTCAACACAGTTCGGGTTCGATTCAGGCTCGACTCAAAAAAATACGAACGAAACTCGAATTCGTTAATAATATGATCCAAATTTGAGCATTAAAAATAGTTCGAATAAAAATATGAGTAGAATCTGAGCAAGGTTATACTCGACTGCTTAAGATTCAAACTACTCGAATTTTTGATTGTGATTCGATACATACTCGGTTAATACATATTTGATTAGATGTTCGATACATTCTCTTATAATATATACAAATTTAAATCAAATTAGGATAATTAGTTATTATTTTGTTTTGTTTTTAATTTTAATTGTGATTTTATATTTGTAAAGTGTAATAATAAATATATTTTCTCATTTTTAAGTAAAATAACAAATTCAATTTATAATTATATTTATTATAAAACTAGTTATTATGTGGAGATTCAAATTCGAGCTTGAATTTGAAGCTCGCGAGTAGTTTGAATAAATATTTGAGTCGAGTCGGATCGAATTCGAGTAATAAATATTTGAGTCGAGTCAAATCTGAGTAGGAATTTTTAAATATAATTCGAATTCGAGCCGAATTCGAGTACGAATTTATCATTTCGAGTCGAATTCGAGTAGCTCTCTATTCGCTCCGGTTCGACTCGTTTACACCCTTATTCGCAAATGACTAGCTGAGACAATTAGAAAGATAATGTATTAGAAAAATTAAAGAGAGATAATTAATTAAAAGAAGATGGGAAGAGAAAAAGTACATAAATCTTAAAAAGTAAAATATGAATCGACCTATATTAAAACTATAACAATTTAGGTTCAAATCATATTAAAAATAGATAATATGATTTTAATTTTTATTTGGACCCATAACCATTTTATATAAATTAAAACCAAACCATATCTATATTTTGCCGGATATAATCTCCATGTTAAGAGAAAAACTACATTTAGTGAATGTGAAGGAATAAATATTCCATGCGCCAACATATTATCAAAATTAAACCATCAATCAAATGATATGACAAAATATGGCCGTCCATAATGTCAGACTAATAATTATGCTATTATAATAATAAGTGTCACTAAATTTTAAAGTGATTTTTAAATAATTGTACAAGTGTCGCTAAATGAATATTTGCTAAAATAACAAAAAAAATTGTTCTGACAACATTATCAACCGCCTAAAATATATTGTATGATTTATTCTTCGATATGTAAACAACATATATAAAAGTAATGGCTTCACATATTTAGAAGTATATGGTCAGTTCTTGTAAATTAAAGGTCCCAAACAAATTACAGGTCTAGAACCATTTCAAACAATAGTCAGTCTAAACTCAAAATAATGTAATTAATTTATGTCAAAGTTATTACCACAAACTAAAACTAAACTGTTGCTAGAGATAAAATGTAAGACTTCTATGTGCACTTACTATGCACCAACACAGGAAAAAATTGGAACATGGTCATATTCATCAAAGTCGTCGCTAGTAATGTGGCGATTTGGAGTGCGAATCCTAATGACATTATTTCTTCTCATATGTTCTTTTGATCCAATTTTTAGAGATTCTTTTAATACTCCAATTTTAGTTTTTATAAATATTCTACGTGTGTAGATTATGAGATCTTAAAACATTTATTTAATATACTACTTAGACGGTCCGGATCTTAAGCTCACCCCTTATTCAACTCACCCGAGTTCACCCCCCTTTAGCGACGGATCCGGCGACGGTTCGATCATCTGATAAATCGCCGCCTATACTTTTAGTGAGACAACATATAGCGTCATTAAAAGTATAGATTTACTTACATTGTATTGACCGAACCGTAATGAAATCGTCGCTAAAAGGGGGTGAGCTCGGGTGAGTTGGATAAGGGGTGAGTTTAAGATCCAGACTCACTACCTAGATAATCAAATTATTATAAGGGAAGGGTGAGTTTAATATCGGATTAATTAATTTGAACTAATAACGAATATAATATGGGGACTGCTATTCACAAGTGGGGTTTTATATTGATACAAGGACTCCTCAGATAATATTGGATTGGGAACATTGTAAAAATATCTAAAATACTTGTTATCAAAATGTCAATGTCCGATCAGATATGTATATTTTCAATTGGAAAAATTATAGGGCAGATCCCTTATAACATAATTAGCAATTAGATTATGCAAAAAAAATAATTAGTTCACTAATTATGACAATCTTAGGGAATGGTGTACCATGTGACGTCTTGTAAAATTAATCTCTTACTTTTGATTGTATCTATACTAATTGTTAGCACGTTACGGGCTAGTTTGAATAATATATTTAATAATTTGTAAGACATTTATGTTAAAAAAAAAGAAGCACAATCCATGTAATTACTTGATATGTGACAATTTAAAAGGACAGAAATGTCATTCAACTGTTTTAAAAACATGTAAATTAGTTAAATTATTATAGGCATAAAATTAAGAGATTGATGAATTCCATCAAACAACATTCAGAAAACAATACAATTTAAAACAACAATCAACACGCTATAAATTATGAAATAAAACAATGCATAATTCAATAATTAGTTTTACCCGTAAGTGCCTAATAACATTAATCGAATAGTGATAATTGAGTTTAATTGGAATATATAGTAATTCTGCAGATTCTTCTAGTACACTTTTCAAGTTTGCCTTGTACTGGGAAGATGTCACGTATTTGCCTATGTATTGGGTACATTCTTGTGGGACAACTTCAAAATCTCTAACATTGTTTAGCTCCACATTGATCCTCCAACTTTCGTAGGAATTCTTCAAATTAGTGCCCACTCCATCAGGCCTCTTCTTTCTTTGGTGCAAAATGTTCCAATCTGCACCTACTAACCCAATGAATAGGGTTGTAAAAGCTAGTACAAATAATATATTTCTTCTCTCCATTGCCATTTTCTCCTCAAGGAAGAAGAAATAAAGAGAATGGAGTAATATAGTAACTTTTAGTACGAAAGTAGATGGTGATCATTGTAGGCTCACATGGGGTGTGGCCTATGGGGTATAATGTCACCTCTGTACAAAACTATCAGCTAAAAAAATATACTTGAAATAAAAAAATTTAATAGTGAAAACTTTGTATGCACTGCTGTTAAAAAAATTACTTTAGTCTTGTACCTCATTTATTGAATGATAAAGACCAACAACATCACTACCAGCACAAAATGCCTTATCACTGCCCTTCAGAAAACTTAAAACTAATCATCAGTTGCTTCATATCATATTCATTAAATAAATGTACTCCAAAACCTATTGGCAATTATAAAAGAAAAAAAAAGCTTGGGAATCCAAGAATGAATACCATTTCAAAAAAATTACCTTCAAAGCCAATATCTAGGTTATTTTCTCAACTTGGGTATAACTTTAGTAGCCTAGCCACCTGAAAACACCATCAACTATGACATCAATATAATATATATGAGCCACCCTAATATAAAGTTTATTTTGTACTTTTAATCTCCCAATAGGGAAACCACGATTGAGAACTGTTTACTCAAGTCATTAAGTTACTCTTTTTCAATATTCTTCATTTCGGTCATACCATACATGGCCACATTTATCTAAAATTAAATCTAAAAGTGAAATAAATTATTCAAAACTTTCACACTAAATGAGTAAGCAGAATTGAAACATCACCAATTATGCAATTAAACCAATAACAACGTTAATCATCTTCAACAATCAAAATCAAAAACTCCAAACTAAATAACTCATTCTTCACCCTCAAAACCAAGTAATGACCGAAAGTTCAATCAACAAACGGTACATCAAAATCAAAGTTCATAGTGAAATTACTTATTCAACATACAACAATAGACCATTAAATTATGAAAAACAACATGAAATTTAGAGAGAAAATTAAATTAATATACCTCGTGAACGAAGGGGTCTCCAATTCAGTTTTAGAGATGTCAAAATGAAACCAAACTTGGTAATCTACAATTAACAAATAGATATCATACTTTCAGAAACATAATATCTAACAAAGATAGTTCATAAAGTGTCTTGCATTAGATATCTAATAATTGGGGAATTTTAACACTATTACAAAGTAGTAAATAGACAACATTTTTTAACAAAACGTTGTAGATGCATATAAAAAAACGTTATCTATTTAAGGTTATAATTTTTTTTAAAGAAAACGTTATCTATGTAAAACACTGAGGGAAAAAAACACGGAGGTCTGCCTGGGAGTCGGGTAAGAAAAAAAAACACGGAGGTAATCAAACTTTACTTCATTGGTTCCCTTCCCGTTTTCGAAGTCCTCAAACCCTAACTCCATTATTTGATTACAAAAAGCGTATTATAGAACCCTCCGTCTCTCCTAAACCCCAGACAGAGAGAAAATGGCTGCCAGATTCTTGAGAAACGCAGTCAAAAGGCAGTATTCCGGTGACCATCTATGGCGAATACATTCAATCGCTGACTCAATTAAAGCTCCGGTCATCAGAAACCAATTTCCTCGCCAGCAGCAGCAGCAGCCCTCAAAAGCTTTTAGCCGATTCCCCAACTCTATTTACAGAAAAGCCAAGGAGCTGGATTTTTCGGTTTCTAGTTCAATACTATCCTCACCCTTTTCGTCCACGGTGTCGTCTATTACAAAGTTTGGGGTTGTGGGGTGGTATTTGGGGATGATTAAATCTCACCCCATTCTCACAAAATCCATCACTTCTGCCCTTATTTACATTGTTGCGGATTTCTCTTCTCAGGTACCAAAACCCTATAATTTCTATCTTCTCTCTTCTCTCTCGAATTTCTTTTTCCAATCGGCCACCTCTAATTATATATATATATATATATATATATATATATATATATATATATATATTTATTTATTTATACTCCACTAATTTATATAATTAACCTGCCTATTGTGATATAATCCTATATAGACTGTGCTCAATATTTGTTTATAAACCCTACAGTAGAGCACTTCTTCATTTGGGGAAGGGGAGCTTTAGTATTTTGGGATCCTTTAGACCTGTTATTGTTTTATAGCGAGAATGGCGAGTTCCTATATCCAGCTCCTATTAGTGTTGTTCAGGTAATTGGATTTTATGATTCAATTGGGAAATTAATCTAAAGATTGAATTTTTATATATATACTTGATTGATATTCAGGTGGGTTCCTTCTTTGTTCGACAATACTACCAGGTTCTTCAACAGCAACCCGATTGTGCCCATCAGTTTTATACTGATGCCAGCACTATGATTCGAGTTGATGGGGAATTAAGTGACACGGCTTCGGCATTATTGGTAATCAATCTATGCTTTGTCTTTAGTTAATTCAGATTTTTCTCAGATGTTTCTGTTTTTCTTTTCCACCTCGTATATAATCACACTACAAGAAATAACACATTTTATGACGAAATTTTTGCCACGCATAAATTTTTTGTCAGAATTTGTTAATTAATAATTACGAAATTCATAATTGTCACTAAAACTTTTGCTTTTGTGACGACTTTTACTTTTGTTACTATTAATCATTTATATCGTCACTAATTTACACATTTGATGACGATTAACAAAATTTCGTCACAAGTTATTTTGGAGGTAGAATTTCGTACCAAAATTTTGGAGAGAAACCTTTTAGTGACATTTTGTAATAATTGATGACAGTATTTATTGTCACAAAATATTACCTTCGATGACAACATAATAGTTTGTCATTAATGATTTGTAAAATTTAGTAAAAACGTGCTTTCGTCACTAATGTTCACATTTAGTGACGCCAAATACAAATTTGTCACAATTTTATTTAGAGGCAAAACTTTGGAGGAAAATTTTGGAGGAAAATTTTTTAATGACAAAAAAATAATAATTTATGACAATTTGTATTGTCATAAATACCAATTTTATATGACGAAATAATAGTGCGTCACTAATTAGATGCGTGGATAAGTGACAAAAATCGTTCAATCACAATTTTATTTTAGAGGCAAAAAGTTTACGAAAATTTTATTTGAGGAAAAATTTTTAAAGATTTTGAGGAAATTTTTAAATTAAAAAATATTAATTTATGACAAATATTATTGTCATAAATATCAATTTTATATGATGAGATAATAGTGCATCACTAATTAGATGAGTGAATAAGTGACAAAAATAGTTCGTCATAAATTCTTATATTTAGTGACAAAGTACATAATATCGTCACAATTTTTCCCCCCCAAAACGCATCATTTTTCATTTAAAATTTTTTATTTATTTGGACACAATTTTGTACAGTGAAATGTTTCACTCCGTCCGCCTCAAAATAAATGCCCAGTTTTATTTTATTTTAAAGTTATAATTTTTGAAATTAAAATATTCATCATATAGATATATTTTCTAATTTACAAAATTAAAGTTGTTGTTAATTGGATGTAATTTATAATGATCATATTCACACACTTATAATTTTGAAAAAAAATATAATTAATTTCTAAAATAATTTATATGATTTTTTTTCTTGTAACTCGTTATTTTACATATATACTTTTTGACAAGGGATGGGCAAGGAATCGAAATCGCTTCCGAAATTGCACCAAAAATCGACCAAACCGCCTTGGATTAAGTCGCTTAATGGTTTTCGACATAGACCAATTAAGTTGCACCAATGGTGTGTAAGTTCTTTTTAACTCCCCATTTTCAAATTCTCTTTTTTTCTTGACTTGTAAATTTTTTTATAATCAAATATTAATTTCTCTTTATATCTTGAATTAGAGGGTGTTTGATAATAGCTTATGAGTTGGTCAAACTAAGTTATAAATCATTTGTTATTATTCAAAGGTTTGACAATAACTTACATTTTGACTTTTTTTTACTTATAAGTCATTATTAAATTTTTTCATGCTTCATGTGCTATATTTATTTTATGTAATAGATAAATTTTACTACCATATATATATATATATATACACACACACACACATACATATTCTTTTTTCAAATTTCTTGTTTAACTAAATAAAATACTAAACAAATCTCATCACATAAAACTAAATATATATATAAAGTAACTATGAATATTTATATATATATATATATATGTAAATAAATATTTATATAAATATTTATAAATTTATCTCTAAATATTTATATATTCATATAAATATTTATAAAAATAATCATATCTATAAATTTTATAAATTTTAGATGAAATATTTATAAATAAATATTTGTTTATAAATATTTATATGAATATTTAGAGATAAATTTATATATATATATATATATAAAAATATTCATAGTTACGTTATATAAATATTCATAGTTATTTTATATATATTTAGTTTAATGTGGAGATTTAAGATGGGTATATATATATATATATATATATATATATATATATATATATATATATAGGAGAATGATCCATATCATCTATTTGCTACTCCATGAAATATAAAGTGGCATATAACATGTGTATACCATCCGTTTAAGAAATAAAAGGTTTATGATTACGTCGTCCTCTAGTATTAATGAAAAAAATTCCCCATTTGCTCATATACGCCACTTCTGTTGGCGAACAAAGGTAAAATGTACTGAACAAAGGTAATACGCTTAAGCTTACCCTACGATTTGGCGAACAAAGGGGTTACACTCAGCGATTTGGGCGGACAAAGGGGTTACGCTACAGAGGTAATACGCTTAAGCATACAACGCGATTTGGGCAAAACTGCTTCAATGGATTTAACAATTACATTACGCTTACGCTTATAGTGCGATTTGGGCGAATTGCTACTGCCATTTCTGCAATTTGGGTGAACAAAGGGATTAGGCTACGATGTGCCATTTGGATGAATCTGCTTTCTGATGCCATTTGGGTGAACCCAGGCTAATAAAGGTAATATGCTACTGAGTGCGATTTGGGCAAACGACTACATTAGTACAAAATAGTAAATAGACAATACTTAAACAATAACAACATTTTATGGTATTTTTTTTTTTCATGTTTTTTTAACAAAAATTGTAATATATATGAAAAAAACGTTATCTATTTATAAGAAAGAATTTTTAAGAGCAATTTTTTAAAAAAACGTTATCTATGTCAAAAACAAGAGCTTCAAATAATGGGCGGAGAAGTGAAAACTTAAATTTGACATAACATAACTTAAAGGTGAAGTTGCTTTCACATAACATAAGGAACCCGTAACCATCTCAGCACCACCATCGCTCTCTCTCTCTCTCTCTCTCTCTCTCTCGGAGGTTCCTAGCTCTCCCCTCGTCAATCTCTCTCTCTGTCATGGCTTCCTAGCTCTCCCGATTTCGCGTCTCTCCCGCTGCTCTGCTCCTTAACCAACTCAGCACCACTATCGCTGTTAGAAACGACAATCAGGTATGGGGTTTATATTTTTTCCAATTTTGTTCACCTCTCTCTAAAAATCTCAGCCCTAACACAAATAAAACAGACCAAACTTCTCTAATCTCCTAATTTGGGCCCTAAATTTAAATAAATCTAGCCCCAGTTTTGACCTATTTTCTTACTCGGAACACCCTAAACACTCGCTGTTAGTCAAGTCTATATTTTTCACAGTCCCAATCGGAAGAGTCTACATCCGTGTTGGTTAATTTTCTCAATACTATTTCCGATTCGGTTGTAACGGATCCGTAAAATGAAGAATTTGAGAACACTGCGTTTGAAATCCTTTCAGAAATTCATACATATTTATCCTCTCCTTCACTGGACCAGGTATGATTCATTCTATTTTTCGAACTTCTGTAATTCCGATTCTGTAATTTGTGGCTAAGCTTGTGGTTTTTGGGTTGTTTGTTGTTCCTCTGTAGGAAGTTATGGACGCACTTTCATTTGAGTTGCCAAAGGTTGTTGCTAGGTTTTCAAGCGCCTCAAAGAGGTGTATCAGTGTTTCAGAGGGTATTATTGATCGGTTTGTAGTTAGTTGTAGCCCTCGCAATATGCTTTCTATTCTGTGTGAGGTATTATTCTAGTATTCCTTTTTCTGTGATAATTTTTTCATATATGTAAAAACTCGAATTGCCCTTTATATTTGGTGGCCCTTCTAGAATTCAATAGGAAGATGCATATAATTGAAATTATCTCTTAATATTTTGTTTTAAGTACTTCATGAAATCTCTTTGGATTTGTACTGCTTGCCAATGATAAATGTAGCTTTCGTACCCTACTAATTTGTTTTATAGATTTTATGCATTCTTCTCCATTGCTTACTCTACAGCTTGGTTAAGTCTTTTAATTTCATGTATGGGATACTTCATTCTCATTTATTTGTTTTTTGACCAGGCACTGGGTTCTTCGGGCACGATGTTTAAATCTTGTAGTTATTACGCTCTTATATATTAAATGGGATGAGCTCACAAAAAGTGTCACATTTTGACTTTTAAATCAATTTGCAAAATTCTAAAAAATCAAAATTAATATGAATTCAATTGATTTTAGTTGATAAAATTGTAATTGTTGTAAACTATCTAAAAAGTACTATGGATAAACGTATATTATTTTGAAAATTTACATGAAATGTATCAAGTGAGTTAAGGCTGTGATTGTCAGATTCTGTAAATATGTTTTAGCACACTTTAAGATTTCAAACTCAAAGTAAGTTAAAAAAAGTATATGTACTGATAGAGTTTAAAATTGCTTTGCATAACTGTTCTGGAGTACATCGGACAAGCTTTAGATCAATCAGCTGTTGTTTTTTTGGTTTTAATTCTCAGAGAGTGAATTTAACTAGCCTTCATTTAATTGCTTATTCTTTTGACTTTGTGCTACATATATTAATTGCAGAGCTTGGAAAGTTGGTGTAAACATGTTTCTTGGTTTTCAATTTTTCTTTCCATTGAGAGAGACACTTTGAGTAAGTAAAAGCTGCAGTTCCTGGTATCCTTAATGTTTTAAAGGCCATGACTTTGGAGACAGACGATGAAAGACACATATGTAGAGGACTTGTTTGACAAAGCAATTGGCATAGCTAATTCTATACTAGCAATCTGTGTAAAGTTGGTCGGTGACTCTTACTGCAAAATCCTGTTCAGTTAGGTTATTCTACTGTCTGTATCAGACCCTTATGCTCAACTTTCACTCTTTGGAACATGAAGGCAAAGACAACAAAAAAATATGTGCTCTATTTGGCCTCACTGTTTTGCATATCATGGTTGATACTCATCACTATTTACATTAAATTTTTGATTCTTACTTGTTTCCCTATACTTTAGTGACTTGAATTCCAGCAGAGACACTCTGCATGAAGTGTCAAATTGCCTTTTTGTTGTCTACTTTTTGGATTTTTGTTTACTTTTTGTTTTAAAACTTCTTCCTTGATTCACAGGCTCTTGCGTTAATTAGCACGGGACATGAAATTTCAAGATGTCTTCCTTTCATGTTACAATTGTCGCAGTGTCTTCGATACTGTCATTTATCATACCTCAGTTTAATAACAGGGTGCGATATTGACATGATCACTAGCATTGTTCTTGAAGGTAGTTTACCACTCTGTCATACATTGTTGCTCCGGATATATGAAAAGTCTTAAAGTATTTCTAAGATATTGACATGTTAAGTGTTTTCCTATCACTGTTGAATTTTGTTTGCTTAACACTTTCTCAAAAGGTTAGCCTAACAGTAAGCCTAGCCCGGACTGCTGTTCTGCCCTCCAGTCCTATAATGTGGATATATGCTTATATGGACACCCCTCTTCTATGATCTCTAGAGCTCTATTTGCTGATGTTGCTCAAGTTACTAGTGGAGGTATGCCGCTACAATGATTCCTATGATTTTTTTCGGAAGTTTAAAATTGGCTTTGGACATAAAGATCTCATTTTTGTTTGTTTTGGATTTTATTGATTATACAGAACCGAACAGGGCAGGCCCTATTGTGGAGTATGAGCGTAGAATCGCTTCAGGGGAACTTGTGGATGGTGATGCTTGCCAGGTATGACAATTGATTTTTTCTGCAATCATGGAGTGAAACTAGAATTGAGTTAAATCATATTGTTGTGCAATGCTTGGGATTCAGTCTCAGAGAAAATCTGGTGATGTAATTAAATTTTTTGAAGCTAAGTTATGTCTGTATATGAGTAGAAACATGAACGGAACTGTGAAGAAATCTGGTCTTGCTTTATAGATGATTGAGCAGTTTTTTTTCCATTTAAAAACGGTTCTTTAGTTTTTGTGAAACGTTTTGTAGCAAAGTGAGCCAATGAGTCCTGATTCATGCCATATTGAGCCTCCGAGGCCAACCGTTAGATAATGTTTGTATGTTTATCTTTGCTTCTACAGGTGACCATGTTTTCTGTGTACTGTGATCAAAAGTTTGAGGTGGAACCAGTTGAAGTTATTAACCCTGATGGAAAATCATGTGTGTACATATCAATGGCACAAAAGTTCAGGTTTGTTCGTACCTGAATAGAATTTTTCTACTGTGTCAATTCTAGTGATAAGTTAGTTAATTATTCAAGAATTATTACGTTTCTACTTATGCTTGATTCCCAATTATTGGTGTTCTTCTATGATCTAGGAACTTCTTTTGGCTGGTGGTAATATTGTTTAAGTCAGATGGTTGACTCTAAAGCATTAATAAATGCCACTGTGATAACTTAGCGTGCTTATGTTCACTTCTTTTTCCTGTGAAGAGCATTAATACATGTTCTCGTTGTCTTCTTAGCTATAATTGTGCATGTTTACCTCAACGTGCAGAGGCTGGGCATGCTTTAGTTGGCGTATTTATGCCTGAATATGATCCAGTAGCCAAGATATCCATCATTCCCTGTGGCCAAGCGGGTGGCCTTACCTTTTTTGCTCCAAGTGAAGAGAGGCTCGAATCTGGGCTTTATAACAGAAGCTACCTGGAGAATCAGATGGTTGTTACCCTTGGTGGAAGGTTAGTTGCACTACTTTTTGTTCATTTTAATAACCAGCAGGAGATTCCCGGATGCATATCATGTACTATCATGCTGCTTTTTATGTTTGCCACATGTATGAACTGAGAATAGAAACAAACACATCAGTTAAAGCATGGTTTAGATGTTCCCACTCTCATCTTCTTCTCTTTGGATTCAGTTGAAGAAGACACTCAATGAGATAGAGGAGTGCTGGAGTAACCTAAATTCTTGCTTAGAAAACAATGCAAAACTCAGAAGGTAACAATACTTTTCACTTTGTAAAGTTTCCATGTCTAAAGTTTATTTGGTTTATCCTTATACAAATGCAACCATCTTTTATGTTAGTTCCTATAATGCTATTTGGCCCTTAAATAGGTTTTAGACTGCTATGTAGTAGACTAAGACCAATGAGATAAGCAGTCAGTTTTGTTTCTTCCGCTGGACATATGTTAATAAATACTTTTTATGTTTAAATATGAAAGCTTTAAGGGTTATTATTAGCATATTTGGTAAAATAGACTCTAATTTGTTGCAGTAACTTGACACAGGCTCTAGGGCAGACAACAGACTGGTTCAGAAGAGCCTTAGCTGTTGAACGTGTAAGAGGGAACTTGCAGTTAAGTGGGTATTCTGCATGTGGACAAGACGGAGGTGTACAGCTTCCGCGGGAGTATATAGAAGGTATTGCCGTTGTAGCGAACTCCTCGCCTTGACCCAATTTTTGCATAACTTATCTGATGTTTGCATTTTTTTTAACCACAGGTGTTTCTTAAAGCTATGGCAGAGACTGGGAAAATAAAGCTTTATGGTGAACATCCAATAATGACTGAGACCTCTCTTTACAGTAGTAATTTACAAGTTCTCTTAAATGTGCATTTATGTTGTCATAGGCCTTTGTTCGTCTTCTTTGACAGTTTTTTGCTTATAGGTTGCTGAGTATGATCTTGATGGCTGGTGATCATCCCTTGTATATATAGATATACATACAAGTTGATGAGTAACAGTCCTTTGTATCATTCTTGTCAAGTTGTGCTGGATTAAACATATAGTATAGTTAATTGTGTTTGATAATAAACATCGTCATTAACAAGCAAAATCAGTATTCTTGACTTATTTTGTTTTATGGGCCTAATGGAATATGACAAGATTTCAATACTCTTTATTAGCTTCATGCTTCAATCCCATGGACTATATAGTTTATGGATTAGTAATCCTATCACTATTTTATCCTTTAAAAAATAGTCCTTTTCCATGCTCTTTTGCTCTTATATTCTCCCACTTCTGCAGCATTGCTACTTAATCATTTATATACTCTAAATTTTCTTCTTATTGGTATAGAAATATAATAGAAGAAAAAATTTTCATATGGTACTGCATGATATGAGTATAGTGCTCCTTGGTGGCTTTTTTGTCTTCAGGTTTAGATTTGTTTAGAGGCCATCAGGTACAGTGGTATGCCAAGTGTTCTTACACTATTTAGGTATAGTGGTGTGCAAGATTTGTATTGAGCTAATCTCTTGAAACTATATGCGGTTGATGTTTGCTTGCACTGAGAACAGAGATCATCTGATGTGCCTCATTTGTTGTCGGTCGAGTTTGGAACGAGTACATACATCCAGTCGAGCTTCTTTGCCAGATCTCATTTGTTCTCGAGTTTGAATTTGGTGTCGAAGCTTTTGATGCCCGACTATTGGGAAGCATATGGATGTGAAGGATATTTTGGATTTCAAATATAATTTGGAAAGATTTGGAAATTTTCATGTATTGTGGATGTGATAACCCTACTAACTGTTGATGTACAAGAACCATTCCATATCTTTTTGCTCAACTGCACTACTATAATGCGGTACATGATTTATATGACATGTTGTATTTGACCTGTGTTGTGACATGTTGCTTATTTGACCTGTGTTGTGACACGTTGTATTTGACCTGTGTATATCGTCACTGTTATATATTTATTTAGTCACAACAATTAATTTTGTCACTATTAACAACTCTTTTTGTGACGAGATGTATTGTTACCATAAGTATTTAATTAATGACATTGAAAAATGTGTTCCAAAAAATAACTCTTTGATGACAAATTATTTTGTAATATTATTTAAAATATGAAATGACAACGACATAATTGTCATGTTAAATATATTATTAGGTGACGAATTGTTATGTCGTCATTTATTTTCTTATTTTTAGTGACGATAAACATAATAATATGACAAAAGAATAATCATAAATATGACAATATTTTCGTCATTAAAATTAGATGATTTAAATAGAGTAACATATTTTCGTCACTAAAACAATATCATTTAATGACAAAAAACGATTTTTGTCATTTAATGCACTAAGTTTTGATGACGAAACATAATATAAAGTGACAAAAGTTTCATTCAAATAGTGACGCTATTAACGTCACTAAAAGTAATTAATTATAGTGACAATGATGTAAATCGTCACCATAAGTTAAAACATTTAGTGACGACATCAAATATTGTCAAATAAACCTAATACCACGTTCATACGGTGACGGTCTCTATGACGATTAACAATCATCACCAAATGTTTTAGTGACGAAAAATGAATTTTATGTGACAAATTTTAGCGTCATTTTTTGTGTGATTTCTTGTAGTGGTTTTGGTCTTTCAGTTTTAGTAATTTGGGTGATGCATGGTTATCTAGGAGATCATATGCTAGATTTATTATAGTTATTACTTGGCTAGTTGAATTAGAATTTTATCGTCTTTTGCGTGGTTGATTTTTTAAAGTCCTGTACTGATAGATGTTCAATATTTTTATCAATACAGGCAATTCGATATTGTTTTTAATGTGTTTTCATGAGTACGATAATATAAATGAAATTGATGGATCCACAATTTACTGAGTGTATTTCATGTGTTTTCATGAGCACGATAATTTATATCATGAAAAGTTTGCTTTCAAACTCTTTGAGCTAGAGAGGATGCTGCTTAAATATCTGTGTATCAACATGATTTTTATTGTAGATGTGCCCGACTATGAGGTGGAGGTTAGCGAGCACTTTAATTCAGTGCATATAGAAGGAGATGAGCCAGCTGATGAGTACAGTCTCCATGATCAGCAACAACAGGAGGAGCCAACTGAACTTGATTTTCTATGGCCTTGCAGGTTAAAGAATTAGCAGAACTGCTGCTGCTTCTGTTGCAAAAGTCTAATGACTTTGACCATGGGGGATGGTTTGATACCTATTGATTTTCTGATATCATTGACTGATGTTTCCGGTTCTTCAAAGATACACAAGATAACAAATAGCAGTGCTCAGAGGGTCAAAGATTACAGTTTAGCAGCTTCTACAATAATGTCTCTACTTTATGCAGTGTCATATTCGAGTTCTTGAATCAACACAAGTAAATATCTCTGCGTTGCTATTGGGACTGGAATATCTCATTGACATTTCATATGTGGATGATACTGAAGTTTTAAGGTATGGTCAATGTTTGTTTTGCTAGACCTTTTCACTTACGAATATTACTATATGCATTTCTATTCTACCTCCCCTTCTCTGTGTTTTCTCTTTTTCTTTTAAAGACAATAGCATTTGAGAAAGATCTGGCCCTAAAGCAAGCACAGTAGCAGATTACTACTGCATTTGGGAAGGGGTCTATCATGTGGCTTGGTCGTTCTGTCTCTCCTAAGGAAGTTCCAGTGGTTTCTACAGGATCTTTCGCTTTAGATATAGCACTGGGAATTGATGGACTTCCAAAGGTATCTTGCATATTTGGAGCCATATGATTGGTATGTTTCTTATGTCATTTGTTTAAGATATCACTTCAGCTAGATAATAATAATATATTAATTCCCATTTGTTTAGTGGTTTTTGAGTACTTGTCATGACATTAATACAGTAGGAAATAATTTTGCATCCTGCTTTCTTATAATTGCATATATTTCAAGGTTAGGAATCAATCAGTGGATCAGGTGGGAACTAACATCTTTTGAAATCCTGCAACCTGTGATCATTTTTTTTATTTTGCAGATCTTGGCCTCTCGTATTGGATACCTACCACTGTTAGTTCCACTTATTAAGCCTTTCTTCAGTAGAGCACTTCCCCCAGGTGTAGACACTGTATGGTTTGACTACAAAGGATTGCCCCTGAAATGGTAATTATGTTTATCTATCCTGCAAATGTGAATCTGATCCAACAGGTTGCTAAAGGTTGTGCTCTAGAATGTGCTATTCTTAGTCCGACGTTCAAAGTGCGAGAATTCTAGGTGAAGATTTCTCTCATCCATTGGATTATGTATATTTTTTTTCCACTTGTGTGGTGCTAGTCTTTGCTGCTGACCTGATGTAATAGTGGTATACTTGAGTACTTACTACTAACTAGGCAACAAAACTGCTGCTTTAGAATCATGAGTTTGTACCCCTTTCACGTACAGTTTTTGCTATGCTAAGCAAACCTTGGGTTTGAGGCAATAAGTACTAGTTTACTTGTGCCACTTTGTCTCATAACAGAGTTGTCATGCCTACTTTGTTGAATTACTGATATTTTTTTGTTTATTTTCTCTCTACTATAAAGAATAAGTTGGTTTTCTTAAATGGTAGTATTAGTGGTCCTTTGTATCCATAGTAAAACTAGTTCAGTTGCACAACATTCACAGTGTGTAGGGTATTTCTGTAAGGTACATGTCCATTTCCCCCTTTGCTGCACCCAGACATAGCAATATACTCAATAGTAAATAAATATAAACACTCCAAACAATATAGAGTTTGTGAGGTCATCAGGCCAAAAAAGTGAGTAATTGTGGTAAATAAAGGTACAGCATGCTTACTTGTTGATATAACATGGATGAGTTTGTAAAAGTCCTCTTAGTTTTGTATTTTTTTTTTACGGGCAAGGGGTGATTTAGATGATGGGGAGGGTAAAATCAATAGTTTTCAGGATCATAAGAGGAATCTGACTCAGTGTTGCTAAAAAAGGAAAACATCGAAAGTAATCAAAGTTAACATAGGAAATCATTGATTCACTTTCGTTAGAACTGCTGTTACTATGTTTTTAAGTTTTTAAGTTTTTAAGTTTTTAATGTAAAATGTTTGCACCTAATTCCGCCTTGAAAATGAGTTCCTAGATAAAAATCAAAACTAAAGATGTCACTGTCAGCACCCCCAACGCCACAAACTATTATTATCACCAATGTTCTGCAGATGTTACACCTTACAAGTACGTGATTTCGAATCTCCAACATTTAGCTCAGTTAACTGTTACACTACATGAGGTGCTAAGCAAGTTGACTCATGATTGAATATATCAATTAAAGGAGACAAGTACAGGAACTACCCTGATGAAGTTTTGATATTTCTTCCTATCAGGGATCAACAGTTGTATAGTGTTTGATGGTAACTTGGAGCGACTATGGAGAGGATCAGAGTTCATATATTGTTCATATCTCAATTTCAGGATATACAATAAAATTACAAAATTATCAAGTGCTTATCTGATCTTCAGTAATTGCTTATCTATTCTACAGCGAAGTCTGAGATATTTTGATTTCCCGACAAGAAGTTGGCAAATGTGCTACAATTGTGGTAAAAATGATCACAGTGCAGTAGAATATACCATGGAGAGAAAGAAGAAACCTTGCTATATTTGTGGAGGTTTAGAACACAGTGCAAAGCGCTGCAAGTAGGTATATTAAATTTTAAGTTCTATTTACCTTGATCCCAAGATTTTCAGTGTTCCTAGGACCCAATTTATTTTTGAAGTCCTGTCTGCATAGCTTTCTATTTGGACTCCAAGAATGTGTTTCTTTCTTTTGTTATTTTCTTGTAGCATACTTAGTGTGAGCAAAAAAATCCGTTATGAAGAAGAATACTCATATTTACCGACAAACATTATATAGTATGGGATATGAAGAAGAATACTCATAACAGTCTCCTCTGGAGCAATTCCTTTATCAATGGCTAACATGACCCAACTTACATTTTTGTAAGTCTTTGTTGACTTTTATGAATGCTACAGTTTCTCTTCAAAGATCTGCATCTTATAATGGTTTTGTTTTTGTGTGGATTTATTTTTCAGCGTATGTGAGCAGCTACATGTAGAGCCTCGAGTTAACGGTGGATATATACAGGGTTAGATGAATATACGTATTTTGGGAGAACCTAGGCTTTTTTGCACATGCTTAGGTATAGCTTAATTTTATGGATAGTTTGATTTATTTTGTGGATGTAATCAAAATCACAATTCAATATAGTAGTAATTTATATTGAAAAGTGAATTTGAGATGCATATATGTATAGTTTGGTATATATTTTGTGGATGTAGTAATTTAAAACTGTAAACGAATGGTATTATTGGGATGTATTTTGAATGGTTGATACATTTTGACTTTAAATTTAAATGAGAATTTAGACATTTTAGCTATATATCATGGGATTAGCATATTACAGGTGCATTAGTAATATAGGTGAATCACAACTTTTTTTTTTCTTTTTTTTTCTTTATCTACACCATTTTAAAAATGTTGTATAAATTGGTTAAAAATTTTGTCTGATATATTAAACTACAACATTTTTATTTAGAAAACGTTGTGGAATCATACCTTCTACAACGTTTTTAAGCATCTGCTAATTTATGAAAAACAAATCTACAACGTTTTTTTCTTAAAATCGTTGTGTAATGTACTTAACTATAACGTTTTAAAAACGTTGTGTAAGGGTGTCAAATAGATAACACCCTTAACCACGACGTTTTTCTGACTGAAACTACAACGTTTTTTCCGCGTTATCTATTTATTGTTTTGTAGTAGTGTAAAAATAAAGTTATTCCTAAGGACCTCTGGGTAGCATATATATATATATATGCACTGAGAAAACACTACAAAGCATTATAGTTCAAGCAACTTAATCATTGGAAAATAATACCACAATTATGCATCAACAATTAACGAAAATTAAATATAAAACTGAGATAAATTATTCAAGATTTTCATGCCAGATGAGTAAGGAGAACACACTACCCTTTGTCCAAAAATGAATCTTTTTTACATTTTTTCTGTCCCACGATTAGAGTCTAATTCGCAGTTAACTAAAAATTGACGTATCAATCTCAATATTGTTATTTTAAAAGTGAAAATAACAACTGTTCTTAAAATATATTCATAGACTAAATAAAAGAAGAAACTAAAACAAACAAATTCACATTTACTTGAGCAAATGTTACTAATTGGTCAAATGTCAACCAAAACCCAACATTCAAATTAACAACCCAGAAGAGAAAAATGAACAAATCCTAGATAACAAATTCGACCCATCATGCTAATTAAAAAAAAATAAAAAATCGACCCATCGACAGCTGAATTAAATTGCATACATACATCGAGTTCAAGTAGAATCCACTCCTTAGTATTTGTGCCAGTAGACCAATGACTCCGAAGATCTGTCTAGAATATGTGCGCCCTTTTTGAGAAGGTGATTCTCGAGACATACCCTTCTTTTTGTAAGGCAAATATTTCACCCTTGGCTCCAGCTCTACCTCCATTTCCTCTTTTTTTTTTTCTCTCTACAATCTCTCTCTATATATATGTATAGATATAAATAGTGTGTATGTAGAAGGGTTCAGGTGTTGGATTGAATATTCCAACTGGTTCCATCTTGCATAGCTCCTAATCTAGTTGATGAGGATCTGCAGATTTGTGACTTCTAGGTTTGTGATAACGGAGCTTTAAGATATCTGAAACTTGAAACCAAAGGATGGAAAGAATCGGAAATCCGGAAAAGGAATCGACTGAAAGTGGAAGAAGAGGAAGAGGTGAGAAGTAAACCGAAGATGAAGCAGAGGAAAATAAATTGGAAAGGAATCGAATGAGGATTAATTGAGGAGATGGAAGAGAAGGAAGGGGAAGAGGCGATATGAGAGGAGAAATAATCGAGTTAACTCTTAATTAATTAAGAGTTGACTTAGTGAATTTTTCAATTGATAGCTGAGTTTTCTAATTAATTAAAATGATCACCATACGTCCCTTTATATATAGGTATTGATATTATACAATAAAATTAACAAAATACGAATATAAAAAAATTGTTTTTTGTTTGTTTATTTTTGTTTTGTTTAATTTTAGTAAAGAAATTGATTTCTCCTTATAATTGTCACCTGTCAATTAATTTTCTCCCCAATTTACCCACAATTTGTGCACGTGCACGTCATGTGCTATTTAATTGAGGCAAAATTGTCATTACATAATGGAAAATAAAAAAAATAAAAAAAGAATAATTATAATTAAAAACGGTTACAATTTCAAAAGAGAAAAAATATAATTAAAACTTCATAAAGGTAACACTAGAAAAAATAATGACAATAATAAAAATAAGATTAATATGGAAAACTAAAAATATAATATAATAGATGAATAGAGTTAGATGAAAATAAACTAATCAAAATTGAGAAGAAAAAGAGCGAAATCAAAAATTAAGATGTAAAGGGAATAAATGTGCATCAACATTTTGAGAATCCAAAAGAACGCGTAATTTTTAATTAGGGTTTCACGGATCGCAAACAAATCTGCCGCACCCAACACATAAACAACACTATAAATTAAATTGGCATTTCGTTGATCATTAACAAACCCTCTATACTGAATACATTAACGATACAAATTAATTAATCATATGTTAAATCACAAATTAATTAATCATTTTGTGATGTGGAAAAAAAATTTAAGTTTTAAATTTTAAAGTTTCATTATTACAAAATATTTAATTTAAAATTTTACACAATATTATATCGTTTAATTAAGTAATTTTAGTTAAATTTGTCTAAGGCACGCCTTAGATTACTTTCACTCATATAGCCCTTATTCTAAAGAAAGAAAATGAGACCGATAGAGGCAGCTAATGCAGTGATTTGCACTTCGCCAAAAAGAGCATATAGTGAATAACAAATTATTTACAAGACATAATATGAAAGAGTAAGTTTGTGTATAAAATACTTGTGATGACAGTTATCAACTGTAACAGATTAATTAATTAAATAATACTTGACATATCAAATAATTTCGTTTCATTTAAAAATATATATTTTTGTATATTTGACGTACGTTGTGAAAATTTGGCCACTTAGGATTTCAAAGATCGTTCAGCTAATATTCTTTGTTAAGAAATATCTCCGAATATCGGTATCTAAGTACTGACTAAATTGTTCGTTGCACAATCTGATAATTATATAAATATTATGTAATATTTATATAAATTATCTATATCAATAAAAGGTCACTTAGGATTTTAAAGACTGTCAAGATAATATTCTTTGTTAAGAAATATCTCCGAATATCGGTATCTAAGTACTGATTTTTTATTTGATATTGATAGATGAAATATCTATCTATATATATAAACAAGCTAAGTATGAAATAATATAAGCAATGATAAATTAATAACTTATCTCAAATATTTTAACCAATTTTTCTCTTCTTGATAGAATTAGAACTTTGTTTAGAAGAGAGTGAAAGCTTTATTGAGAGAATGTAAATAAGGTGAGTAAGCTTTTTTGATTTGTAAATTAGTAAATGAAAATAAATGAAAAGCCTCATATTTATAGAATTTTGAAGTTGAGGATAAAAAGGTAATTTAGTAAACTGATTTTGAAATTAATGGTCTGAATTGTATGATGAAGAATTAAAAGGAACAATTACACTTTTTAGTACATTTTAAAAAAAAATTACAACAAAAGTGCATTCAAAAAATATTTACAAAATTAATATATTTTTAATATTTTATTTACAAAATTAGTGCATTTGGTATCCCTTTAATTTAGTGCATTCTTTATCTTGTTAAAAAAAATTAGTGCATTTGGTATCCCTTTAAAAAAAATTACAACAAAAGTGCATTCTTTATCTTGTTAAACCATGATGAAATCAAAGAGTAGTCATGTGGTTTTTCTCTTACTTAATGTAAGAAGGAAAAAATACAAAATATTATTCAATATTGTGTAACACATTCTCGGTTACCTTATATCAATAAAAAGGTGCAGTTGGTAGCCAAACCTTCATACAAAAGTAACCATTTTAGTTTTTGTGGATAACCCAATAGTCATAAAAAAATTTCAGAACAATTACCAAGTGTTGAATGTATTTGTTTTCTTTATTTTGTTAAACCATGATGGAATCAGAGAGTAGTCATGAGGTTTTAAAAAAATGTAAAATATTATTTAATATTGTGTAACACAATCTCGGTTACCTTACATCAATAAAAAAGTGCAGTTACAAAAGTAACCATTTTAATTTTTGTGGGTAACCAAATATACATAAAAAATACAATACAATTGCAGTCTTCAGCACAAGATGTATGAGAAGTAACACCAACAGAAGTTGCAACAGCAACACCAACAATCTCAAAGTTTGTATCCCAACAGAAAGGATTGGTGCAAAACATCACGATTTGATACCAAACTTTGAAGGAATTGGTGCAAAACATCACGATTTGATACAATTTCATTTTTTCTCTTCCTAGACGCGGAGAGCTCATACTGAACAACGTGAGCAGATGCCTCAACAGAAGCAACTGGGAAGAAGGGGAGGAGAGAGGAGGCGGCAGAGGAGTAGGATGAAGGGGAGGAGAGAGGAGGTGGCAGATATGATCCTTCTTCGTCTTTGCTTCTTCTTGGTTATTGATTTTGCTTCTTCTTGGTTATTGATTTTGCTTCTTCTCTGGCTTTCTTCTCTGCTTCTTCTCTTGATTCTTCTTTTTTCTCTTGTATTTTGAATGTTTGTTTTGGTTGGTAACTGCCGCATACTAAAGGAGAAATTATAGGAGAAGATTTCACCTTGATTTAAGGGTTTTTTATTTTTGGACAATTAAATAATATGACATGGTTATTGTGTTGTATTATATTTGTAATTATTTTATTGATGCACTACTTTTATAATTATTTTTTAATTGTTGTATATTATTGTAAAAAACCCAAATTAAAAAGCTCCGATCATTTTTGAATCAAACAGATTGGGCACATTTTGGCCCATCAAAAGTGTTTCCAACATGCATGCCCATAACACATGCGGATATATAATTAACACTACGAATATTTAAAAAATTGTTTTTTTTTTTTTTTTTTTGTGTTGTTTAATTTTAGTTAAGAAATTGACTTCTCCCTATAATTGTCAACTGTCAATTAATTTTCTCCCCAATTTACCCACAATTTGTGCACGTGCACGTAATGTGCTATTTAATTGAGGCAAAATTGTCACTACATAATGGAAAATAAAAAAAAATAAAAAAAGAATAATTATAATTAAAAACAGTTACAATTTCAAAAGAAAAAAAATATAATTAAAACTTCATAAAGGTAACACTAGAAAAAAATAATAACAATAATAAAAATAAGATTAATAAGGAAAAATAAAAATAAAATATAATAGATCAATAGAATTAGATGAAAATAAACTAATCAAAATTGAGAAGAAAAAGAGCGAAATCAAAAATTAAGATGTAAAGGGAATAAATGTGCATCAACATTTTCAGAATAAAAAAGAATGCGTAATTTTTAATTAGGGTTTCATGGATCGCAAGCAAATCTGCCGCTTTATGAGAACACTATAAATTGGTCGTTTGGTTGATTAACAATACTACCTTCGTTCCTAAAAGATTGTGGTTTAAGGTTTATGCATATAGATTAAGAAAGTATCATTTATCAAGTAAATTTTTTTTGAAATTTCATCACTACCTCTTTATGAGAAGTTGAAAACTATTAATACAAGAGAGAGAATTTCTTGGGACAATGAGAGAAGGTAGAGATAATATAGGAAAGTAAATAATTTATTCTCCTCGAAAGCTGTAAATAACAAACATTTTGAAACAAATTTTTTCTTCTAAAAAGATAATCTTTTACGAACGGAGGGAGTACAATTTAACAAATCCTCCACGCTGAATAGATTAACAATACAATTAAAATTTAATTAAAAGACGTAGTTTTATATAGTAAAGGAGTTTTAGCCAACCTTAATTAAAAGACGTAGTTTTATATAAAATTTAGATTTAACTTTTTTATGAAATTCAAAAATAAAAAAATTAACTTTAAAGGGTAAAATTACATGGTTTTGCTTCGGTTACTTAACAAAACGACGTAAATTTACCCTTAGGGTTTTGTTTTCTATTTAAAGTTTTATTATAAAAAATATATTAAATTTTATATAATACTACATCGTTTCATTAAGTAGCTTAGTGATGTTTGATTGTATCTTAATACATCTTAACAGCCCACCTCTTAATGCATCTTAACAACTCACATATTTGTATTAAGAGGTCATCTAAATAGTTTAGACTTATATTTGTATTTTAACTATTTAGAGGATCTCTTAATATAAAAATATGAGTTGTTAAGATACATTAAAAGATGGGTTATTAAGATGCAATCAAACACCACCACTTAAATTTGTGTAAGACATACCTCTGATTACCTTTCCTCATATAACCCTTATTCTAAAGGAAAAAAATGAGAATGATTGAGGTTACTCATGTAGCGATTTGGGGTGCAAATTCTAGTGACATTATTTCTTCTAATAAGAATAAGGGTTAAATTCTACTAATACAGCGATTTAACCCTTATTCTTGTTTTTGATTTTTTTGATTGTATATCTTTATTCATACACTATCTATATGTTAAACAAAGAAAATTAACACAATACCAATATAAACAAAAAAAATATTTACCTTTGTTTTTCGTTTATTTTAAGTTGATTTATATATATGTACTTCCAACTTGGCGCCCAACTTCAAAGTATTATTTTAATTAAGAAATTGACTTGTCTCCATGATAAGATATCAACATCTAATTCTCCTATTCATGATCAATAAGGGCAATATTGTAAATGTTTAGAATAGTATGTTTAGTTAGAGTTTTTCTATATAAAGTGTATTCAGTCATTCTTGTTCAGGAACTAATGAGAAGAAAAAGAAACAATTACACCAAACTCTGTTCTCTCTCTCAAATATTCATTTCATTTTTTCTACATGGTATCAAAGCCATATATCAATACAGATTTTTGATTTCTCTTCTCTTCCGAAAATCAATAGCTTCTTTCTCTAATATGTTCACTGAATAACTCTTTCCAAAAATCAATAGTTTCTTCATTGTGAATAACTCTTTATCATCATCGTCAACTTCAGCAGTGATGAATACCGAAACAAATTTCACAGAAAGTGAATATCAAATACTTCATGTACTGGATCCAAGTCATCCATTCTATTTGCATCCATCAGATCATCCAGGTCGAGTTTTAGTCTCTCAAATCCTAACTGGAGACAATTTTAATCAATGGCGCAGAGCAATGTCCTTGTCTCTATCTGCAAAGAACAAACTCAGTTTTATGACCAGAAAGTTCAATCAACCAGGTGAAACATCTCCTTATCTAATTCATTGGCAAAGATGTAATGATATGGTGATCTCGTGGCTGCTTAATACAATTTCTCTAGAAATCAGTTCAAGTATTGTTTACATACCTCTTGCTATTGATATTTGGAATGATTTAAACATTCAATTCACACAGAGCAATGGTACTCGATTATATGAGATTAAGAAGGATTTTGCTTCCTTAACATAGAATTCAATGTTTGTGTCTACCTATTTTACAAAATTCAAAACTCCTTGGGATGAATTAGTTAACCTAACTCATGTTCCTAAATGCACTTGTAAGTGTACATGTGGTGTTTTGAAGTTGCAAGAAGTTTGTGATGAAAACATGAAGGTTACTTCATTTCTAATGGGACTAAATGATATGTTTACAAACATAAGAGGTCAGCTACTTATGATGAATTCTCTTCCAAATCTGAATCAAGCTTTAGCTCTTATTCAACAAGAGAAGAAACAAAGAAATTACACTAATCAACAACTGATTGTGATTCCTGAGTCTACAGCTCTTCTCAGCAAGTTTAACAACAACAATCAGTCTCTTTCACGATTTTCAAAAAGTACATTTGGTAACAAGAAATTGGATCCTAAATCATTTAAGAGAGGAAATATGGAATTAATACACCTATTCTCATGGAATCAATCATACTAGGGATAAATGTTATTTCTTGAATGGCTTCCCTCCTAAATTCAAGGGCTCATCTAACAAAGAAAACATAGTTGCTGCTCAGGTTACTGCTTCTCCATCACTCAATGCTTATACACCTGTTTCAACTGCTCCTTTTCAGTTACCTGGTTCTATTGCCTCTCTCAACACAACTGCCACTTTTACACCTGCACAATATCAAGAACTGATGACTCTACTCAATCAAAATCACTTACATTCTACTACTGATATTCATCTAGCAGGTATTCATGACTCTCCATCTACACACACTGTATGTCTATCTAGTTTTTTTATTTCAAGTGACTGGATTATAGACTCTGGTGCAACTGATCATATTACTACCTCATTTGATTTACTTCTTAATCATGTCCTCATAAATTCTATCATTTATCTTCCTAATGGTCAATCCTCTCCTATTACTCACAAGGGTACTGTTAGACTCAGTGATGACATTATTTTACGTGATGTCCTTTGTGTTCCAGAGTTTAAATTCAACCTTATATCAGTGAGTAAACTCAGTCAAGACATTAATTGTTGTGTCAATTTTCTTCCTAATATTTGTCTATTTCAGGACCTTGTAATGAAGAAGGTGAAAGGGATTGGTATTAGATTAAAGGACAATCTGTACAAGCTTGTTACTCCTACTGTTTCTAATCATGTTATTTATAGGCTTGGTCAATCACCTATTCATGTCATCAAAACTATACCTAATCTTATACCATCCAGTTGTACTTCTTTCTTTCATTGTGATGTATGTCCTCTAGCTAAACAAATGAGAAATGTATTCCTTGTTAGTTCCACTACTGCCTCCAAACCATTTGAATTGTTGCATTGTGACCTATGGGGTCCTTATAGACATAAGACATATCATGATTGTACTTCTTTTCTGACAATTATTGATGATAAAAAAAAATGCACATGGAATTATCTGTTATCTTCAAAATCTCAAGTTGCTTCAGTTTTACATAAATTTTTGTGTTATGTAAAAACTCAGTTTGATGGTTGTGTAAAAATTCTTAGGTCAGACAATGGAACTGAGTTCTTTAATAAAGATCTCACTCCTATGCTTGATACTATTGGAATTATTCATCAGAGTTCTTGTGTTGAGACTCCTCAACAAAATGGAGTTGCTGAGAGAAAACATAAGCATTTATTAGAAGTTGCTAGAGCAATCAGATTTAAGTCTCATCTTCCCATTCATTTATGGGGGGATTGTCTTCTTCCAACAAAATATCTTATCAATTGAATGCCTTCAAAAGGTTTGCACAATAAAACTCCCTATGAACTTCTATTTCAAAAACTTCCTACTTACAGTCATCTTAAAGTTCTAGGGTGTCTTTGTTATGCTTCCACTTTGTCTCTACGAAAGGATAAGTTTGCTCCTAGGGTTGTCAAATTCATATTCATTGGTTATCCTTTTAATCAAAAAAGCTATAAAGTGTTTGATCTCACTACCAAGAGGGTCTTTGTATCAAGAGATGTAGTCTTTTATGAAAATATTTTTCCCTATGCTACAACCTC
Source organism: Panax ginseng (assembly GCA_020205605.1). NCBI lineage: Eukaryota > Viridiplantae > Streptophyta > Magnoliopsida > Apiales > Araliaceae > Panax > Panax ginseng. The sequence goes on along the minus strand of CM035131.1, from coordinate 30,806,513 downwards.
TGCAGTTTTGTCTTCTAATCCAGTTCTTCACACTGGTTTTACTTTTATTGATGATCTGAATACATTTTTCTCAGTTCATATTCCTTCTATTTCTGATACTATCATTTCTTCTACACCTCATTTCAGTCATCCATATTCTAAATCTTCTCAGCCTGCTTATATTCCTCAATCTTCAGATAATTCCTCTCCTTCTATAACCACCATACATGTGTCCAGAACTTCAAGACTGAGAACTTTACCTGTCAAATTTCAAGATTATACAGATTTGCCTCTGAATCTACCAACCACTTTACCTTTGACATCTTCATCAGGTATTTCTTCCTCTCACTGTTCCACTAAGTATCCTTTATCTCTTTATGATACATGTTCCAATATCTCGTCTAGTTATCAACATCTTATAGCCTCGACCTCTACTATTGTTGAGCCTAAAACTTATTCTCAAGCAGTTAAGGATTCAAAATGGTGTAAGGCTATACAAGTTGAAATTAATGCTTTGGAGGCAAATCACACTTGGACTATTATGTCTTTACCACCCCCATAAAAAATCTATTGGATGTAAATTGATTTTCAAAGTCAAGTACAAATCTGATGGAAGTGTGGAAAGGTATAAGGCAAGGTTGGTTGCCAAGGGTTTCACTCAAACAGAAGGGTTAGATTATTTTCAAACTTTTGCTCCTGTTGCAAAAATGACAACAGTCAGGCTTCTTTTATCTATTGCTGCTATTAAAGGATGGAAACTTTCTCAATTGGACATTACCAATGCTTTCTTACATGGAGATCTTCAGGAAGAGGTTTATATGGATTTGCCCCCTGGATTTCATGTTCCTAAAGAACTGTTATCTACAAATTCAGTGTGTAAACTTCACAAATCTCTCTATGGTCTAAAGCATGCACCTAAACAATGGTTTTCAAAATTTTCTACAGCCTTGTTGCATTATGGTTTTAAACAGTCTCTCAGTGATCATTCTTTGTTCATTCTAAAAACCAAAGATTCTTTTACTGCTCTTCTAGGCTATGTTGATGATAAAATCCTCATTGGAACTCATTCTGAGGTTCTGGCTCAAGTTTAACGTTATCTTCATTCTCAGTTTAAAGTCAAGGATCTTGGATCATTTAAGTATTTTTTTAGGGATTGAAATTGCCAAATCTGTTGCTGGCATTTGTTTATATCAAAGGAAATATGCTCTGAAAATCCTTATTGACACAGGTCTGCTGGGTGCTAAGCCTAGTTTAATTCCTATTAAACATCAACATAAACTTAGTCTTGATATAGGCCAACTTTTATCAGATCCTAGTGTTTACAGAAGACTAGTTGGTAGACTCATCTATCTAACTATTACTCGACATTTCTTATGATGTCCACATTTTTAGTAAATTTTTGTCTTCTCCTACTGTGGCTCATATAGATGTAGCTATGAAGCTGGTGCGATATCTTAAAGTTGGACCAGGTCAATGTCTTTTTTTATCTTCTACTAGCTCCTTTCAATTACAAGCTTTTTGTGATGCTGATTGGGGCACTTGTCCTATGACTAGAAGATTAATTTCTGGCTATTGTGTAATGCTTGGAGATTCTTTACTCTCTTGGAAATGCAAGAAACAACAGACTATTGCTAGGTCCTCTACTGAAGCAAAATATAGAGCCATGTCTAACACAATCTGTGAAATTACCTGGATCTTAGCTCTCCTTAAAAACTTTAGTATTCATTCCTCCCTTCTTGTTCCTCTTTATTCTGATAGTAAATCTGCTATTCACATAGCTGAAAACCCAGTTCTTCATGAACGAACCAAACATATTGAGATTGATTATCATTTGATTCGCGAAAAGGTCTCTCAAGGTCTAATTCTTCCCCATCTTATTTCTACTACTCATCAACCTGCTGATCTTCTCACCAAGCCTCAAACTGTGAAAGCCCCAAATTCGGGTCCCAAATCACCACGGATCTGGTATAATCATTCTATAACTATCGCAGAAGATATAAACATAAATTATTTATACAATACACTTTACACACTATTTCCCCAAAATCGAGTAACCTTAACTTATACACAAATCATAAACTATCTAACACATGACATTATTATCAAACTATATTATTACAAACTAGCTGCACATTTTATCCCAAGCTAAACTTGGCAATATCCTTTTCCTGTATCAGAACGCATTCACCTTATCTACAATGTTTTATCATGATATAGCAAGGGTGAGCATGAAAGTTGCCCAGCAAGTTTAAATTTTATTTAAGGATATATCATGATTGAAAGAGTCTCGAATAATAAAATTGGCTATAATTCCACAATATAGTTGTGAATTAAGCACGAACAAACTTTTGGTGAAACAAGTATTAAACATGAACAAATATATCTCGGACCGAATTCAGTAATGAAGGTGATCAGCCTTTCATACCTGACTTATACATGCAAGATGTACATGGTACAATTCTACAATGGCAATCAACAATGATTAACCATAAGCATATCTGAATGAAACAACTCTTAGTAGAGTTAAAAAAAACTTACCTGAACCGTTGATTACCACTACACAATTTATATCACTTTATCTGAAGACCTAATATTGATAATATAGATCTCCAATATTAGAATAATATCATCACAATATAATACTATTATATATATATACATAGAATAACCTAAACACATAACACATAACCCTGTCAGTCTACAATACACATAAGACTTAACATCAAGTCAGACTATTGCAGCCCGAGTTGAAACCGGCATAATTCTATCATCCTGACGGTCTAGTCAGACAAATATCGAGTTTAAGTTCAATTAAACTCTGCCTAAACACTAAACAATTAACTTAGATAATCATATTATCAGTCAAAACATTTTTCATAGGCTTGTAATAATTTTCAGATAATTATTACCATTTATCATGATTTTTGAATTATTTATATCGTATTTATATGAATTAAATACCACCATATTCCTTTATCATTAATATTTATTTATTATTAAATATTAATGAAAATCATAACATAATATTATAATATATTTAAAATATCACAAAGTATTTTTAATACTTTAAAATCATATTTATATGATTTTTAAACACTAAATCCATTATCCGATAATTACTTTTAATATTAAAATATTAATATTTTCATGAAAAAATATCAAAAGTTATATTTATAACTTAATATATTTTATAACACTTAAATCATTTTTATATATGATTTTTAAATCATTAATTCTATTTTTCATAATTTATTTAATATATTTATTAAATAAATTAATTACCATTAATAATAAATTATTAATGAAACTCATCACAATATATTAAAAAGTCATCAAAATAACTTCAAATATTTTCTAATATCATAATATAATTTTTCATGAATTAAAATCATTTTTAAATAATTTATTTAATATTATAATTAAATAAATAAATACCTTTTATATTCCAAAAATATTAAATATTTTTGAAATATACTCAAAATAATTAAAAACTATTTTTCAGAATTTATTATGTATTTTTAATAATTAACAACCATTTTTTCTATTTATTTATTAAATAAATCATTTTTCAAAATTAAGTGTCGCTAAAGGTGGCTTTAGTGACAAAACTGTCGCTGATTGTGTTCTTCAGCGAACCCAGAAACTCATACTCAGTTTTCAGGTTAGGTATTTTGACCAGCAATAGATTCGTGTTCTTGATGTTTTCTGGGTTGAATAATGTGATAATGTTGTAGTATGAAATTCACGGCTTTGATTCTTGATACTCGTGCAAAAGCTTACAAATTTTAGCAAATCTTTTTCAAATACTTCGAAAACATCCATTTCTAAAAAATTGTCGTTTAAGATTGTACATATATATATATATATATATATATATATATATATATATATATATATATATATATATATGAAATTGATTTATAGCTAAAGTTGTAAAAAAGAAGTTAGTCTTACAACAAATCATAATCGTTCATTCGAATATCTAGATTAATATAGCTCCCGTCCGCAGTTTAATTTTCAGTATTCCGCATTTTAATACTACGGATGAGACAAATATCCAAAATACTCTTCTTGTAAAAGTTATTCGTCTACAGTATTACACTGCGAACATTAGGTATGACTGACTAATTGGGAAACGACGTCGTTTTTAAATAAGTGTCGTCCACAATATTAAACTGTGGACGCTAAGTATGACTAACCAATTGAGAAACGATCTCGTATTGATCACATTCAATTTGTTTTTAATTTCCTAAGCTCCGCTATATTAAATTGAGGATGCCAAATAATAGAGATGAGACGTTTAATACTGCGGAGCCACTTCATCCATCAGGATGTCCACTTCATCTTCCTCATTAGATTCCCACATAATAACCTAGTTAGATATTCGATTTCTTGAACCCACGTACTCTTGTTCTTGCATAGATCTCATCTGTATCCTTGTCAGCCTATCAGATCATCAAAAGAGAGGGGTAAGGACACAGCAGTTATTACTTATTATTAATACGCACATTATCAGTAATGACACGTGTTCTATATGTGTCCGTATCGATTATGAGTAGACCATAAAAATATAACTTAGAAGAACATACATGTTGTGTTACGTTTTGAACTTGGCACAATAACTGTGATGGTAGGTTTGGATAGTTTGGAATTTGTGAAGTTGCTGTTCTATTTGTGGAAACAGCAACCTGTTATTAGAAATTTAAGAATCAATTAGCTTTTAGGAAGAACGTACAAATATCTTATAACTAGTGATGCTGAGATAATAAAAATAAATAAGTTGATGAGAAATTTCAAGACCTGCTAGTTAAAAATTGAAATAAAGAAAAAAGACTGCCACAGATTGCATCGTGACCTAAAATAAGGTCAAAGATGCTATTTGAATCAAGCAATCCAATTATGAGTCAAATGTGAATACTGCTACCGCAATCAAGCAGAAATAAAATCCCGATGGAGACATTAATACAATCGAACTTAATGTTGGATGTGATTATAGAATCGCCAGCCCACTATAATATGATGTTGTATGATAAAAGTCATAAATAACGGAATTTTTAACGTACAGTCAAGACGGTACAGTATTATGACGTCATAAAACGATTTTCAATATTTTGAGCTATTTAAAGAAAAGAATGACAGTTAAGTTGATTTAATTTGATTGATGTCTGAACTGTTGATATAAGTCTCGAAGCTATTTGATTCGGCTAAATGTTGTTAAAAGATGTTTATGAAATTCAAGCGCTCTTTGAAAATTTATGTATAACTAAATTGTTTTGGTGCAGAATTTTGTACTAAATCTGAGGTGAATCAATCATGTAATAGGGGACATGTTATCGGAGACTATAGTTCCGAATTGTGCCTATACACTACTACGTTGTGCATGACGTAGAGTACAAAAACTTGATCACCTATCGTACGTTATTTGGTGTCCGTACGTAGTCTTTTGACTACTAAAAGTTGCGGTAGAAATACTAGATAACCTGGGACAAGGTTCAAGCGACTCATGCATCAACATAATATCAAAGGGAATCTTTTTAATTTCTAATTCATATTACTTCACAAATATTGAACAATTGTTGAAGATCCTATTATTATGAGAAGGATGATTTTCCAAGAAAGAAATAGCCGTAGAATGCAAAAAAAATTTAAATACATTCTTGAAGAAAGAAATTGAAGAGATTATTTAAAGATGTGAAATTCTTAAAGAAAAGTATATGTAAAATGCAATAATTTTAGAAATTAAAGTCCTTAGAGGAGAAAATTGGTAATAGAACCTAATGAATGAATAAATATTAGTATAAAAATCTAATTCGATGAATTGAATAAATGAAGATTAGTGAGTTGAAATTTTGAGAACGAAATTCTTATAAGAATGGATGAATGTGATATCCCGAATAATTTTGAGTTTAGTAAATGATGATATTGCACATTTATGGCAATTGTGGCGTACTGTGATCCGTAGCAAAGAATGTTGATGGGCTAAAGAACAAGAATAATATTCGAAATATAATCGAGTTCAAATAAAGGTTAAATTATAAAACCTATAAACATTTAACATTAATTGAGGAAATGGAAGAAATATATATTGTAATACCTAACTTAACACGGTACGTACGTTGAAATTAGTCTACGATAAAGATTTCGAAAAAGGATAGAAGTAGACAGAGTAAGGAGATTTCGGTATTTGTGATTCTGAGGACGAAATCCTTATAAGAGTGGAAGAATGTGATAATCCTAACTTTCAGAAACTATAAAAATAAGAATTATATATATATATAGTCCGGTTCCGGTCTGGACTCCCGGATTTTAGTACCGTCCGGACTTTTTTTTTCGTTTTTTTTAAACAACTAAATTTTTTTTAATATTTTATGGAACTTGAATTTTTCCATAATACAGTGTTTTTGGTGTGATTTAGATACATATTTGGGTCCGTATTTTAATCAGTCCGAATCAGAACGATCCTCTCTCTCTCTCTCTCTCTCTCTCTCTATATATATATATATATATATATATATATATATATATATATATATATTATTATTTTTATAGTTTCTGAAAGTTTGGATTACCTTATATATATAATTCTTATTGTGAGATGTAATGAGCTTGAATGTATGAGTATATATGTGCTATATATTTATGTGATTTAATTATAAGGCAGATTAAAATGTATATAAAAGTATGAAATATATACATTCAATGGAAAGTAAAAATTAATAATTATTTGAACTATTGAATTAGTTAACATGAGTTAATTGCGAAATGAGATGTGGAGACGAAGAAATTAATTAATTAATATTAATTAATTGAGATTAGATTGAAATTATATTATGAAATATGTTAATTTGATAGGCAAGCCTTGTATTATAATGGATTTATTATGAATTAAGTTTCAGCGATGTACTAAATTCACTTAATTAAATTAGTGAATTAATATATGTACTTGTGTGAATGAAAATGAGGAAGGTAATTAAAATCATTATTCTAATATATTACAAATAAGTGTAATATAGTTATGTAGTGGTTTAATATATTATATTATGCCAAATGAATATAAAATAAAATAATTAGTTCATCATTTGAAAATTAGTGAATTTAAAATATTCATGGTGATTAATGGAATAAAGAAAGTTGTTTTTCTTTTAATTAGTTGGTAATGAGAATTATGTTACTATAATGTAACATATAATGGTATAATATTTAATATTATATTAATTAGATGTGAATGAAAAATATGAGATGAGAGACCAATATATGATTAAATGAATATTGGTGCCAAGATTTATAAATTAAATTAATATTTAAATTGAGATGAAAGGTAGAGGTTAAATATATTGTTTTAAAACAATTTATGTAAAGAGTAAACAAATTTGGTTTAATTATACAATATTAATTGTATAATTTAAATGAATTAGTATTTCATGAGATGGTTCATCACAATAAAAGTGTTAAGGTAATTATGGAGTAATTCCATAATTAATGAAATAATTTTTATACATAATATTATTGTATAATTATCCAATTTGGAGTAATAATTAGAATATATGTAATGGTAATGCATAAATTAATTTATGTGTACGTAATGGGTATGCATAGTATGATATTATATAATTATGTTATATATGTATATTGTACATATGTGTAATAAGGCAATATATGTGTTATATTTGTATTGGAAAAGTTAACTAAGCCCATTATGCTGAGCATTAAAACAAGAAACTAATATGCACTACTAAGGATTAAGTGCATTATGCTGAGCTAATAGTCAAGCATGAGGTGGCTTCATATATGCTTGCCATTCATCCACTAAGTGTAAAACAAGCATGAGGTGTAAATTACTTGGAGCATTAGAGAGCCATTAAACAAAAATCATTCTCTGATAAAGGAAGCTAGGGAGGGGTAATAAACTCTGCTCCCTTGAATCGTCCCAATCCATCCGTTCCAACCATTCTCCTCTCTCTCAATTGTCGAACCTTTATACTTCCAAACCTTTGACAAAATTTCTCTTAACTTTGGCTAGACCCAACGAAATTGGCAAGGAACTGAAGTGGTGTACTGATTTGAAGAATAATTGAACCACATATCAGTAAAAGGATTTCCATAACTTATCATTAAAGCTAGAATTTCATCAAGAACATTAAGTAAGCAAGGTAAGCTTTGATTAATGTTAAAAAATGTTTGTGCAATAAAACTCATGGGTAAGATTGAAAGATTTAAAACTCTTGAACCTTTGATTAAATATGAAATCTTAGTTTGAAACACCATCTAGAATAAAAATTAACATTCATAAGCATTTTTGCACTACACATTTGCACTAATTCTTAGTTGTGGGGTATAAAACTATACTTTAAATAATTTCAAGAAAAAAAATTTGAAAGAAAAAAGAAAAAAAGTTGAAAAAAAGAAATCAATAACTGATTCAATGTCCACTGCACGAAATAACTTGGTATCCAAGCCTCAGTAAGTATCGATATTCACGTTGAAAAATGTGATGGATATAAGCAACTTTACTAGTCTAATTTTGTGGCCTTTGTTACTTGAGTTAGTAAGCCTTTATAGATGTCTCTACACTTAGTGCCCTAAAGCAAATTAGTTTCAGAGTCATTGGTCCAACGCTCGCTACATGGATAACTTTGAAAAGCCTAAGAAAAAGAGACATTGCACAAAGGAGTTTTCTTATTTATTTTTAATCTTCTTCTCTTTTTTATTTTAGTTTGTTTATTTATTTTCATATCTACTTAATTTTTTATATCTAGGATAAAAATGAAATTAAATAATTATTCATAATAATATTTTTCATCTCTTCTATTATTTATGCGTTTATGTTTAATTAATTTCCTCTCCATGTTTCTTTATTGAAATACCTTTACTTTATAATTTTTATGTGATTTTAAATTAATTAAGAGGTTTTGATAGATTATTGTTAAGATATGAGTTTTTCATAATCCATGTTTGCTCGAAGAAGTTCTGATGAGTTATAATTAATCCTTAAATTTTCAGAGTCCATGCTTGTCACGTTAATTGTAAAATTACTAAATTAAAAGAAAAGGTGATCAAAATCATAGTTAAGTTATAAAAATAGAAGAGATTAAATTATTTGTTATACTTATTGTTTAATGGATTTCAATTCTTAGATTGCGTCTGTAAGACCTCAACTTTTGATAAATAAGATTTAATTTTTTTTAATAGTAATTAAGATGTTGATTTAATAAATGTTATAATTATGGGTGATATGCGCAAATTATACGAAATAAACAATTATGTCTGGGAATATTCGTTTTATCGGAGAATATTCGTACGACGATGCAGAAATAACCAATCATTTGTGGGTCCCATAAAAAAATAACTGTCGGATATAAAAAGCGACAAAAATAACTTTTTAAAAATTGGCGGCCGAATTTTACCATTAAATGTTGAAATACCTCGTGATAAAAGTAGAGTAATACTGCTATTCCATAAGAAGACGCTAAGACTTCATAAAGAAAGATACTCAGATTGCACCGTATCTCTTATTATTGATTCAATAATTGCTACAGTAACAACCGCATAGTATTTTATATCATTCCATAATTGCTACAAAAGTAATCATACCTTGTTTCATATTATTAATTCAATAATTGACACAGTAGTTACTGCATAGTATCTCATATTATTGATTCAATAATTGTTACAATAACTTTTGCACAATATTTTATATTATTATAGAAACGATTGTGACCTATAGACTAGCGTTACCTCCAATCATGTCTCGTGTTCATAATGTTTTTCACATATCCATGTTACGTAAAGACGTGAAAGACCCAAACCACATCATTGAGTTAATTGGAACCAGATGAGATAGCGGAAGATTTAACGTATAAGGAGGTACATGTCAAGATTTTGGATAAAAAGAAAAAGATTCTATGCTCAAAGGTTATACCTCAAGTTAAAGTTTTATAGAGAAACCATGATTCAAAGGAAATGACCTGAGAGTTATAATCTAAAATGAGAACAATGTATCATCACCTCTTCGAAATACCAGGTACGTACATCAATTTCGGAGATGAAATTTCATAAGGAGGAGAGGTTGTAAGATCCCAACTTTTTATATGAATAAGATTTATTTTTTTTTAATAGTAAGGTGTTGATTTAATAAATATTATAGTTATGTGTGATATGTGCAAATTATACTAAGTAAACAGTTTTGTCAAGGAATGTTTGTTTTGTCAGGGAATATTCTTTTTGTCTGGTAGTATTCGTACGACGCGTTGAAATATCCAATCATTGGTGGACCCCATAAAGGAATAACTGTCGGATATAGAAAGTGACAAAAATAACTTTTTAAAAATTGGCGGCAGAACTTTTACCATTAATTGTTGAAATACCCGACGATTAAAGTACAATAATACGCTTTATTCCACAATAGCACGTGGTACTCTACAGTAGTACACAATATTGCACCATCTCTCTTATTATTGATTCAATATATAATTGCTAGAGTAACAACCGCACAGAAGTAGTCACACACCTTGTTTCATATTATTAATTTAATAATTACCACAGTAGTTACTACATAGTATCTCATATTATTGATTCAATAACTGTTACAGTAACATATGCACAATATTTTATATTATTAAATCAATAATTATCACGACACAGTAACTCATATTATTTGAAATGATATTATTAAACCAGTTATCATTGTTGGCAATGTCTAAAAGTTTTGTCGAGGAAATGAGTTATTTAATTGCGCGCGGTTTATACGGAAGACTACCTCATTTCTGTGAATGATCTGGTTGTAAATATTGTGAGTTTATAATAATTAGAAATAATTTTATATAATTGATGAATAAAATTAAAGGTGTTAATAAGTGATGTGTGGTAGATATTATCCATTTTTTGATATAAATATAGAGATTTAGCATGAGACATTTGTTGCAAGTTTGGCTTATTTTCTAGAGGACCCGCAATAATTCAAACTTCTGCAAAATTTTAAAATGGACAGGACCCACAGGAGTGCAAAACATCTGCAAACTTTCCTTTCAAAATGGACGAGACCCACAATAATTCAAAAATACTACAAACGTTCAAAATGGTTGGGACCCGCAATCAATTATTTTTCAAACTTCTCATTCTTTTTCAAAGTCTGGTGCACTGATAGATTCAACACCTGTGACTAAAATTCCTAAATTAACGGAGGCATGCCTCCCAACCTTGCCTATAAAAAGAAGACACCTATAGAAGATGAGATACACCAGAAGTACAAAACTCCTTTACTTCAATGTTGTGAGTATTTTTTTTTGAGTATAAGTATATTTTGAGTGTAGCTAATAGTGCCAGATATCCTTGAGATAATCTCCTTTATACCAATCAGATCTAATCTTCTACTAAAGTAAAGTATATTATTTTCTTTCATTTTTGTAAGGGATATTATTTTCTTTCATACTCCATATTATGGTAAGAAGTCGTTATTCGTTTCTACAACTTTTTTGTTAAACGGTAAAAATTTCTAAATTTTTTAGAATTAACTTCCTTAATAGTTTGCGCTTCATCTAATATCTTTTCACCTAAATTTTTCTATTGCGTTTCACACGTTATAATTGAATTGTGACCCTTATTTATTTTACTCTTGAACTCTAATCGAATTTCTGAATATCATGTTGACAATTTAAAAATTCTTGGACTCTAGATAAAATAAATTATAAATCTCTAATGTTTATTCTTGATCTTATTGTTCTTATTATTTATATTCATTGTGACAACCCGAAAAATTTAGAATATCTTGAATGATTAAATTAAAGGTTAAAGTTTAAAACCTAAAGTGAAAATAGATGATTTATTTAAAATTTTTAAGAAAAATCTATACGGTTTAATAATTGAAAGATTACAACTCCGGGACACCGAACAAATTCCCTAGGACTGCTATAACTCGCATGATATAGACCACGATCGAATACTAAACTAGGGGCATCTAAGGAGATAGGTGATATAAAATCTAAGGAAATGGTACATTGAAATGATTCAACGATAAGGTTATGAGAAAGAATAAGATCTAAACCGATTAAGAATGATTCGGTATTGTGATTCCGGGGACGGAAAAAATGTGATAACCCAAATTTATGGGTAATATTAAAATAAGAATTTAGTAAATAAAATTCTTATTAGATAATATGTTGTATGATATTATATTGCATAAGTGGGTATGAACTATGCAATATGTGATGTTTATGTTTAATAAATATATTGGTATTATATATTTATTATATGTAAATAAATTGTAGGGGCAATTTATTAAAGGAAATGAAATTGGTATAATTAAAATAATCTATAATATTAAATTATTTTAATGTGAAGAATTGGTGGCATTAAATATATACTTAATGTATAACCACCCTTTTATTGAAGAAATCATGTATTACATTATTGCATGTAATGTATGTATGTTTTAATGTAGTAAGTATAGTATTATATTTATTACAGCTTAAATTGTTGAAAATAATTTATAGAAGGGAAAAAAAGTAATTAGTATACAAGAATTATTGTATACTTTAAATAAATGATATTAAAATAAATTCTAGAGTTGAATTATTTTAATAAATAAAAGATATTATTTTAATTATAATATCTTATTTAATGAATAAATTTCTATTTAAAAGGTAAATATATTAAGTTATACTTAAAATATGTAAATAAATTGATATAAACAATTTATAAGGTGAGAGAATAAATTTATTATTTATTTTCTATATGTGATGTGAGTACATGTGCATTACAAAGAATATTCGCAAGGGGATAAATATAAATATATATTTATTATGCAGGGAAATAAAATTGTTGGGAATAATTTTGCATAATGAGGCAAAAAGAGGCGGGTTAAGCATATACTATTTGTATATACTTTACCCAAGAGTATTAGAATAAATTCTTATATAAAATTAATTTAATAAAGAAAAGATATTATATTTATCGTAATATCTTAAGAAAGTAAATAAATTCTTAATTGAATTTATGATAATGAGGTAAGGATATTATATTATAATATCTTGGGTATGTAAATAATTATATTTACATAAGAAATTATGTGTAGCATATTTATTTTACAATTATAAAATAAATATGTGATTTGAGTATGTTATGTTATATTTTATATAATTTATATATCAAAGATGAGTTATGTAAATTATATGATTCCAACAGGGTAAAATAAATTAAGGAGATTTATGTAGTAACTTATTTGATTAAATTAAGTTACTAAGATTGGGTAATTAAATAACTCAATAAAGTACGGAAGTGAATTATGAAAGTTAAGGGAGAATTGTGCGAGTTAAAAAAATTTTAGGGTTAAAAACCTAATATTTAAAACTTAAGAAAATATCTTAAGGGATATGCTAAAGAATAAAGAATATTCTGAGAATATGCTAAGAATATGCTAGGGGTGATTTGCAAACTTTTAAAGATGAGGGGGAAGACTAGAGAAGACTTAAGTTGGGTGACCCAAGTTATAAGAAATTGAAAGCAGCTTTTATATAAGCAAAATCAAAATGGATAAATTACATATACTAGTACATTTTTATAAATTATTACAAAAATCATACCTCTATAAAATAATTACAAAAATATTACACTTTTTTATTTTTATTTACACTATTAATATAATTATAAGTCCTTAATTTAAGGGACTAATATTAATAGCTGACATGGAAAATTAGTGTCCAACTTAAAATGGGTTGTTTTATTTTGAAAGACGTGATAACTGCCATTACTACTCTTCGATTTTAAACCCTTGTTTGCGTGCTGAAACCCTTTCTTCTCTCTCTGTTCGTGTTCTTCCCTTTCTTCTTTATCTGTTCGTGTTATTATCTGTTGATCGTGTCTGAGTGTTCTTACTTGTTATCGTTGTTAGTTGTCGTTATCACCATTTTCGTCTAGCTCTATTGTTATTGTTGTTACTCTGTCAGCACAAACAACTTTTGTTAGTTGGTCGCCATTTTTCGTTATTCTGTTCATTTGATTAGTTATTCTGTTCTGTTCGTTCGATTTGTGTAGATTGGCTGATACAAGGAAGAAGTTCGAAAAGAGGAAGAGAATCACGGAGGATGATTCTGTAAAGGGCTTGAAGAAGCTTGTTGTGGAGAGGAAGAGGAAAGGGGAGAATGCATGTCAGAAATCGAGGAAGAGTGAGGATAGGTTGCTGATTCATAGTGATATCATACATTCTGAAGTGCATTTAGATTCTGATTTTGATGTCCATGTAGTTAAGTCAGAAGGACAAGTACTTAGCCAGAATATAATTCCAACATAAAGAATTTTAAAGGTTTGTTAATTTAAATTTTGTTATTTTACGATCATATAAATGTTTGGTTTCGTAGTTAGTATGTTTTTGGTTACTGTTAGATTTTGATTTGGATACCACTTGTGTTCAATCGATTTGGTATATTTGGTTACTTTTTTATTCTGTTATGGTTACCATTAAAAGATGTTTTGGTTACTATCATATACTTGTTCGGTTACTGTTAGATTTTGATTTGGATACCATTTGTTTTCAATCGATTTGGCATATTTGGTTACTTGTTGAGTATGTTTTTGGTTAATGTAAGATTATGATTTTGATACCATTTTTGTCCCCTTGAGTTGGGACTTTGGTTACTATTTATTGTTGTTATGGTTACCATATATTTGCTTTAGTATACATGGTTGACTAAAATGTAGTTGATTTATATGTTTATTTATATATTGGTTACCATGGAAAAATATGATGGTTACTATCATATAACTATTTGGTTACTTGTTTAGTATGTTTGTTGTTAATGTTTGCTTATGATTTGGAATCTATTATTGTTCCCTCAATTTGGTATTTTGGTTTATTTTTTATGTTGTTTTGGTTACCATGTATTTGTGTAGTATATATTTGTTGGCTGAAATGGATTTGGTGTACATGTTGATCATGTTTTGGTTACTATGATATAACTGTTTGGTTACTATCATATAAACTGATATGTTACTATATAAACATGTTTTGGTTACTATGATATAACGGTTTGGTTACTATCATATAACTGTTTGGTTACTATCATATAAACTGATATGTTACTATATAAACATGTTTTGGTTATTATGATATAACTATTTTGTTACTATGATATAACTGTTTTGTTACTATCATATAACTGTTTTGTTACTATCATATAACTATTTGGTTAATATCATATAACTATTTTGTCACTATCATATAACTGTTTGGTTACTATCATATAACTGTTTGGTTACTATCATATAACTGTTTGGTTACTGTTTTATTATGTTATGGTTACTGTTATATTATGATATGGTAACTATTTTTGTGCAGTCAATGTGGGATGTTGGAAACTTTTTATAGTCTGTTTTGGCTACTGTGTAATTGTTATATTATGTTTTTGCTAGTATGATATCTTTTGGTTGTTACTATGTAACTGTTTATGGTATAAACAATGTTTTATATTAGTTACTATATAAATATGTTTTGGTTACTATGATATTACTGTTTGGTTACTATCATATAAACTGATATGTTACTATATAAACATGTTTTGGTTATTATTATATAACTATTTGGTTACTATCATATAACTATTTTGTTACTATCATATAACTGTTTGGTTACTATCATATAACTGTTTGGTTACTGTTTTATTATGTTATGGTTACTGTTATATTATGATATGGTAACTATTTTTGTGCAGTCAATGTGGGATGTTGGAAACTTTTTATAGTCTATTTTGGCTACTGTGTAATTGTTATATTATGTTTTTTCTAGTATGATATCTTTTGGTTGTTACTATGTAACTGTTTATGGTATAAACAATGTTTTATATTGGTTACTAATAATTGTGCAAATCTGATTTTGTTTATTTACAGTTATGGGATATGTATTATGAGGGATGTAACAGAAAATTTACTGGAAAAGTTATATATTGGTGCGACGTGGAAGTCCCCAACATGATTGCCAAGAAACTGAACGAAAGTCAGTTGGAGAAGTTCAAGGCAACATGTTTTGGGAATTTGTTGGAGTTTGGTGATCAGCACCAAATGTATTCCCAGATTATTGACCATGCTCTTGTAAGGGAGGTTCATCAGAGTGATGATGGTGAAATGTGGTTTTTGTTTGGGGATAAAAGGGTCAGATTTGGTTTGCCTGAGTTCTGTCTAATTTATGGGTTGAGTTGGCAGGGTGAGGATGATATAACTGCATATAAAGGTATAGAGAATATGCTTATTGAAAAGTTTTTTGGGATGAAGTCATTACGCCGTAGTAGTATAGGTAGGGTTTATCTAAGGCGCTTTTGATGATGATGATGAGGCTATTAAGATGTCATTGATTTTTTTGGTGTTTAATTTCATTTTATCCACAGTTTCTGAAAATTATGTGGATGGGGCAATGGTCAATTTTTTATGTTATGGTGATGTTAGTAGTTTTCCTTGGGGGAAAGTCGCGTTCGAGATGACAAAGTACTCCTTGTCAAATGCTTTGAAGGGTCGATTGAAGAAAGGAAGGAATGGTGGGTCAATATATAATTTCTACAAGGATCATTATGCAAAATTGTACAAGTTGAATGGGCTACCTTATGTATTCCAAGTTTTTATGTTTGAAATCATTCTGACATTCAAAACTCGGGGCATATGCAATGATGAGCATCCGTCGAATGTCCGTTTATTTAGATGGAAGGAGCTAGTGAAGCCCCCTACGAATGACAAGTTGAATGATTTAGTATTTTGTTCTGGACAGGTATGCAGTTTACTACTAAGAGCATAATTGGTTACCTTTAGTTATATATTTAGTTACTGATTATATTTTGTGAAGTTTACTGTTAACAAAGTAGTTAGTTACCTTTATATACTCATTTGGTTACTGATTATTTATGTTTATGTTAATAATAAAAATGTATTTTGTTACCTGAATATACGTATTTGGTTACTAATTAAATTACCCTCATGTTGCTAATAACAATTTTGTTGGTTACCCAGTTATACAAATATTGGCTACCTTTATTCATTGATTTGGTTATTGATTTATGTACATTTGGTTACCTGTATATATGTAGTTGATTACTAATTATGTTTCATGATTCTTTATTTACTATTTTTTTTACTGTATTTGTACAATGTTTGTCAGATGTTATACTAAATGTACTTAATATTTTTCAGTTGAGGAGAAAAAGTTTGATTCCCACGTCCGAGGAGAAGGATCGGCTTGATTTGGGCGGGCTTCAATTTTTCAATGGGAAGGATGCTGATACGAAGGTTGAAAAAAATGTGAAGGGTGACAACATTGGATTTGATATATCTGAAGTTAAAGATGCAATTGATGCACAGTTTAGGCCGTTGGAGAAGAAAGTATCTGAAATTAAGAAAGACATTGTAAAATTGCGGGCTGATATTAAGGATGATATGCATGTTTTACATGTTCAGTTATGTAAGGACTTTAGGTCCATTATTAGAGATGAGTTACGCGAGATCAAAGATGTTTGGGACAAACAAGTTGATGGTGATTCTGATGATGATCCTGATTCTGATGATGGCGGTGATGATGATGATGATGATGATGATGAAGATGATGTAGCTGATGAAGCTGATGATGTTGATGATGATGATGATGGTTTTAAAGGTAATAATAATGATGATGATGAGGTTTGTGATGATGGGTTGAAAGTCGATAAGAAGAATGATGAGTTTGAAACTAAAGTCGTTAAAGAGTGTGAAGATGTTGTTATGGTTGATGAAGTTGTTAAAGATGATGAAGTTGTTAAAAAGTGTGAAGACCCCCATGTTGATGAGGATGTTGATGATGGTTCAAAACTAAATAAGAATAATGATGGTGATGATGTGTTGAATTTTGTTGAGAAGAAGGATGTGAATGAAATTGAGATTGGTAATGAAGTTGAACGTGATGTTGTGGTTGAAGAACATCATGAAATAAAAATTAATGATGATGCAAAAAATGTCAAGGTTAGACATATTTGTGTGTTTTATGTGTTATATGTCTTTTTTTTAATGATTAATTGGTTGTTTTTTATTTTGCACAGATTGGCAATAATAATGACATGTCATCGTTTGACATATTAAGTCAATGCACTGGGAAAGAGATTGTTGTGTATGTTGATCCTGAGGTTAGTGTTATAATGTCATGCCATCCTTTTTTTATATGCTATTGGTTCTGGTTACTATTATATTGTGATATGATTACTATTATATATATATATTATGTTTACTATTATAATATTGGTTGGTTACTATTACATTGTGTGTTTGTTACTATTATATTATAATTTGATTAGTAATTTATTTTATTTTGGTTACTATTATGATATGTTCACTTTAATATGTCGATTAATGTTCATTCATTTTTTTATTGCATATAGTTGTTAACTGCATGTGTTTATGTTGAAAATATAATTGTATTTGTTACCATTTATGTCAATATAAACAAGGGAATAAATGTGAGGCAGAAAGCAAGTTTGCCCTTGATCAGATGGTTTTGACCACACATAACATAGTTCAATGTGATGAGTTGGAGAAAAGTGTCCATAAAGCCGGTGGTAGACCTGTTCATGAATATGCAAATATTGTCGTTTTGCGGTCTCCATATCCATCAACGTTTGGATCAGCTGGATCATCGTCTACTGCCGTGGGTGCTAGTCAAACACTTGCATGTCTTTCTGCATTTCAGAAAGTATGCATGGATATGACATCAAAGTTTGAAGAGGCATTGTTTGAACAATGATTTAAAATTGGTCTAAACAACAGGAAAAGGTTTATTTTTTATTGTTAAGAAGGCTATAGTTTTTTTATTAAAAAAATAAATTTGTTTTCTTTGTAAAAACACATGGTTAATATTAAATAAATGTTATGGTTACTATTATTTTATGTTTTGGTTACTACTTGATCATGTTATGGTTACTGTGATATTATGAGTTGGATACCATTTTTGCTTTCTCAAAATGGTTTTTTAGTTACTATCATATTATATTTTGGTTACTATGTAATTGTTAGGTATATGCATGTTGGTTAAATTGTTTTTGATTACATTATATTTCTATTTTATTTACTGTCATATTATATTTTGGTTACTGTCATATTATGTTTTGGTTACTAATATATTATATTTTGGTTACTATCATGTAATATTTGTTTTATGTTAATGTTCCATTGAAGTAAAGTGTTTGTTACTTTATATTTTATTTTGATTGATTACTAGGTATTTGTTTAGTACATTCATGTTGTTTAAAATTATTATTGAGTAGATGATGTTGTTGTTTTGGTTACTATTAAATTATTTTATGGTTACTATTATTTTATATTTTGGTTACTGTTTTTGTTATGTATTGGTTACTATTTGATTATGGTTACTATATTAATATTTGTTGGTTACCAGGTTACTGTTTACAATTAAGTTGTTGATTAGTATGTTAATTATTGACTGTTCAAGTCTGCTTTTGGGTAGTGTATACTAATACGGTAACTGTTAATGTTAGCGTGTATACTAATATTCTTTATATTGAAGGACCGACAAATTCCCTAGAAAGAAAGATAATATTGAACCTGCTTTTATTTTTGGGTCTGTCCCAATATCATCAAAAATGTGGTTCTACAAATTAAAGACTCCTGGACAATGGTTAGACGACGATGTGAGTTCTTTTTTTAAAAAATTATGTTTTTTTAGATATGGTTACATTTTTTAGTTGGGTTAGTATGTAACTAGTGTTAATAGAGTTGGTTACATTCATTACATACTTACATTTTTCAGCAACTGTGTAATATTATATGTTTTTTTCTGGTTCAGCACATCAATGTTGCATTATATTATTTCAGTAAATTGGTCAGACATTCCGACAGTGTTCATATAAGGGCAACGACTACGGATTGTTGGTTTCATAACAAGATGACCGCTCTTTTCTAGGTGTATACAAGTAAAAATGCAGATAAGAGTGTTATGTCTGGGGAGGGTGATGTTGCTGAATACATCCATGGGCTGTTAATGGATGTCAACACACCATGGAGAAATGTTGACTACATATTGTTCCCCATTCATATGTCATCACCGGAACATTGGTTTTTGTTGACATTTGATGTGCATCGTAGACGTCTAACTATTGATAATTCTTTGCGGCCAAAAAAGAAATCCATGCAAACAAAAATTATGGATGTTTGTGAGCCATACATATTCATTCTTCCCACTTTATTGCGCAAGAGTGGTTTTGGAGGGATAGGTCTGACATTGACTTTAGCAGTGAACCGTATCGAAACAAGGATGAAGATGATATAATTGAGTTGGAATTTGAAGAGGCGGTTCCTGAACAAGTCGAGGGGTAAGGGTTACATTGTTTACATTTTTTTAATTATTACATATAGGTTGATTTTAGTTTTGATTTTTGTTATCTTTTGTATATTTGTGTAGTGATTGCGGGATGTTCACGATATGTTTCGCTGAGCATGTCATTCATCAGAAATTTGATGAAATTCCTATTCCATTCCCCATTGCGCAGTATCGAAATAAGTTATGCACAAACCTATATATGCATGCAAGGAATAAACAGTTGGAGGGATATGAGACTGACAGAGAATTTCCAGGAAGATTTGTTCCAGATTTTGATTAGTTCGGATCTCGTTGTTTTGTATAGATAGATTGTGTTTTGTATTTTGTTTTTTTTGGGATATACACAACATTTTTGTATGGGTTATGAGTTTGTGATGTTTATTGGATCTTATGTAGATGGGATTACATATTTGAGAATTTTAGCAGTAATGAAAGTAACATTGTTTGTTGGTTGGTATTTGTTCCTTTTAAGTTGTGTTTGCTGTAAGACCCCAACTTTTATGAATAAAGATGAATTTTCTATAATTATCATTTTTAAATATTATAGAATGAATTTGATATAATGTTATAGTTGTGGGTAATAGTTATAAATTTTGCAAAGTATGCAAGTTGTTATATAATATTCGATTGGTCGGGGAATATTCGTTTCAACTGGAAATATTCGTACGACGACACAATCATTGGTGGACCCCACAACGGAATTATTGTCGGATTGAGAAAACGACAAAAATATTTTATGAAAATAATGGCGGAAGTTTTATCGTTAACTATTGAAACACCTTGTTAAAAGTAATGCGAATAATACTGCGTGGTTGCATAAGTAGCACACCAGTATTGATTATTGATGCTTACGTGAGAAGTCACCGCTTTTGTTCAATTATTGCTTGATGAATTGTTGCATAGTATCTCACGTTAATTGATTCAATTATTGTCGATATTTTATATATTATTAAATCAATAATTGAGACGATGAAGTTATTAATATTATTATTTGCAATATTAACAATGTCTAAAAGTTCTGCCAATGAGAGGTTTGGTCACCTAATTGCGCGCCAATAGGGAGAAATCCTATTGGAAAGCCCCCGCTTTCCTGAGAACGACCTGGTCGATTAATAGTGTGAATTATAATAATGATGATGAAGTTTTGTTTTATTAGTATTATTAATGTAATAAAATGTAAAGTTTTTTATATAAAATGTAATACTTTTATAAAGTTATTCGCTTTATTAGACTATAAATAGAATATATTATATTCTATTATGCATAGTGTTTTGCATAGTAAAATCTTTTTATATAAAACAGAATATTTTTATAAAGTTATTCGTTTTATTAGACTATAAATAGAAAATGTTATATTTTATTATGCATAGTGTCCTCATAGTAAAATCTTTTTATATAAAATGTAATACTTTTATAAAGTTATTCGTTTTATTAGATTATAAATAGAATATATTATATTTTATTTAAAAGATTTTGTTTTATTAGAATATTTATAGTAAACCAATCTGGACCGTCCGTTTAAAAGTAAATCAATTTGGACCGCTCACGAATTAGTTACTATTCACCCATTCTCCTATAAATAGAAGCTCATTCCTTCATTATTTCTTACGATTTCAATTGAAACTCTAGAGAGAAACTATAGGAGAAAGAAGAAAAGTATTCGCTACTTCACTACTTCTATATCCAGCTTTATTCTAAGGTAATGGGTATTATTTCTTTCAGTATTCACGAAGAGAACTTCATTATTCCATTTTTTTATTCTCATTGGAATAACTCAGATACGCTGTGATCACCCTATACTTGGTGAAATTCTTACATTATTCCATTCTTTATCATTATGTTCAATAACTCCGCCATGCAAGCATCGCATCCATGGTGAAATTCTTCTATTATTCCATTCTTTATTATTCATTGGAACATTCTCATGCATGCGTTTACGCATGACCGATTCCGTTATTTATTATTCTGTTGGAACATCCTGCAGCATGTAATTTCACCGACTTCGGTTTCGTTATTTATTATTCTGTTGGAATATCCTGTTTGTGCGTTTACGCATGACCTGGTTCTGGTATTTCTTATTCTGTTGGAATAACTTGTCTGTGCGGTCTATCGCATGCCAGATGATTTCTTTTGTTATTCCATTCTTTATTATACTCAGTTGGTTAAAGTTTTGACTTCTATACTCCATGAAATTAGTGGAATATCCTTGATATTTGTGCTTCATCCAGTATCTTTTCCTAGAAATATTCTTCTGAGCATTCTTGAATTTTACTCTACAAAGAAGTATCATGTTGACAATTTGGACGTTATTAGTTCCTGAATAAATTAATAAAAGATAGTAAATTTTATTCTCTACTTGACTCTTTTAATGGATTGCTTGTTCCGCTGCGGTTAAACTTGGTGTTTGTTATATTTTATCAGTTTAACATTGTTGAAGGCTAACGATAATTTATTCTAAATTATCTTAGTCATAATATTTCTTACTGGGCTAGTTGAGCTCACCCTTTCACTTTCATTGTTCTCTTCAGGAAATGAGAACGTAGCAGGGACTAGTCGGGGAACGGAGTGACTGTCCAGATAATAGCATTAGTAGTCCTCACTATTCTGTTAAATAGTGTGATAATAATTGTAATGAGGACTTATTCTGAGAGTGGATATTGTCTAGAAGATAATATTTGTATTAAAACTCACAGCTCTTGTTGTATATTTAAGATTGTATTTGTATTCTCTACCATGTATTTGGCTACTCAGAATAGGTGATGTATACCTATTTTGGGGGCGTCACATTTGCTACATTGTTTGAGATGTACAGTTGGTAACTAAATATGTATAAAAGGTAACCAACTATTATTTTGATAGTAACCAGAGAGTTACAAGCTTGTTTCAAGACATATATCAATTGTGAAATGTACATGTCAGACTTTACTTGGGTTGCCTAAACAAACAATATCACTTTCATTACAGGATGCTGGATACACAGGTTGTTTCATGTTTTGTTTACCATTAAAACATGTTATGGTTACTATTATGTAACTATTTGGTTACTTATTTATTATATTTGTTTTACTGTTATGTACTGGTTTTTGACTACTATTATTGTACAATCAATGAGGGATTTTAGTTATTATTTTTTTTGGTTAATATGTAATTATTTATTATACATGATTTCCTAAGATGGATTCTTGTTTTGTTCTAGTTACCATTATTTTTATTATATAGGTAACCATTTTATTACTTATTATTGAACAAATTGAAATAAAATTTGTTAAAATCAGTATATATCAGCTATTTAAGTTGAAATGTTAGGTAAATACCCAAACCTACATATATGTTAACAATTTTTGTTTTTGTTGGTAACCAAACAGTTATAAGTTTGTATCACGAATGTTATAAAGTGTTAAATATATGTGTCTGATTTATAGTCAAGTGCATAGTGTACATGTGTGGGTTCCCATTTATCTAGATGATGGATACTTTTAAATTACATAGTTATCTAGTTGGTAGTAATTAAACATTTATGAAGTGGTAACCATTTTATTTTAGGTGGTAAACAAAATTACATAAAATTTTTTTAGAATAGTTAACAATTGTACAATGTATATAGATGTGTGCTTTATATTGGAAACTCATAATGAAATCAGAAATCAAAATATTAATCAATAACAATTTTGTTTACTGTACACAATAAAAAATGTTACCAACCATATTGATAATGTTTACTCATAGTAAACAATTATATATTCTTGTATTTACACTCTTAATGTAATTACATTATATCAAACCTTTTTTGGTCTTAAAACAGGTGGATTATTGCATATTTTCCTATTGTGTCCTTTTTCTTGGCACCTGCTGCATTTGTTTTGAATTTTGATTTCAGACTCGTGTTTTTACCTTCCTATTTTTGGTCTTCCCATTGTTCTTCTTGTGTTCAGTGGTTTTACACATATGTTTCTTACCTCCTCTGGTATATCCCAGTTTTCTTTGTCATCTAACGACATGATTGATGCTGAGTATGTGTCGACCAAAGTTATTTTAGAGTAATTTTTTGAGCAAAAATCATAATAGCTCAAATTTTGCTTGTTCATAACAGTAGCAGCGTGCGGACAAGGCATCTCATGGTACTGAAATTTACGACATGTGCATGTCTTTTGATCGATGTCCACAATATATTGTTTAGCGACATCGTAAATAGTGAAAATCACTAAGTTTGATGTCTCAACCTACAACACAAATTAAGTGTTGTTAGAATAAAGTACAACTGGAATCATTTTCATTGTCTGAAAACAGGATAAAAATAGTAAAGTAAACAACTTAATGTTATAATTACAAAACACAATAACATTATAATTATACATAGTAACCAAACAAGCATCAGTTAGTAACCAGTACAATGATACACAGTAACCAACTCAGCAGTAGTCAGTAACCATTATAATGTTATGTAGTAAGCAATTAAGTATTAGTTAGCAACCAATATAATATTACATAGTAACCAAGTTACCATTAGTCTGTAAACAAGTCAGTATTAGTTAGTAACCATTATAATGTTACACAGTAACCAAGTCAGCATTAGTCAGTAACCAATTCAACATTAATCAGTAATATTATGCAGTAACCAAGACAACATTAGTCAGTAACTAAGACATCATTAGACAGTATAATGTTACATAGTAACCAATGTGAACAAATAGGTTTCCATAAAATGCAAATACAACTTATGATGC
Organism: Panax ginseng; assembly: GCA_020205605.1. Lineage (NCBI taxonomy): Eukaryota > Viridiplantae > Streptophyta > Magnoliopsida > Apiales > Araliaceae > Panax > Panax ginseng. Next base: position 30,781,478 of record CM035131.1, on the reverse strand, counting down.
AATAATTTAAAATTTGTATTAGTTACCTTAAGTTTCTTTGATTTAATGATATTAGATTGCAACCTTCCCTCAGCTGTTGTGGAAAGTGTTGTGAATGTTGATATGGCTTCTTGTTTGTTTGTGAAATACCATCTTTGAACAAGACAACGTAGGCATTCAATCATTGATGCAACTGGATGATCCCTGATCATCTTGATTGCGTTGTTAATAGATTCGGCGGTGTTTGAAGTCATTGTTGAGTATCTGCTTACAGTCCCATGGAGCCTGGTGCACTTCTCCAACTTGACCTCTTCCTCCAAATATGTCTTTATTCGAGGATCAATGGCATCAAGTTCAGCCATGTATTTGTTGAATTGTTCAATAGTGTAAGCTCTACAAGCATTGTAAGCCTGTTTAAGTTCCTCTCCTCTCTTTTTGAATCTATTTTTTATATTTTTCAGTACATGGTATGTGCAGGAACCATGCATGACGTTCGAAAAAAAAAAATTCAGTCCTTGTATAATGGCTTCATGTCTATCTGAGACAATGCATTGGCCTTCCCTAACTCCACAAGCAATTCTCAAATTTACGAAAAACCATCTCCAAGATAATTCATTTTTGTTGTCAACCACTGCAAAAGTAATCGGAACAATGTTTCAATTTGCATCTTGTGTGCTTGCTATAAGTAGTGTCCCCCCATAAGTTGATTGTATGAACGTTCCATCGATTACAATTATTGGAAAGTAATGGTTCCATGCTTGAATGGATGCTCCAATGGAAATGAATAAACACTTGAAACGACCATTTGTTTCCAACTCAAGGGATGTGACAGTACCTGATATGAAACATGAGCATTATCATTAGAATTACAAGCGATATCACAAGATCCAAATCACTAGTAGTTGGTAACCATTCAGTTGGTTAATGGTATCCAAATCAGCTGAGTTGGGTAACCAAATCAGTTTAGTTAGGTAACCAACTAATTATGAAAAACCAATAAAATGTTTTTAATTATTACCTGAATTTGTTTTCTTCAGCATGTGTAACCACGATGGGATCATTGAGTAGTCGTGTGGATTTCCTCTTACCTTTTCCAACGCTTTCTCTTTCGATCTCTATGTTTTTTGGTAAGAGATAGACACATTATATTCTGTCATCATGTCCTCCACAATATCGGTTGGTGTGTATATTTTCTTCAAATTTGTTACTTTGTGCATTATGCATTCACTGACCAACTCACTATTTGCCTGCATGTGGTCTCCCAGCAATACGTTGACTGAAACCTTGTGGATGTCGTTGAATTCCCTCACCTTGAACATACTGGTTTTTTGAAAACTTGATGCTCTCATCTTCCATTTGCAATTTTCATCATATACGCACACTAGCACAAAGTCTCTATGACCTGTTCGTTGAACTTTGTGTTGTCTGTTTTTCCTGATTGAATGCAGCCTCATAGCTTATGATAGGATTTTTTTGTCTTTGTAGGTTTGATGTAATCGTACTTCACGTTCATTCGGATATGTTATTACATCATCATATCATTCTTCTGTGTATGATCTGTCATGTTGTCTGTCTCGTTGTTGTTCAATAATTTCCATTGCAAGGTGATCAACACATTGCGTTCCAATTTGGCAATCGTGTGTTGGTAGTGGAACTAGTGCTGAATTCCCTTGTGTTGATCTAATTGGCGTTACATTGTGAATTATAGTTTCTTTTACATTTGTCAAGTTATGTAAGATTGTTGTGCGTCCCCTTTTGTGTTCAGTTTCTTTAATCACTGGGAATTTACCTTGCTCATCAGATTTTCTACTGACTTCAATAAAGAATCTTAAGGTTGCTTCATTTGATATACTGATCGGTGGAATATTGCTTCTAATCTGAAATTTGATTGACAATGTTGTTGCGTTTGTGTCTAGCCGTAATGCACTACATATCATGTTTTGAATTTCTCTGAACGAACAAGTTGATGGAACTAGTATGCTGATAACTTCAAATTTGGTGTATTGGTTACTATCAGTCCATGTACCGTTGAAATAAAGTACAACTAGAATCATCTCCATTGTCTGACAACAGAATAAGTATTTTAAAGTAACCAAATAAATGTTAGCTAGTAACCAAACTACATGATGTTAGTAACTAGAACATAAAACACATTTGTTCATTCATCTTACAATAGAAAAAATCAGTATATTGATATTTGTTACCAATTAAATTATAACATTTGTATGAAAGTAACCAATGTAGCCAATAAGTAACCAGCATATTAAAACAAACCAAAATAAAACACTGTAACATTATACAGTAATCATGACAACATTATATAGTAACCAAATCCATTTTAGACTGTAACCAACATATATTTATTTAGTAACCACAAGATAAATACATTCTCTATTGCATTTTTATAGTAAAAAACAACAAGTATAATTTGTTTGTTACCAACTAAAGACAAACTTTTCTAAGAATGTAACCAATGTAGCTAACAAGTAACCATTAATATAAAAAACATAAGTAGAAGTGTACATTAATATGCTTTAGCAACCAATATTATAGTAACCAGTTAATCACTGCAGTAATTAAGTTTGCATTAGTCAGTAACCAAGTCAGCATTAGTCACTAAATAATTTTACACAGTAACCAAGTCAGCATTATAATTTTACACAGTAACCAAGTCAGCATTAGTCAGTAGCCATTATAGTTTTACACACGATGTTAAAGTCAAGATTAATCAAGAACCAAAATAATGTTACATAGTAATCAAGTCAGCATCAGTCAGTAACCAATTCAACATTAATTAGTAATATTATGTAATAACCAAGACAACATTAGACAGTAACTAAGACAACAATAGACAGTATAATGTTACACAGTAACCAAGACAGAATAGTCATTAACCAAGACAGCATTAGACAGTAACCAATTTATATAACCTTAGTAACCATAATATAAAACATGTTTTCAAATACATTTTGCAATCAAAATATTCAGTATTCTTACTGTGTGACCATTTTAAGTGTGAAAAACTTAAGAAAGGTAGCCAATATAGTACTTCGTAGTAACCATAGGTAACTATATGCTTATAAATTTTAAACTCACATACCTCAGCATTTGTATCGAAGTTGATGTTGATCTTGTATTCAACAATCACTGCAATAATTAAGTTTTTGGTTACTAAACTTGAAGGCGTTGTTGATTTTGTATGCTATTTTCGATCTTAGAGATGCGTCGCAACAACAGGTTTCGTCTTCTCCGATTACTAGTTTAGTCGCGACAGGAGGCTTCGTCTTCTCCGATATCAGATTTGTGTCGCGACAAAAGATTTTGTCTTCTCCGATTGATTTGGTGTTGATCTGTTATTCCGATATCAAAGTTGCATGTTTCCTCGGTTGCTTGAATTTAGGTACGCTTAGTTACAAATATGAAAGGAAAATAACTGACGTGTAGGAGTTAATGATCCGTGATTTTAGCAACGTAATATATTGTGTTTTGTTATTTTTTTAATTATTTTGTATGTGTTTTATTTTTGTAATTATTTTTTAATTGTTGTATATTAGTGTTAAGGACCCAATCAAAATTTACCTATATTCATTTTTAGCCAAATGGGCTAAGTTTAGAGAGAAAAGAAAATTTGAATATGGAAATTAAGCTAGGTTTGGTAAGTTGTTGTAAAAGCATGAGGTGTCATAATACTAGTAAATTGAGAAGACCACTAAATGGTAATCTAATAATATATGGAGTTGTATCAAACCATAGGCAATATTAGCTTTCCTTATTCTTCTACTCCACCCGTTCCATTCCATTTCGTTTTTTTTAGCTGCTGAGTATACATAATCCATTCGGACCAAACATTTTCTAGAATTTGTTGGGTTCGGCTAAAGAGGGAAAAGAGCTTAAGGGAATTTTAGCTGTGAGAAAAAAATTGAAACTAAATTCGGCATTAAGGAGCACTATAACATCCGCTGAACTGGAAATTTGCAGCAAACTAAGAGGTAATTACCCCTTTTGCAATATTTATATTATGCTATATGAGAATTACTCCATTAGTTGGTTAATAGTATATTTAACTGTGAAATGGATTGCCGTTAACTGAAATAGAGCAAAGGAGAATAGGTTGGGTTGTGAGAAGTAATAAGATGGAAAAATGAGACTAGAACTCAAACCAAACCTTAAAGAAATCAGAACTTTAAAAGAACACACATCACTTATTTGATAAAAGTCCTATATGGATTGTTTTTATTAAAAACCAAGTATTAAGTGAATCCGAGGCTAATGAGATGTATATTTACACTATATGTAGATGATTAAAGAGTTTGGGCAAGGTATATTAAGCTTTAACATCATCCAAGTGTAACCAAAACTTCACAAAATAAAAGATTTACAAAGAACCATGTTGGACAGTTTTTAGGACTGAGCTTGAGGACCATTTGTGCTTTTGATTTATGTCTAAAAGCTTAATTTGATGATTTTATGTTATAGCTCTCTAAGTTCTGAAGATTTCCTAACTTGAATGAACCAAAACGGAGTTAAAACGAATCTGTGGTGAAGATTTTAGTAAACCATGTCTAGAAATAAAAACTGAATGAACAGTGACTATAGTGTCAAATTGTGGAATAGCTATGTTGCTTGAAAAAGTCTGAGTTTCTGGGTAGTTGTATTTCACTGAGTCAGGAAGCCATAGGCTTTGGAATGACCTCATTCCGACCTCGGATGAGGGAGTTATGGTGATTGGAAGGAAATGTGTCGAATTTGTCAAACTGGAAGTCAGCAGCGGGACGTGCTATTCGGGACACTTTTTCGATCCGTTAATGTTTCCAAAAACTTCTGGGCTTTTGGTATGTTATATAAAACTGAATAAGCTTTCCATAGACTCCGTAACGGACTAATTACGACCTCGGAGCAAAGCGTTATGACTGTTCAAAGTAGTCGCGTCAAAACTGTCTAACCAACTCGGGGCAGTCATCTTGAACGAATTTTTTGGAATTCTGTGTTTTGAATTTGTAAATGGTCAAAGAATAAAAGTTGTAGTCCCGGAAGTTAGCTTCGCGTGGGCTCAAGAATCGCTCAAAAATGTTTTGAAACGAAAAAGTTATGACTGTTTTAGCGAGAGAGGGTAAAGCCAAAATGAAAGTGAAAAACTGTTATGAAAATACACTTTTGGCGCTCTATTTGGGCTGCCTAATGAACCCGAAATAGGGGTTTCATATTTTTTAAAAATAGTCTCATATGATACTGAAAAACATCTTTGAAATTTGGGAATTTTCGATAAGCGAGCAAGGCGTGAGAAAATCGCAAAAGTGGCTCATTAATTATCTGGCGCAGAGCCATTGCGTGCCGCCAAGCGTGGTCACAAGACGCACGCCGCTGCCCTAACTCTTTGGTGCGATCGCTTGGCGGGCTTTTTGAGCGCTGTTTTGATCAATGTTCGTAGCTTGTTTTCGCATTTAGAAAATTTTTAAATGTACTATGCCATAAAGTCTATAATATACTAGAAATTCGCCATGATTCGATTAATTGTTTAAGAATTAAAAATAGGCGAACAGACATGTCAGAACTACAATTTGGGCGACGCTGAATGTAGTCATGATGGGATGTTTTGACATTCGTCGTTCCAAAGTGTGTTTGGGCTAAATTTAAGACAATATTATATCTAATAAAGTTCCAAGATAAGAGATTTGACTGTATGTGTTATTTTACGTCATGAAACTTCCTTTCGGACATAAATAATGCAATAAAAATATTATATAAATATGAATTTGCATATTTAAGCGAATGTAAGCCGAAATTGACATGAAAAATGGTTTTATAACGAAACGAAAAGTATGGAACCATTAAAAAGTTGTAATAATCATAAAAGTGATGCAATGAAAATTTGCGGAGATCAAACTGGAGTTTTTGAGGCAAGATTTATATATACTTAATATATAAATATATATATAGTGAAAATGTGAATATTTGCAAAACGAAATATGCAGTAAGTGTGTTAGCGGGATAGAATGTTTATAAATGAGACAATGGTCTGAGTTGACTCATGAGTGGGCAAAATAATAATATAAAAATTATTTATATTAAAGGAATAATATAATAAATTGAATTTTACTATAAAAGCTATTAATTAGTTGTTTAAGTCCCGAATTAATGAGTAAAGGCATAAGATATTCCTAAAGTGGAATATAAATGATTGAAGCTTCAAAATGTAAAATATTTACATACTAAAATGTGAGGGACCTTTATTTTGTGTAAAAAGGTTAAAACGAATTAAGTTTCTAAATAAACTAATATTCGTTTTGAGTAAGAATAAATAATATTAGTTTGTATAAAACTAATAATTATTATTGATGAATATACATGCATATTTTGTAACATATTCAATTATCTAATATGTGTGTACATGTAAATATAATTCTATAGGAATTGTGGAGAAACTCTAGGTTAACTTTTGTGGTAATCTCCAATCAAGGCAAGTTTTTCAGTTCTATTATGTTTGTGGATTAAATGTGATTATGTGGTGAGTTACATACTATGCTTTATGAATTGTTAGTCAAAATATGACTAAGTTAATTGGGTTATGAAACTCAATTTATATGTGATATGTGATAGCACATGTTGTATGATGCAGCTCGATAAATTAGAAATGTATAATGCATGAATGTATGCTTTGTAAGTAATTATTGATGCATGTAGGAAATGCATAGTAAAGAATATATGTTGCATGCGGATATGCATAGTAAAGGAAATATAGTGCATGTGGAATTGTGTGCTATGTGAAACATTATAGACTGTTAAATTTGTTGGGTTGTCGAGCTCAATCTTGCAAACACAAACTTTATGCAGGTTAATGATGTTAAGCGATATTACTTG